>RCWM02000006.1:5755000-6355000 GCA_003667255.2 Euschistus heros
CTGAAAGGCCCCAAGATCCGTTGAGAAAAAAAAAATCAGTAGTTTTTTCCCCCTGAAAACGGCCTTCTGGAACTTTATTTTACTTTCTGCCGCAATCTTGACCGCGTTTGGAAACGGTGAGAAAAAGTGCTGAGAAAAGGTAAATATTTTATGGAGTAATTTTTTAAAGACATGATCACCTTAAGTAATATGGCATTTCATGATTAAGGCCATGAAAAATGTTTTTCTATTACGGATTTCATTCCATTTTGGACCTGAGAAAAGGTAAATATTTTATGGAGTAATTTTTTTTTTCATAAAGTAGAATATCAAAAGTAGAATAGAATATAACTATATTGTGATTAAAGTATGGTTGACTGTTAGGATGAATGGAGAAGACGATAATCAGCGATGCAGTCAAAACTGCCTAATGTTGTGTTTTCTATAAACTTTTATATATTGTGAAGAATACATAAGAGAGAATAAAGGCCTGTAGCGGATCTATAGACTTCGTGGGCTCTTCCCTTACTGAGTAATGGCCGCAACAACGACATCACTTTATTACATTTTCTCATGAGATGGCCATGTATGTCCTAGACTGAGGCGAAGAAGCAGTAACATCGTGGCAGCTCTACATTCACCTTTGGTAGTTTCTGGGGTTTCTTTTGTACCAAATATCCTGGTATTCCTTGCGTATTTTTACACCATTTATGGATCACATTTTGAAACCTGTTAACCTTTTTATATTACTGATCTAGCCTGTAAATCTTTTTTATATTATCTAACCCTGAAAACATTCAAATAACTAAAGCTCCTTAAACAAAAATATAATTATATGATGGAGTGTACGAGTTTCCAAAGGTGGTTCGTTGAAATTCATCTCAATGTCATCGACTAGAACTGAACTAAAAAAAAAAGAAGTCATAATTGAATTATATCAAAATGAAAGGAGCTATAATTCGTTCAACTAATATCGATAACTCTTACTATCAAGAACAGTAGGGTACTGATGCTTGATACATCGAAAATATCGATATTTTTCCTTAATAGTCCGATATTTGTTCTTGAAATATTTGTCGTATCGATATGCACGTTAGAACATATCTTTTTCTCTATATTTTAAAAAGTGCAACATACAACTAGGTATATATATATTAAAAATAAAAGTAACAAAACCTTAACAAATTGGTTTAAATAAGTTTTTAATGTTAATTAGACTAGAACTGGTTGCATTTGTCATGTTACACATCTAGGTATATGTGCCTACTTCCTACTGTTTAATTCATAATAAATTTCCTAAAAAATTTTAAATAATTTTATTCATATCTAAGTTGTGAAATAAATTAACTAAAACGATAAAAATAACAGGAAATTATTTGATTATTCGTTATTTTCTGAAATCAATTATTACTAAAAAAACATTGAAATTGGTTGCAAAATATATCAATATGTGTTATGTGTATTGTAATTTTAATATAAATTACCTATTTTTATATTAATGGAACCAGCATGAACTATACTTGAAGGTCTGTTTACAACACTATTAATAAAACTGATTTTATATTTATGGCTAGATATAGTTCAATGATTAGTTTGGAATGGTGGTATTTTTAAATAGTATAAAATATTTTTGTTTTCTTATTCCTTTATCTATCTATCTAATTGGCTGTACAACCCTTAGAGGGCCCTGGCTGGCCTCCTCAATGAGCTTCCTTCCGCCAGTCATCTCTGGTCTCTGAGGCCGCTTTCCAATTAATTCTTGATTACCTTCTTTCTTTAATATTATTAAAATATAAGCTTATTAATTAACAAAGTATAATGAGCTCCTATGTTTGCAATACCTGTTTTGAAATAATTGGCCTTATCTATATTCTTTGTTATAAATTTATAAGATTTCAGGAAGAGAGAATGTCCTTCTATGAATCCTAATGATTAATTCAAATTTCAAGATGTGCAACAATGGCGGTCAATATATTCTACTGTTAAAAATCTTTAAATCGGCAGATCCGAAAATAGTATCCTGAAGTCTCATGACAAAACGGTAAAGAAAGTTTCTTTTTGAAAACCTAATAATTAATTCAATTATCAAAAAGGGCATCAATGGCGGACTATCCTGCTACTGTTATATATTTTTTATATAATATATATTTTTCTTACTATACCTATACCTGGAGAATAGAAACAACAATAATTCTGATAAGTTTTAAATGTTTAAGTTTGATATTGAAATAGTAATCACATAATCGATTTTTAGAGGAAATGAAGTAAATCCTTGATTGGCTCCCAAGGTAATATTTCAACAGTAAGCTTCGATCGATTTATAGAAATGCTGCAATAATTAATTATTTTTTATTCTAAAGCCACAAAAGCGTTCCCTGATTCACAGCAAAAAATAAATAAAGGAACGGTAAAGGAAAGTGGTGGGATTATTTTTTAATGAACTAGATTTAGAAGGCCTGCCCGGAAGAGGGGTCACGGCCTCTGTAACCCCCGCGGTTTTAATTTTGAGGAGTTCAATTTCTCTTCAATATATTTAACTTTTTAAAATAAAATTTATAATTATAAAACATATAAATAAAAATATTATTTTTTTATGAAATAATAGTATTTTGATAGTTGAAAAACAATAAGCAATAATATATTTGGATGCTATGAATGTGACGTCACACAGTGGGGTATTTGGCCTCAAAAGCTGGACAAAAGTAATTTTTTGAAGTTAAAAATAGAACAAATTTTCGAATCAATTAATGAAGCCAGATCCTTGGAGCATTAGAAAATGACTTAAGTGGGTCCATCAAAGGTCTTGGGGCTGCGGGTCGCGAAGTACAAAAACGCGCTTAGACAAGTCCTCGCTCAGAGCTAACTCAGCCTGCTCTCTCGCTCATACTACAACACGTTCTCCAAGCTTGTTTTATATTTTTTTTGTTTTTATTTTAACATGGATCATCTTCAGCAAGGTATGCACTTTCATTATTTTGATGCTTTACTTCGATTTGAATAGTTTCTAAAAGCTTTTTTTACATTTTGATTTTAGCAAATAAGTGAGTAATTTTTTTCACAAAACATAAACTTCAGAGATGATTAAGTTTCCCTTCCGGGTTCGTCCCGGTTACATTTCTTTTACCGTCACAAAAAGCAACCATCATACTTACTTTTTGAAGTGAAATCAGCTGCGACTATGTGCGACTAAATGTTTTAAGTATTTTTTTGTGAAAAATTTCATTTTGGCATATTTCTTTCTAGGGCCTTCAGGGATAAATTGTATGACTCGTGGACAATTATATAACATTATGCTACAATATACACAAAATGAAAAGTTAGATCATTTACAAAATTTTCTTCCGGCACAAGAGAATTATACTGATCATGAAAGTGCTGACTTGAAGCATAAATTGTCTTATCTTAGAAGTGAATTCAAACAAAGATGGCAGCTGCAGATAGGAAGATTCACCTTTTTAAAAAAAACAATGAACAATGGCTTCAAGGAACTTTTGTTATTCCACGATCAGAAAGCATTATACTTTCATCTCGCAGTGGACGACCGGAGAAGCCTTTCCAAGATTTAAGCGATCGCAGTAAAATGAGAAAAACTAAATATCTTCGAGAAAACATTGATTCAGACAAACTTACTTTTGTAACACAAAAAATGATTAATATTTTCGGTAATAGAGACGCTTCAAAACTATTAGAAGATATAACTAAGTCCCCAAATCGAGCTATTAAATAAAGAAAAGCATATACAGTTAGTAATAAAGTCGAAAAACTTTCACATATAAAGGCTCTTTTCCTGTTTGTTGAAGCAGGACTTACAAGATCTCAATATGAAATTATTAGAAGTAGCAATAAAAGGTTTTATCCTTGTTACAGTATATTACAAAAGATAAAAAAATATTGTTATCCTTCACCAGACTCTTATAAAGTGACAGAATCTTTTGTAGAAATCAATTGACAAGCATTATTAGAGCACACCACATCACGTTTGATACTTCATTTAGAAGACTTTCTGCATCAACTAACTCACGAGGAACGCAGTAATATGGAATTAATATTAAAGTGGGATGTGATGGTTCACAACAAGTACAATACAGGCAAAAGTTTGACTAACAATCTCGTATTTAAAATTTTTTTTTTATCAGTAATTATCTAACTTATAATATTTGTGAAATATGATTTCGAACAATAAAACAAGTTGATTTATGTAATTTAATTATATTAAATAGCTTAATGACACTAATTAATATTAGCAGTAGTAATTTGGAGTTGATTTAACCCATCAAATAATTTTGTCCAAGAATTTGGTACAAATACCCCACTGTGCGTCATAGGAAAAACGGCATTATTATTTCTGAGGTTCACCTTTCTACCATAGCAAATTCATGTGGGTCTGTTATGTATCCCGTAGGATATTAAGAGGGATCAGCCAAATGGATAAAAAATAAAATTTGTTTTCACATTGTTTCTCCATGTTTTTATTGATATTCACAACTGTTTAGAACATATAAAACTAATAAATGAAGACGGTAACATGATATTGACTTAAAGTTTTTTCTTGGAACCTCAAGATGTTTTCATGTGTTCCATATGTACACAGAGTTAAGTTGGCTTTCCCCTCCCTCTGTAGAGAATACTTCCTTGGTAGATACCTTTCCCAAGTTATCAACAACAGTCCCTTTATTTAGAATATCCTAAAATTCAAGTCTTCGATGCAATTCGCTGCCGGTCCGCGAGCCGGTCTCCAGCCCCTACGCACCCCCAAAATACCTTTTATCGATTCTAACCTTGTTCCGATTTATTTCAGTGTTTTAGTAGCTACTTTTCGAAGGGAAAGGCTATTTTCCTTCATTTACGGAGAATATCTAAATTCCTGTTCAAAGTAATATTAACTTCTGTTTACCTTCGGGTATTAAATTCAGAAATAAGAAAATATCAAAATATAAAACACTAAATCAATCTATTATATTATATACAATATTATATTAAATCAGAATTAATATAATGCTAAACCACCAGTAATGTTAACTCTTGATTAACTTGCTGATGTCAAGAAAGTGTAAATAACAAGTTATAAATATGTAGAAGAAAGGATCCTTTTTGAAAGTTATGATGTTATATATTATATGTATTATTTTATGTTATATTTCTGCTACTTTTTCTCAAGGGAAGTGGAAATAAGAAATTATGAAACTTGTGATTTACTTTCTCACATTTATTTCTAGATCGATGTGTTTTATTGAATTAATAATACAATTTGTCTCACTTTAGAGCAATAAGTAATATGGACAACAAAGAATCTATTCACAAAATATGTATACTGAAATCCAAGTTGAAACTGTACATGTACTGTAAGTTTACATGTGAGGTTATAGGAATGAATTATTGATAAATGTAAACTCGAAGTGAAGCGTATGGGGTCGGTGTAGGTTTCGTAGAGAACGGCTTGCGCAATAATACCTGGAATTCATTACATTCAAGATCCCCTCTTTCTAAACTCATTTAATTTCCTTACTTTTTTCGGATTTGTTGCTTGCTTCTAATTAGGAAAAAGCTATAAAATAAAGAATTATAATTTAAGGAAACGTTATTATTCTGATGGCCAGATAAATATTTGTGTCTCTTATTTGAGATGTTATCTGTTTCAAAATTCGACTCATTTTAAGTCTATTAGCTCTCTCAAAACCGACCCAGAAAGTTTGAGCCCAACGGAGAGATTACACCATAAGATAAGGTCCCAGGGAAATAGTTAATTTCCGTCGCAAGACATCCGAGTGAAGTTGCTATTCGCCTCCTATCACTGAAACACATTGGATATTAAAAGTGTGATGTCAGCAAATATTCATTTATTTTAATGTGTTTATAAAATCGTTGAGTTCCTTCGGAGCTGAACCTAATAACCTAATGGACCCAAATACAAGTGAAACACTTAGCAAAGTGTTCATTTGCCTCTTTTAGGCCATAATAAAACTTGATTAAATAGTAAAGAGGTTGATGAATCAATGACATCTAATATTTCTTATATTTGCTAACATTCTTTTATTCTTTTAAAATAGATTTATAATAGAATAGCAAATCATATGTAATTATATTATTATATGAAAAGAACATAGAACCAACCTACAGAAAGAAATAGAACCATTTTGGTTCTATGCTATGTGATGGGAAGCAATCGATATATAATAAAAAAAAAAAAAAAAATGATAACATTTTTCGTCCGGTGATTTCTGAACAAGGATCAAAGAATTCATTACGATAAGCGAGAACAGTGAAGTATAGCGCGCAGTGGAGTGGGAACTCCGCAATTTCGAGGTTATTTTTAGTCCAGTAAAATAAGGCTCCAAAAGGCCGATTTCAATTAAAAAACTGCGGAACTTCTATTCTCAACGGATCTTTATGTTTTTTGTGGTGCTGAATCCGAATCCAGTTTGCTACCACGGCAACCATCGGCTTCATATTCAAAATCGCAAAAAACGCCAAAAAAACCGTTTATTTTAAAAACCGTTTTATCTATAACACGATAACGAAACTTTTTTCGAAGAAAGTTTTCAAATAATAATTGTAGCTGGAACTAGTACCTACATCATGAAAAAAAGAAATCCAAAATCGGACCATTTTTCGCGAAGTTACGTAATTGGGAAAAAAATAGAGAAATTGACCAACTTACCCAGCTCCGCGAAAACACGTTTGTCGTACACTTTTGGCTATAACTCTGAAACTATTTGTCCGATACATTACTTTTTTTCATCGCAAAGCTGATTAAATTTACTATAAGAATCTATAAATTCGGAGTTATATCCTATATAATATAATATCCCAGACGCCTAAAAACCCGTACTGTTGTTAAATCCATGGTTTTCGGCACATTTATCATTATAACTCCGAAAGTATTTGTCCGATTCAAAATGTTTTTTTTTCAATCTGAAAGGTGGTTAAATTTACAATTAGATCCTGTTTATGAAATTTTTTATCAAAATTCATGTATTTCAATTATGCATATAATATTATTTCAAAATATTCTATGCGTCTTTGAAGCATAGACGCTGAAAATCACTTACTTTTGTAAAATACATGTTTTTTAGGCACATTATTCACTATAACGCATAAACCATTTGTCCGATCCAAAATTTAATATTTTTATCAAAAATCTGGTTAAATGCACTATTAGATCCTATATATGTAACTTCTAATTAACACCGTGAAATACCCACACCAGTCTACTGAACATGTAATAATTTACAAATTTTGCCAAAAGATACACATTTAGCGTGCTAGCTTGGGTGGCTTACAAGATTTAATATAATTTAAATATATAGCATCTGATAGCGAATTTAATCAGCTTTGAGGTAGAAAAAAGAAATTTGGGATCGAACAAATATTTGAGGAGTTAGAGCGACAAATGTGCCAAAAAAACACTTAGATTTTACAACAGTACGTTTTTATTAGCGGGCTGACATGTACATTTTACGGGGTTTGATTAAAACTTCATGTATAGATTCTTATAGTAAAGTTAATCAGCTTTACGATGAAAAAAAGTAATGTTGTATTGGACAAATAGTTTTAGAGTTATAGCCAAAAGAGTACGACAAACGTGTTTTCGCGGAACTGTGGGACTGACGGAAGGTTGGTCAATTTCTCCATTTTTCCCCCAATTACTTAACTTCGCGAAAAATGGTCCGATTTTGAATTTCTTTTTTTCATTATGTAGGTACTAGTTCCAGCTACAATTTCTTCGAAAAAAGTTTCGTTATTGTGTTATAGATAAAACGGTTTTTAAAATAAACGGTAAAAATAAACTGGTTTTTTTTGCGATTTTGAATATGAAGCCGATGGTTGCCGTAGTAGCAAACTTCAGATTCGGATTCAGCACCGCAAAAAACATAAAGATTCGTTGACAATAAAAGTTCCGCAGTTTTTTCTTCGGCAAACCCTTATTTTACTGGACTATTGCTGCATATCGAAATTTACAATTAGTATAACTTTTGACTCGGAGAAGCTACGATGCTCGTTTAAGTTTTAATCGTCAGCTGTCGTCAAAATCTATCGATTAAATATAAAACATTACTTTAAAGTAGTGACAGTAAATATAGTAAGGTGTTAGAATAATAAAAATATTCTCAAAAATATTTAAAGTCGGCCTATACGCGTCGAAAAGCCAAAACCAAATACAGAGATCATATATGGTTGGAAAGGGCTTCTTGAGAACAATAGAATGGTAATACTTTAATAAAACACCATATGACCGAGTCAAGCAGTGCTGGGAACGTAAAAGTTCCTGATCAGCATTGTTTTATAATTATTTCCGCCATTAATGCACAAAGCTTGGCTGCGCATTCAGAAGACATCTCTACTAATACATTCATCGACGGATCTGATTATTTGGCAATCAGCGAAACTTGGATATAGAATTCGATACCAGTGAATGTGCCTAGCTTTGATCTGAGATAATAGTTTAGTACCGCTAAGAACAGACAAATTGCAACTTCATCATCGGTAGTGGTATCGTCATCATCAAGTTGCAAAGCCGGTGGAGTCGCCATATATCGCAACAACAATAGCTTCACTGATTGTAATTGAGTTAACATTGACATTCCGGAAATTTATTAGGAAATGACAGATGCAAAACCTGGTGATGTCCGTCCAGTAAACGTAAAGGCCATTGGCATCTTCAAATTAGTAATCGGGTGTGTGTATATCTACCACGGCAAAGCGTTAGCAGTAATTAAACTCTTTATGTTACGATCGTTGTTAAAAGATTCCAAAAACATCGCTAAAATTATAACCGATAACAATCCTGATCTTACTACATTCATTAGGTATGATAGTAGGAGAATTTAATGTTGATGGCTCACAAAACCGCTCATAGCCCGGGCTTCATGCTCAGCGAGTTCAATTTGTCTTATATTAAAACTTCTCCAACGACGTTAGGTAATACCTGTAATGATTTAACGTTTGCCAGAAATCTTGATGTATCTTGTATGCCATTTGTGTCGGACTTTTCTTATCACAGCCCTATAATTAATAAAATTATATTGTAACACAATACTTATTTGTTTCCATACTTTTATCCTAAATATATAAAAATATTTTATTAAAAAAAAATAACCCGTTACATAAGGGTATTCAGGTACAACACACGGCCGTGTCCATGACACAGCCACATCCCTATTTTTTTTAGTTGGATCTCTGTCAAAGAAAGCTAAAAAAAATGAAGATTTTGTTACTTCATTCTGACTTGCAGCTTGAAAAATGTATTATTTTTTTCCGGTAGGCTTGTATAGACCTTAGAGATCTTTAACCGCCTCCACCAGCCTCATCCACCTCTGCCTATCTTGAGCAATGACTTTCCAGTTAATAATGCGATGTTCGGCAGCGTCATTTTGAATGTTTGTACGGTCACCGGTGAATTTCAGATATCTATTAGATCTCCTCAGAACTGAAGATGATGATGATGTTTTTTTTAGCATTCGAAAATAGTTTGCTAATAAAAGTGGCAATCAAGAATCAATGTAGTGAAATTGTTTATTGTAGTGAATCAATCCTAATTGTCAAGATATGCTTTTGTTCCTGGAATAGAAATTGTAAGAGCTTCATTTTGATACTTAAAAGAGGGTGGATTCATGCATTTCTCAATGAAATTTGAAGTATGCGATGAGTTTATAGAATATCCATAATTCGAATTGAAAGGGTTAGGCTAAGTGAGGAACACAGCAAAGTATCTCAGATCGTAGTGTGGAAGGCGCTTCGATGGTGAAAATGTGTTGCGGTTCCGCCTGATCACGATAATTTTACTTAAAAACGAAAGTTTTTTGCCCTTAAAAACAAACAACAAAACGAAAAATGAGTACAATGGAACCACGATTATCCGAACTAATTAGTGTCAGGGATGGTTTGGATTAGCGAAAAGTTCGGATAATCGAGGTTGAAAATAGAACATAGAAGCAGAAAAAAAAGAAAAATCGGTCTGTTATATAAAATCCGGAAAATAGGAAAAAATCAATACATATAGTTAAGTTTATTGCAACGTAAATATGTAGATATTATGTTTTATCTATATACATTCAAACAAAAGGTCTTATTTTTTTATTTCGGTTGGTTTCAAAAAAAAATTTCAATGTTCGTCTGCTTCAACATTTTCATTTTTTTTCAACCGACTTCAAAAAGGAGGAGGTTCTCAACTCGTCTGTATTTTTTTTTTTTTTTTGTGTGTATGTTACGCGATTACTCCGTCAATTCTGAATCAATTTTGATGATTCTTTTTTATGCCCTTTGGTAGGGCATACTTCAGAGGTGGTCCCATAAAAAGTATTTTAAAATCAATGCAATACTTTTTAAGAAAAATCAAAAAAAACAGTTCATAAAATCACTTATTAACTGTTTTTTTGATTTTTCTTAAAAAGTGCTGCGTTGATTTCAAAATATTTTTTATGGGACTACTTCTGAAGTATGCCCTACCGATCTAAAAAAGAATAATCAAAATTGATTGAGAATTGACGGAGTAATCGCGTAACATAAAGAAAAACAAAAAATAAATAAAGACGAGTTGAGAACCTCTGTCAATTTTGATGATTCTTTTTTTAGATCGGTAGGGCCTACTTCAGAGGTAGTCCCATAAAAAATATTTTGAAATCAACGCAGCACTTTTTAAGAAAAATCAGTTAATAAAAATCACTTTCATATAACCTTACATTTTAAACATATTTATGATTATGATTATCTATAATCTCCAAGGTAACTAAATATAACAAAAATAATTTATTAATTAATTAGATAGTTAATTAATTTATAAAAATAAATTAACAAAAATAATTTACATATAGTCAACCCTCGATGTGTTGCTTCGATAAGCTAAATTCTTTTGTAGTAAATAATAACATTGTATTTGTATCTCATTATCTCATATGTTTTTTTATAACCTTCTCAGTTTATGGTTGTGTTATTAGTTTTTACGAGTCATGCTATGTAGTTTTTATATGTGTGAAATTGTGTTCAATAAAACCTTTCAAGAGGTATTTCTTTCTTTCTCATAAGCGAACAAAATCTGCGGTTGGAAGTACATTACTCTTAAATTTCACCTCAAAGAGACGATTTCAGATAGAAAACGTTAAAAATTGTGTAAATAAGTCGAACTTCCCGTCACTGTTTATCTTTCCAGTTAATAGTTACACCAGTCACTTATTATTAGTTATTCACGCGAGTGAATAATTTCATAGTGGCTATTGTAAATTCTTTCAATTAACGAAAAATTAAAATTGATTTGCAAAGTGGAGAAATGAGAAAGAAGTTGGGCGTTTGTTGCTAGTGAATTCCGAATTCCGCGTAGTTCTCTTTCAAGCATCCTAAAGAATAAAGATAAGATCGCCACTGGTGGAAGTCGGTAATTCAACTTATAGGCACCCTCAAAAATAAAGCGCAGTTCAGTTGAAAGTTATATGATATATTGGTACCGGGTATTTAATTTTCGGTATCAATGATTTTATATGTATGTACAAACAACATTCCCATTAATGAAAATTTAAGTAATGATTTCAACTACAATTTTGTGTTCAATTTTCCCATTTACATGCAGATAAGTGGAATAATATCCTCGATAATACTTTGTTCAGTAGGTCGAACTATTTTTCAGGGTAGCTTGATGATCGAGAATTGACTGTTTAAACAAAAATACACTCACCACTAAAAAGTAAAAAATAAAAATAATTTTTAGAAAAAAAAAACAAAACCGACTTCAAGATTAAACCTACATACACAAACTTGAACTAAAAAATAAAAAATAATATTTTAATTGCTTCAAAACAAAAACCATTGAATGAAAATCAACGAAATTATCGATACTTATATACCTATTCACAATTTATAATCAGTTATTTTTGGAGTCGGTGCCAACCAAAATAAACAGAATTTGAAAAGAAATTGTAATCTTAAAGATCCTCCCACTGTTTTATCACCGCCACACCGCTGTCTCCGGCCCTTTGACTGTTTATTTATTGTAAAGACAGGATTAAACTTCCCTTGTTGGCTGGCACCGACTCCAAAGATAACTGATTATAAATTGTGAATAGGTATATAAGTATCGATAATTTCGTTGATTTTCATTCAATGGTTTTTGTTTTGAAGCAATTAAAATATTATTTTTTATTTTTTAGTTCAAGTTTGTGTATGTAGGTTTAATCTTGAAGTCGGTTTTGTTTTTTTTCTAAAAATTATTTTTTGTAAGTGCCAAGTCCTTTAGTTTTTTGAGTTGAAGCAGTTGAACTCCAGTTGCTTCCTCTTGCCTTTCATGTCATTGCAATGTTAGATCAATGGCTTTTATTACATCATCGTGGGTAGCTCTGCGAGTTCGGATAATAGAGGGTTTAGATGATGGAGGTGCGGATAATCGAGGTTCTATTGTAAGTCATTATTGAACCAAAATCTTATTAATTAGTTGATTTTGATGAGGACTAATGACAATTATTTTATGAAGCTTCGATGGTAATTACAGTTAATGAAATCATGATCAAAATTACTTACTAAAACTAAACTGTGAGAGGTGCTCAGCTGTCATCGATATAATGCCGCCATTCTTCGGTAATGGAAGGACAGAGGGACCAGAGGTAATCCGATATGGAAGGCCTTCCAGAGGACTCTAATGACCGCCATCTTCCTAACGACCATCTACATAACCTCTATGTGTTTGGGTCCGATCGATATCCCTCATCTCACTTTAGATATTTTCGGATGTGGAAAATATCGTAAGAGTGGATTGATGTGATTTATGGACTAGGAATGATATGTATTGGAATGTTGTTACTCATATTTTGGAGATTTATTAAATATTTAACCTTTACTCATATAGGTCTTGTCCCGAACGACACATTAGCCCCCATCTATAATTTAAGCAGTTGCGATTAAGTAATGAATAATTAATAAACTTTGTAAACACTTCTTTCTTTTTTTTTAATTAGTTGAATGAATGAAATGAATGAATGAAATGAATGAAAATAAATTTTATTCTGGGGCCTTTGCCCATTAAGAATAATTACAATGAACAATTAATGGCTACCTAGCATACCGTATATATAATTAAGAAATATGATAGAAGCAAAGAAAATATAATAATATTAAATTAGGAATTTAAACGAAATTCAAATTACAATATAAAAGTATCTTGAGGTTAGAATCTAAGATAAGTTACCAAAACAAAAATAGAGAAAATTAAACAAAACTTAATAAAATCAAATACAATAATCAAATCAAATATAAATTATCTGGAAAGATAATGTGTCTCATCTGATAAATAATATAAATTATGCCAAAACCAATTCAGTGCAATAGCACTAGACTAATACTGTACTTCTACTAATACTGTAGTTCTAGAATATTCTCTGAAAATGAATCGAATGATAATTAAAATTATGAATCTATGGATGACATTATAATTACTCTACACATCTGAGCTGTGAGTAGAGTAATTATGTCATCCTTGTGAATTTTGAAATTCAAATATTAAGACCTTTACATATCAAGGATCACTAAAAATTTAATTGCGATAATATTTTTATAAAATAAATGCGTGTTTGAACTTTTACTTTTTAATAAACATAACATATTATTCTGTCACATTTTCATGATCATAGTTTTCGACTACTATGACATTTACTTGACAAGCGTTCAGAGCTCCTAATAAATAACAAAAGACTTATTTACATGACAGTAATTAGACCTATTTGGACATACGTAGTTGTGCTTTGGGTCTCCACTAAACCTTACATTTCGTCTCGTATCAAATCCTTACAATCTAAAATCCTTCATAATATCCTCAATGCTTTTAAGTCACAAACCAACTTATCCATAAAGAACTTAATGTTCCACATGTTGCTGATTTAGCCTAAGCCAAATAGCTAGCCATTCATAGAAAATTCCAAACACACTTGAATCCACTATACACAGCTTGCCTCACAATCCATTCTTAATAATCCTCCGAGGTTTCTGAAAAGAACATGGCCAAGAAATCTAATGTAAAACTATTGAACTGTAAAACTAGTGAGTAGTTGATTACAAGTTATTGACATATCATTGTAATAATTTTCCACAAATTTACTTGTTGTTCATAATATATACAGTTCAAATATCAATAAATAGTTAAAAAAAGAAAAGATATTGCAATATTATTTTTATGAAGTTAATGGGAGTTTGATAATTGTTAGAACTTTTAATTTTTTATAAACACAACCTATTTCTGTTTCAAATTTTTATGAAGCGCATTTAGGGGTGTTACAGTTTATTATAAATGTATGTTGTAGTCGAACAGTATTGTATATGAAAGCTTACATAGGAAAAATCTTGTTGATTTGTTAAGAGATAAATGGAATGAAAAAGAATAGAAAATAAAATTAATGTGGGATAAAGTGCCTTAGGAATAATAAATAAGTACAAAACTAAATGCAATTTCATCTGGTCAGACATATAATGAAATGAAAAAAAAATATAATAGGGATAATATACATTCATAAATACAAACTAAATATGTATAGAGAAAAAATAAAAATAAGAGAACACTCAACAAACTGAATACAAAATAAATTTCTATGGTACAATGCTTAGTGAAATGAAAATCAATTTTATTCTGAGGCCATTTTATTTTCTATAAGACCATCGTATTGAATACTTTATAAGTAAAGAGTCGGGATTTTATGTAGTGTAAAACATATTATAGAAGTATTTAAATGTTATCTATAGTGTAAGAAATTTACTTTTAAATTTATCACAAATTATAAAAATAGTTATTGATAAAACTCCATAAATACTGGGACATGATATAATCTAAGTGAGTACGCAGATAGTTAGCAAGCGTCTAGTTGGATGTGAATAAAGTACTAAAAACAATGATGGAATTTTTTTTATTTATTCATTTATTGAAATTTTTAACTGGATATAAAAAAAAAACATACATCCAGTAATTGCGATAATAAATTACATAATAACATGACAATTGCTTGTGAAACAACTACCCAGTGATAGCACTTCAATAATAGATCTATATGAAGAGGTCCCGAGGTCATGTTCTTTTTAGACAACTGTGTGGTTTGTCGGGAATAGAATAGGAAGGAAGTTGAGAAACTAGTGGGTTTGAATGGTTATGGAGTTTACTATGTATGTATCTGATTTGGGCTTTATGGATAGGTTTATTTGTGACATACCTAGTAAAGAGCATTAATGATTTTGGATTGTTAGAATTGGATAAGAGATGAATTAGACGGTTTAATGGAGCCTCAAAGTTCATGTATTTCAATCTTGAATTAAAAAAATGCTTTTGTACAATGAAATAATAAGTCCAATGCGAGACAAACAAAGCGTACAATTATGACAAAATGAGAGCAGATTAAGCAATAAGGGCTCCACCTGTTGTGCCTTGAAGATTGGCACCAACCCAACTTGAGGAGTTGGTCTGTGGAGAGGGTTCATCTTCATAACTGCCTTTATCATCTGGAAAGTATCAACACCATCTGGCTGGGCCAAATCAAGAAGGCGTTGGAACAGCTGTTTTAAATTATGAATGTCATTTCAGATTAGAATTAATTGTTATTATATAGGTTCTCGTTTTCTTAAAATTATTTATCGATATTTACAACTGTATAAATTATACCCAACAAATCAATTTGAGGAAAATGATTACAATGGCATGTCAATAACATGTAATGACCCACTCACTAGTACCACTTTAATAGTTTTAATTAGACGGTCTCATGGTCATTTTTTCAGACGTCTCGGAGGATTACCGGAATGGAGTGTGCGGCAAGACGGAGACTAGTGAAATCGAGTGTGCATGAAAGGAATGGTATCTGATTTTAGCCAAACCAGCGTTAAGATCTTTATCGATATGTTTGTTTGTGACATAAGAAGGAGAATTGAGGATTTTACAAGGAAATTCTGATTGTAAGGATTGGATACGAGAGGTTTAGTGAAGCCCCAAAGCTTAACTCCGTATGTCTAAATGGGTGTAATTATTGTTGTGTAAATAAGTCTTCTGTAATTTTTTGGGGGTTTTGAGCGCTTGCCTAGTAAATGTTGGAATTGTCGGAAAAGACGAGCAGTTTCTTATCTTTAATGTCTGGTGATTACTTTAGTAACTTACTTTATTAGCAAAACGCAACATTTCTCAAAATTTGCCTTCAACTTAAACTCTATTAAAACTTTTTGAACAATTCAGGCTGTACTTCAGTGAACTGCTTTCTGCATCCTTCTTGATACTTATTTCCTAACAGTTTTAAGTTCTCTGATGGCAAGGCTTTATCGGTTGTAATGGATACATCACTTGGTACTATTATTGGTGGACCTTTATTTAGCACTGATCTAAAAACTAAAATCGGTAGGGACATGAATATCGACATCATTAATTTTACACATTGATACAAAATATTATCGTTTGGTTCCTTGTTTGAGATAGAGTTCAGAATATTGTTATTCTACTATTTCGTCTCATTATTAATGCTTTATGATGTATTATAGATACCAATTGTGACAGAGATTTATATTTAATAGTTTCAGATGACTTCCTGTCCTACAATATCCTTTAACGATGTTCCGCTAATCCCCGTTGAACAGATCCGCTACCTAGGACTCCATCTGGACAAACGTCTTACTTGGAATCTACATACAAGACTAAAACGACAAGAAACTGCCCGTCGCTATCGACTACTTCAACATTTACTTGACAAACGCTCCAACCTTCCAATTAATTACAAAAGACTCATTTACATGACAATAATTAGACCAATTTGGACATACGGATTTGAGCTTTGGGGCTCGACTAAACCATCCAATTCATTTCGTATCCAATCCTTACAATCCAAAATCCTTAGAAAAATCCTAAATTCTCCTTACTTCGTCACAAATAAACTTATCCACAAAGATCTTAATATACCTTACGTTTCTGACTTAGTTCAAACCATATATCAATCCTTTCACAGCAAACTCCACAACCATTCAAATCCATTAGTATCACAACTTGCATCTCATTCCATTCCAGATAACCCTCCGAGGCGCGTGAAAAGAAGATGGCCTCGGGACCTTCTAATATAGTGCTTTATCATGTAGAACCTTAATAAGTGCTACCAATGGGTAGTTGCTTTAAAAACAAGTGAGGTGTCATTTTTATCTATTTCATCACATTTACTTGATGTATTTTATTTTTTGTATATACAATTGTAAATTTCAATATATAATTTAAAAAGAAAAAAAAAATTGTTTCAGATATTTTTCAATTCAATTTTGAAGGACAATTATTTTGCCGGGGAAGAGAGCTCAAAAATATTCTTCGGCCATAGAAAATCGTTTTTTTCCCCTTGCAGAACTGAAAGTATCTTTCAGTGGCTATGGATAAGACACTTTTGAGAAGGGATTAATTTGTTTGGTTTTATAGTCTCCTGAATCTATCAACCCCTGTTGATATATTTATTCAGTATTTTTCATTGATGAAAAAGTATTAATGGTTCTAAAAACCCTTGTGAAATATTTACTTTTTTTTTTTTGTAATGGATACGTCTTTCGGATAGGGTCTATTTTTTCTTCTCTTTTTTTTTTTCACCCTCAAAAATGCACCATTTTGATACGCTCTAATCTCTACGCTCAGTTTCCGGATTAGAAACTAAATGGAGAATACTTTTTGGTAACATTTGTCTCCAGGGTTTACTATTTAGGAGCTATATTGATTTGAATGAAAAAAAGTCACGTTTTACCTGCATTTTATAAGTGATGGGGCTTTTTATACACACTCTAGCTGGGTTGGTGTTGATCGGATCAAAAATTTGCCGAAAGTTTCCTTATGAGAAGCAGTAGATATAAAATCAGTAGATAATAGACAGACATATTAATAATCGATTGTTTTTCCCCGTATGGGAGATTTTAAGATTTAAGATATAAGTTATATATCTATCTAATATATATACAGTTTTTCCTTAAATTAGTAGCCAAGTCGTTGTTTCATTGGATTAGTGAATTGTCAGTATAGTCTACGCTTCTAGAACTTAGTAGTTTTTTGTTCATAATTTTGTTTTCAATATATTTTCTAGCCGTATCCTAGACATATCAATTGATTTATTTTTTAAAATTTAATAAAAGTTAAAAAAACAACTCTAAATAAGACGCTAGAACTAATGAAGAGTACTTATAGACCCGGTTCAAGCCCCCCAAGCTCTGATGAACTCCTCAGAAGGTTGGGCACGTACCCTCTAGATAAATAGACGGTCTAAGCTAGCTGCCAAAACTACTCAATGCTCCGGCTTCAACTAACTTAGTAGAGAACTTATTTTTCAATTACACTAAAAGTAAGAGTTTTTTCCAGAGTAAGAGTTTTCTCTCGGTAATAAGAATATTTTAATCCTTCAAAAGATCTTGGTTTAGAGGCAGAAGAATTGTTCCTGGAAGAATTAAGTGTTATAATATCCTCTCTCTCCCTCTACCTCACTCCTCTCTCTCTCTCTCTCTCTCTCTCTCTCTCTCTCTCTCTCTCTCTCTCTCTCTCTCTCTCTCTCTCTCTCTCTCTCTCTCTCTCTCCATTCCCTCCCTCTCTCTCACTTTCTCTCTCTCTCTCACCCTCTCCCCATACTCTCTCCCTTCCCACGTTCTCACTCTCTCTCTCTCTCTCTCTCCATTCCCTCCCTCTCTCTCACTCTCTCTCTCTCACCCTCTCCCCATACTCTCTCCCTTCCCACTTTCTTACTCTCTCTCTCTCTCTCTCTCTCTCTCTCTCTCTCTCTCTCTCTCTCTCTCTCTCTCTCTCTCTCTCTCTCTCACTCTCTCTCTCTCTCTCTCTCTCTCTCTCTCTCTCTCTCTCTCTCTTGTTCTTTCTCTCTTTTTCTCCTTTCCATTTCCTTTCCTTCTATTTCTCCATCTCCCCATACTCTCTCCGTCCCAACATACTCACTCACCCACTCACTCACTCACTCTCTCTCTCTCTCTCTCTCTCTCTCTCTCTCTCTCTCTCTCTCTCTCTCTCTCTATCACTATCTTTCTCACACTCTCTCCCTCCTCACATACTTA
The DNA here is from genome assembly GCA_003667255.2 of Euschistus heros. Classification (NCBI taxonomy): domain Eukaryota; kingdom Metazoa; phylum Arthropoda; class Insecta; order Hemiptera; family Pentatomidae; genus Euschistus; species Euschistus heros. Next base: position 5,773,994 of record RCWM02000006.1, read on the forward strand.
CTCACTCTCTTTCTCTCTCTCTTATTCTATCTCTTTATTTAATTTTAGGCATTATGTTGAACGTCTAAACCTCATTTGCATAAGTTATAACAGCTTTTTAAAATTGTTTTATCCAATCTTATCTCAGTAGTTCTGCTCTGCAGCCTGCGTCTTAATGAATTAAACATAAAAAAAGTATGTTCTGTTTTCTGATATCTTTCTGGCTCATATCTTTGTTCCGCTGAGTGAGTTGCCTTGCCCTTTTTGAAGTAATCGCTTGTAATTTTTTGATGGTTTGCGTATGCAACCAGTATGCAAAACTTACCGACAATTTAACGTACATAGGAGCTTGTGTAATCAGTATAGTGGAGTACTGCCCTGGCTTTTTTTATAGTTTTCTTCGATTCCTCATGCCCTATTACATTTTTTATTACGTTAAAATTAAGTTTATGCTCAATAATATTAGGATATGTGTATATTGGTGTGTTATCAATTAACACGGGGGGGGGGATATCATGTGTAAGTGCAAATGTACGAGATGGCATTTCTCATAGGTCAACCGTCTTATTTAATTACAATTATAGTTTTTTTTGTTATAGTTATAATTATGTTTAAATTAATTAAATATTTAAAAACCACCCATTTATATTATCAGTAAATAATGATCCTTTTATTGCTCCTCTATCACTCCAATCACAATGCTTCATAAATGAAGTCGAAATTAGAAAACTCAAATATATGCTTTATGAGTTAAACAACCTTTACCCTTCGTCGCAAACCTACGACTTCACGTTTTCCAGTATTTAATAATATTCCACTAATCCACCTGTTAAACGAATTCGCTACTCAGGACTCAATCTTGAAAAATACGTCTTACTTGGAATCCACATACAAAACTTAAACGACAGAAATCTGCTCGTCGTTTTCGAGCACTCTAACATTTCTAGGAAAGCGTTCAAAGCTACCAAATAATTACAAAAGACTTATATATACACTTATATACAAATTTCAATTTGGATATATGGAATGTGGAAGTGCTCCACTGAATTTCCAAATCTTCTAGTATCTAATCCTTACAATCCATAATCCCTCGTAAAATCCTCAATGCTGCTCAATATGTTGCAGATTTGTCTAAAGAAGATACCTTTCCTTCAATGATGATCTACATACACACTGAAATCCACAAGTCTCCCAACTTTCCTCTCACTCCATACCCGATAACCGTCCGTGGCGTCTGAAAAGAAGATGGCCTAACAATTTTCTAATGTAAAACATTTATAGAAATGCTACTTAGTTACTTTTTCGCAGGTTACTTATATATCATTGTAATCGTTTTACGGTACATTTACTTATTGTATACCTTGTATAAAGTTGTATATAGTAATAAAGTATAAAAAAAATAAAAATTAATTCGTTCATTTAGTTCTCATCCGCGATATTAATTTATATTATCGAACTTGACCGATATTTAATTCAATATAATCACAACTTATGCTACATAAAAACTCATAATTAATAATTACTAATTACTGCAATATGTAATAAAAAAACATAAACATGTTTGAGTTAGATCATCGTAGACAGATTAGTGTTGCACCTAGTGAAACTGCCGGGCAGTGCAGGTGAGCCTGCCGCAATTAGCGAGTTCGCCCTCGTTACCGGATAATAAGCTAACTCTCCTTAGCCAATACCACAATTAATCCACTGGCTATCGATCTGTGGTCACGTTATGCGACATGATGATATGCCAAGTTATCAAAGTTCGATGGCGAGCCGAACATTTTATTAACTTGACCTGTATGTAACGGAATCTTTCATCGCAATTTTCACCAATTTCCTGCCATCTGATTAACTTAAAAATTTGAACACGTTTCAAGGACCAATGACAATACAATAATTGCACAACTTTGTTCTAATGCTCTCACTTAGTCTAGTTAAATGGCCACCAAAATGTGGATCTGCCTTGCAAAAGATGAAGTGGTAGGTTTTACGTTTTTAGAATGTAAAAATACTCGGTTATTGCATTCGATCTTTAGCGATTCGTTACATTGGTTTGGCATAATCAAATAGTTTGTATGATCGACCCTTTGACAGAGTTATTCCTTCCCTTTACAGAGTAAATTCAGATTGAGCGTATTCGCTATAACGTATATCAGTCCTAAAGCAATTGATAAAGTAATACAAAATATGTGTTTTCTCATATTCGATACTTCGCATTTTAGGGACGATATAAACTGGGTAAAAATGAATAAGGATATTCTTAATTTTGTGATATTTACTTTCCCAAGCACTTATATATTTTTTTTTAATACGTTTTTATTAACTTTACCTTCATCGTAAATCTCACCTATTTTCAGCAAATTGATTAACTTTAAAATTTGCACACGTTTCAAGGACCAATGACAATACAATAATTACACAACATTGTTCAAATGTTCTCACTTAGCCTATTTAAATTACTCCCGAAAAAGTGGGTCTGCCTTGCAAACCGGTGGGGTAGTAGATTTTACGATTCAGTATTTTCCAGATGTGCCCTGAGAATAAAATATCAAAAATAAAACTAAATTTGATAACGGGAAAATGTTTGGGGGGAAAAAACCAAACTTTTTTCAGATTTTGGAAAAAAAAAAAAAATTGGAAAAATGCTTTCAATCGAAAAATGTTGTATTTAAAACGTTGTAAATGAAATGAAATGAAAAATAAACATTATTCTGGGACAGACTGTCCCCTAAGAATAATTAAAGTGCACAATAAAAGGTACAATTGTCTGGCTGAGATTAGTTAAATCAGCACATCAGTAGAATAACTAAATTAGGAGAAAAAAGTAGAAATGAGAAGTAAAAAAATTGTATTAAGATTTATTAAATTGTGCGTTTAAAGACACCACATCAGCCGAATTTGAATAAGGCGTTTAGCCAAAATCGATTGTCAAACATCGAAGAATTTTGCCAACTTTAAAAAGTCAGTTTTGATCACGTTTAAGAGTCTATTACGCAGAAATGGCTAAGTCAATAAAAAAATGTTATAAACTAATAGTTGTAGATCATTAAATTTTGTGCGAGGTTGGATTATTAAAGCAAAAATATGTCCATTTCTACTCTGTGATATGTCAACAAAACAAACATTGTTGGTTGATTTTGGATAAACTGTGTTAAAAATGCAAGCAAATCACCAATAGTACAGGGAAAAAAACGTTGAACACAAAACATTAAAAGGGCTGACTGCTGCAAATTGTTTACCACACTTAGCTTTTTAGTTTGATTTTTTATAAAAGCGTGTTTGTCTAGTTTTTTAAACTATGATTTTTTAAAATTAATTTTATTAACTTGACCTGTATGTAACGGAATCTTGCATCGTAATTTTCACCTGTTTCCGGCAATCTGATAATCTTGAAAATTTGCACACATTTCAAGAACCAACGAAAATAAAATAATTGCACAACTTTATTCAAATGTTCTTACTTAGTCCATTCGAAATACCCCCCAAAAAGGTGGTCTGCCTTGCAAACCGGTGGGGTAGTAGATTTTACGATTCAGTATTTTCCAGATGTGTCCTGAGAATAAAATATCAAAAAGTATCTACATTTGATAAGGGGAAAATTTTTGGGGGACAAAAAAATCCCAACATTTTTGCACTTTTTTTTTTCAGATTTTTGCGAAGAACATATACAAAAACGCTTTAAATCTAAAAATGTGTAATCTAAAAAATTAAAGTATATTAAATTGTGCTTCTAAAAACATCTCTTAAGCTGAATTCGATTAAGACGTTTAGCCACAATTGTCAAAAATCGACGAATTCCACCAACTTTCTCAAAAAGTTAGTTTCGGTCATGTTTAAGAGTCTATAACACAACAATGGCTGATCCAATCAAAAATGTATTTTTAGTTAGGTTTGCTATTAAAGCGTGTATTTTAGTTTTTTAAACAATAAAATTTTGCTTTCAAATTCATAACTTTGATTATTCTATGTATTATAAATTTATCCAGAAAAATCATAATAATGAAGAGAAGATGAGTAGAATTAAGCCACGGTCCCGACAATAATTTGCCGGAACATTCCTGTTCAACAGATACATACTCACAGAAAGGAAAATAAGATAAAAAAAAATCGAAATAATATACAAATGCAATAATAATTTATTTCCGTATTCTACTCCTTAAATATCACAAGGAACTTTATTCATTCATTAACGCATCATCATTATACTCCCTTCTCTTTCTGTTTGCTTGGAACAGGTGTACGGATACTCCCTCCTACTCCATTCTAACCTTTCTGAATGCCTTTATATCCTCTTACTTCGAAGCAAGCTAAGACTTTTTGTTGTTTCGGTTCATTCTAAGCAAGTGTTCGAACGATCTTAGATTCTGTTTCTCGAGGATGGCCTCGGCCGATCTAACGTCAAGATTACCATTTCGGATCTTATCGTCGAGTTTTCCTTTTCACTTTTCGCGGATATCTAATTTCCATAGATTGTATCTGAATCCTACGCTATGTGCTGAGGAACACATTCGAGAAAATACAAGAGCATTTTATATAGAGCATTAGGTCGTCTTATTAATTTGTCGAAGCAAATAAAGAGTAATATTCCATTAAGAGAAATAATGAATAGTATCTTTGATTTATCCAAAATTACTGTTTTTTGTATTAATTATAATTTTCTGCAAATTCTAGTTAACTTGTCAGTATTATAAGAGGGGTGGTAGCTCAGTGGGTAAGATACTAGGCTGCCCACCAAATGGATCACATTCATTAACAACTTTCATTTTCTTTTATTTCAGCCTAGATTTGATTTTGAGGCAAGGAGACCCTCTTGGTGCACTCACAGGCTCTAAAAAGTTAGTATTCTTAACTGGGGGAGGATACAGTGGTTTGGTGGGATTTTAGCCAAATCTCCCTCCTTAAATCTTCTTCCACAGCCGTTGGCATGGTATCATTACCAAAATATTGAACACAAGTCCTTCAATCTTTCAACCAATTGCATAATGACACGAAAATAGAACGTCTGGGGTTTATTGTAAAAAAACTGGTCCAGGTGGTTTTTAATGTCCTGTGCGTTTTGGAATTACTTTCCATTCATGGAGTTCTGCAGTATATGGTGTATTGTTAGTCACCAACGTGGTGTGGGGCCTTGCGTTATCTTGGTGGAAAACAACACCATTTCGTTTTGCCAGTTCTGGGCGCTTTTTTTTTTTAAAACTGATTGATCCAATTTTGTTAATTGTGAACAGTATAGAGTTGAATCAACTGTTTGTCCTGATGGCAATAGTTCGTTTAAATTTTTGTGGACTATCAGACCGTGGAGAGTCATTAGTGTTAAAATTTCCTGAACGATATTTGGCAAACCACTTTGACAGGTGCGTTCGGCTAAGGAATCTTCCCTATAAACATGAACCTCCACCACCACTAGTTTTTGTCTCCAATGTACAGGAGTTCTGGCCATTTTGTCACGAAATATCAAAACTTATTGGTCAGAAGAACTCAACTGTTTTTCGCGTGTAAGAGACATTAAAATTATTACCACTGATAAAGACAATCATAAAAAACTGATTGATTTTTTGACGACTAAAAACTATAACTTTCATTCTTATCGGTTGAAAGGAGATAAAGCGTACCGAATGGTCTTAAAGGGCTTCATAATTCCACTCTTACCGAAGCGATCAAAAAGAATATAGAAGAGATTGGCCACAGCGTAAGAAACATCTCGTGCGTGCTCCACCCTTCACAAAAGTTTCCTCTAACGCTATTTTATGTTAGCTTGGAACCTGCCTGCAACAATATGGAAATATTTAAAATTACTACTCAGTTGTTCGATTTGAGTAGCCTTATAGACCTGTAGAGTACAGAGACCTGATTTGAGTACAGTTCTTTGTGCTCTATATGGTCAAATGAGCTCAGCGTGTCTATGCTGATATAACTAAAAATCTTCCTATTTACCTTATCCACTGAACATTGAATTAAAAAACTACAATGACATTATTATAAATACTTAAATTGTTTTAAAATATACAATAATAATTAATAAATATTAGTCTTATAATTTTCGACTGATGTTCATTTTCGAATATTTAAACATTAAACATTCGCACCTTTGGGGTGGCTGGAGGTTCGAACCCAGCCTGTTATCCACAAAAGATAGCCTCACTCTACGTCGGCAGTGGATGACCACACCCCGGTAACGAAGGGGTGCGCTGTTGAAAGGATGCATTATCCCTAATGCTGGGGCCGCAACTTGTCTTCTATCTTCCATGAATATTTCATAGTGACCTCGCCCGTCCCTCTTCTTATCTTCTTCGTCTCCTCGCCTTTTAGTCCTTCCAAAACCTCGTGATCTATTTTGAAGCCAATAGAGAGATATATGCTTTATTGAGACAATTAACAATAAACATAGTACTGCCCAACTTTATTGGGTTGCTATAAACACAGCATACTCATCTATCCAATTAAAGACAACACTGTAATTTATAATTTAGCTATAATTATATAATATACTACTTAATATTACCTAATACTAGACAAACTAATAACATTTTTTTTTTCCTTTTTCCCCCCTTTTTCTTTTTTTTCCTTTTTCGCTTCTTTTCCTCTTTCACTTTATTCTTTTATTTTATGTTATCCCTCCCTAATATTCACATATCTACCACACATTCATATACATAATGCACATTTAATGACTGTACATTGCAATGGGCCATCCTATGCACCATGTATGTGGTGGTGAATAATTCCCAGGGAGTCCAATATTATATTTTCGCATATCGCTATATCCCTCACCTCCAAGCCAAGGTCCTCCAAAAAGCTCCTTGTTTTTTCCGGGATGACTCCGCGAGACCCAAACCATAATCCTTTCACGGAGAAGTCTCTATTTCCGAATGTCTCGCGGAATTTCTCTTTGAGGAAAGGGATACATTTTTCATAAATATCCATTTTCTCCCTTTCTACTTCACCTGATTGATCGAGGTTATTATTTTCATACCTTACAGTAGGATCCACTATGAGCGCTGTCCGTCCGTTCTTCGGAAACGCGACGATATCCGCATACCTTGTGGACCCGTTGGTATCGATGCAGTATACCTCGTCAAAGCAGGTAAAGCCTTTATTCTTGAGGAGCCTTATCAATTCATTCTTGACCCTGTGGTGACGGCGTGTGATCAGGAGTGAGTTGTTGGGACATTTTCCCTTAAAACACAATAAAATTATCTTTATCCTCTGGCTCAGGCATCTTAGGTTATATTTTGATTTCCTATTAGTGATATTAAGTTTTGAGTAATTATAACTTTTTTGGTTATTTGAAGCCTTATCTCAATTTTCGAGGCAATACCATTCTCTTTTCCACTTAAAAGTAAATTATCTTGAATACCAGATCAAAGAACTACAGATTTCCATAAAACTTTCTCATTTATTTTTACATGTTCCAAAATTATAAATCTATCACAATCCTCCTTTGTCAATCGATCTGAGAAGCTTCTGTGATTTACTATTAAAATTTCCTATAAAATGTATTCAATGGATATTTGTCGAACTTCCAACAGTTTTCGAGATATAAGTTATTAAAAATCAATAATTTTCGAGAAAAAAAAAATAATGTCTACCTCACTGTTTGTCAAACTTTTGCTAGGTTTGCAAAAAACGTATAAATGAAATTTTAGTAAATTTAATGCTCTACAACTTTGTTTCTGACATTTTTTCTGAGAAAAGATCGTGGAAGGAACTAGAAGCTAATATTTGACAAAAAATGAGGTAAAAATTAATTTTTTGCGAAAATTATCGATTTTCAATAACGTGTAGCTCGAAAACCGTTGGAAGTTCGACATATACGTATAGAGTCAATTTTTTACGAAATTTTATAAGATTTCATTTTTATTTATAAAATATTTTTCTAGAGACTACCGTTTTCGAGATATAATCGAAAAACCCTAGGTCCAAAATGGGACCTTCTCCCCTCTTCCCCACCGTTACTCACTCCCCAGGGGCGGGAACTTGACTAAATACTGATAATGACTGGTCTGATAATAATGACTGGACTAAATATGCAGATGGAATGATTTTGTTTGGTCGTGCTAGTATGACTTAAGGCAAAACTAGTGAATTGTTCGGATGTTTGCTGTAAATCAAAGCAATCTCTTGTTCAATAACCATTTTTGCACACAATGGTTAGTGCGAAAATAATGCATGTTTTTATATGTAAAAAAAAAAATATATATATAATTTTGCTTAGTATATAATGTTGTTCAAATTTCTCTCGCAATGTCCCGAGTAGTTCTACAAGGGTTTTCTTCCACTGAATCTGAAGACCTACCGCGACTTTCCTTATCTTCGAGATCAAAATCTCCAAGACGAAATTTTCGAAACTATCGCTACACAGTGTATTTCTGGTGCTTACTTCACCGCAAACAACAATGGAGTCTTGTTTCCAATATATCCACCAGTGAATTTTTGTCGTAGCAGTAACCTATTTATTTAATTGAAATTTTATAAAACAAAATATGAAAAATAAAAAACTATAATTCTAATTAGGTTCTTTAGTTATGATGTGGCCTTGTTTACCATGCATTACTTTCGGTAAAATTCCTCTTTCTTCCAAAAATCTCTATGCTCGTTCCTCTTCATTGTATAATTAATACACATAATAATAAAAAAGATTCATCTTGGTTGCTTTGTTAACCGCAATTACACTAACAGTAATATATTAAAACAAAATTAAACATATGTGTAATTTTTGTATCAATGGAATCAAATTGCAGAGCACACATTAATAAATATCACTGGTGGGACTATTAGAAACAAGACTTCAACAATGACACTACCCGCGGTTTGGGCCGAACTTCGACCAAGTTTGAACTTGTAAAAATATAGTTAAGAAAAATCTTGTTTTGACATAGTGTATTTCAGAGGTTCCAACTCATAGAAAACGTAACACAAACGAAACTAATCTTTGAGGAAAAAAACAAAACATTAATAACCATTGTTTATAATGCATTAACTAGACTAGTGGATTATACTAGCCTTGTACCTGCCTAAACAAATTAAATATTTAAAACCTGCATTATTTTTCCACCAACACTGTAATATGCAAACATGTTAGGAAATCTTATGAATTCACAACCCTGCTGTATTGAGAAACATAATTTCATTTTGCCTCTAAAATATGATTCAATAGATCGAAGAAAAACTTTAGAATATGACCACAGTCCTAAATCTTATATAATTATTACATTGTTATTTCATAAAATTATTTGTTCTTTTTTCATTTTGTTTCAGTTTCCCTCTTCCTATGCACCTGAAGAATGGGGAAGTCGGACAAACGGCTAGGTTCACTAAGAGAAGGTAAGAATGTTTGTTTATTTCGTTTAACGTCACTTTATGCTGCTATGGCTAATCGGACGATGCTGCGGTGGGAGTCCTAAATTTTGCCTATCCAGGTATAATTAGGATAGGGATCTTTAACGAGTACCTGACATCGCACAGGCTCGGGACCCCCATTTTACGTCCCTTCCGAAGGACGGCATAGCTAAGGATTTTTTACTCCCTTTAAAAAATCCAAAGGTCATCTGCCGGGCTGCGAACCCGCGATCTTGGGTTTAGTAGGTTGCTATGCAGGTAAGAATGCATTTTGTTATGATCAAGGGATATTTTAGATTTATGCAACAAACAAATCATCAAAATAACAACAAACCTGGTGTGAGTGTATATCGGATTTTAAAACAAAAATGCAGATTACTATAATCGCTGTTTCATTATAAGTAGATTCATTAGCTTAACATATTCTGTTATATTCAATGGACCTATAAAAATTAAATTAAATCCGAGATGTTTCTATTATTATTTTTGTTTGTTTTAATTTATTCGAATCGTCAAAATATATTTTATATAAAAACATTTAAAAAACAAAAATAAAACAAACCCTCTAAAATTCCTAAACTAGTCCTTACTATCGGCTTCATACTAAAGGATTTATTAAGTTGGAGATTACTCTTATATATTTAATACAGAACTCAAATATAAAAATATATTATATTACCTATACATAATATGCGAGAGTAAAGTTTTGAAAAAATATCTTTACAGGATAGTATATATTCAGGATAGTGTCCTTTTAAGCAACGTAATAATTAATACAATTTTTAAAAGGACAAGAATGGAGTACTATGCTTTGGTCATTTCAACAATCTTAAGATCGTATGCTTTGAGTGTCCCGAGAAAAGGATTAAACGGGAAGAAGGATTAAAATTTAAAATTAAATCATTTTAGTCCATTTTCAATGGAGGAAAACTAATTTGTCGGGAAGGTTTGGTCAAGGAGGTCCTTCTACCGTTACATACAGGTCACATATCATACCCTTTCAGATCTGAAACCATTATATTTCAGTGACTTTATATTATATATTGTATATAATATATAGTTTGTAATATTATAATCAATTATATATTTATTACGAATAAAGTTTGGAATAGCTAGCAATTAGGTACTAAACCCAAGTATTGCTCTTCATGGGTTATCAAGCACCAGGTAGAAGTTCAGCCTGATAAGAATGACAAGTGGTACAAGATTTGTCTTTTCTTAGTAAAATTGTTTAATAAGTAGCGAAAAAAAATAATTGGAATATAATCGTTCAATTATCTCCCATCTATTGATATTTTAGCTCTGTAGTATTTATAATAATATAGTTTTATTTCTGTAATGTAATCCTATATTTAATTATTATTACGTTGATAAGATATATAGATAGATATATTAGGAGCAAAATAAGGTTTGAAGAGGAGAAGACCAAGTTAAATTAAGACAGCTGGATGTAATAGGTTTGCTTCAGCCCGCCTCTTCTCTCCTGTCAGAACTTTCCTCATTTGTGTATGCCTCTGGATCCATTCCAGGCTTCTCCATGTCCTTATCTGCGATGTATTTCTTATCATCCAGCATCCTGGAGGATAGTCCTCTGTCACTTTACTATACGGTTCTTGTCTCGTAGGAATATTAGAATGATCATCTTAAAAAGTTCTGATATGATTTCTTGATTGGAAAGGCTAAAATAAGTTCAATAAAATAATTAAATCATATTATTAGGAATTTTAAATTATTTACCATTTTTTTTTTATTTTAAAACTATGTAGTTTAGAATATTAAACATCCATCTAACGTTGTAAAAACAAACAAAACGTTCAAAACATCAGCAATTTGCTAATTAGATTATATAAACTCCCCGTCTAAAGTATCGCAACACTTTGAAATATTTGAATTTTATAAAAACGTATTTTTTTTCATAATAAAGAAACGTTCTGAAGTCTATAATAAACATTCTTAAACTAGACATAAACAATTTTTATTAAAATAAATTACAATATTTCTTTGAATAAAAAAAAAAGTTGGAAAACTTAATTTTTTAAATTTTATTTTTTACAATTTTAAGTTTTAAATTATTAATTTATATTTAATAAGTCATATTGCCCCCCGCTGGCTTGAACGACTGCTTCCACTAGTCTTGGCACACTTGTAAATAACGAAACGAATGATAAATGATGGACTGAAGGAAATTCGAAAAAAAATAATCTAAAATTCCATCGCACATACGTAGATTTCAATGATTTAGGCGGCCAAAATTATTTTTTTTTCAAAATCAATATAATGATAAGGTATCTATACAATTGGTGAGTCAACAGTTCTACGTACAATATAACATCCTCAAGTGTGTACATGTCGGGTCTCGGCGCTCTCCTAAACTTATAACTTTCCAAAGTGCATTATTCATTTCAAGCTAATATTTTCGTTTTAACTGTGATGGATTGCGATAATACAGGTAAGAACAATTTGTTTTCGTTACAGAAAATTTTTATTAACATTCTCTGTCATTCATTTTTAACAAAGCAAACATCACTCTGTCCAAAATTTATTTTTTCAGGTATATTTAAATTCGAGTGTTTTTTTAATGTACTTATGAGTCCGTCCCTATAATAATTTTCATAATACTTTATAGTTCATATATTTAACTGACTAATTCCAAAAGAAATAAAGAAAGAAATAAAGAAAGAAGCCGCGCAAAATCGCGCTTTTTTGAGCAAAGCCTTTTTTAAAGGCTCTTTGTCAAATATAGGAAATATTGAGTGCGCGCGATATTTTGTGTTAGAATTGTTTTTTATTTGTTTCAGGTCTACCTACTACCTCGGGTACTAAAGTAGTGATTCGTCAATACATATTTGACCATCTACAGAGCCAAATTTACCAACTTTAAATGAAAATATAATATTTAAAGCTAATATTTTCGTTTTAACTGTGATGGATTGCGATAATACAGGTAAGAACAATTTGTTTTCGTAGCAGAAAATTTTTATTAACATTCTCTGTCATTCATTTTTAACACGGTAAACATCATTCTGTCCAAAATTATTTTTTTCTTTATTGAGCTAAGCCCTTTTGAAAGGCTCTTTGTCAAATATAGGAAATATTGACTGTGCGATATTTTGTATTAAAATTGTTTTTTATTTGTTTCAGGTATACCTACTATCTCGGGTACTAAAGTAGTGACTAGTCTATACATATTTGACCAACTACAGAGTCAAAATTTACCAACTTTAAATCAAAAACTTGACCATTATGAGAATTATCTCCTTATGCTTTATGGGCACAACAAAGAGGCTAAAGAAGACTTTAAAAAAATATTTTCTTATAAAAAATCACAAATTAAGCAACGTTGCAACGTAGATTTTAATGATTTAGGCGGCCAAAATTATTTTTGGGGTTATTTTGTTCTAAGTTCAAATAAAAAATGAAGAAAAGGTATATATTTATAAACATACATATAACTGTCAGGTTATAAAGAACAGTAACACATAACAGAGCTATATTCACTAAACAATACAAATGAATGGAAACAGAATTTAACAAGTTTTCTTTAAATATAAAATTACATTAAAAATCGGTATCTTCAGGTCCAGATGTCTCTACTGACTGTGTTTGGGTCAGCAGGTAATAAAAGTTTAACCGTTTCTGGTAGAAATGCGTTACGTGAAGGTTTTCTTTTTTGTCTCAAGCAACTAATGAAGGGATCTGAACTTAACAAAAGCCTATAATATACATCTAAGTTACACTCTTCCCTAGAAAACTTTCTGGCAAAGTTTAGCCGGTACGATCGGAAATGCTTGTCCCGGGCTTCTGCAGCTTCTTCCGATAGCTGTCCAATTGGAAACAGCGAAGTTTTTATGATTTGGCTTCCATGTACCAATATCTTGTGCATAGTAGTAGGCGTCATTGGGTGCCAACCATACTGTTCTACGTACAATTCTGCTGTGTCGTACGCATACTTATCATATTTTTCAGCATTAATTTTATGGCCACTAGAAATAGTTTCTAAAATAACCTTGAATCTGTCAATCAGTTCAAAGTTAATACCTGTGATGTCTGAAGCCAATTCGGGGTTTTTAAAAAACCTCCGGCTTGTGTTGCCATCATTGGTGTTGTCAAAGTTGGCCTTTGGCATGTCAATGAGCAAGCCGGTTTCATTTCGAAACCTCTCCTGAATTTCCAACTTCTTTTGGGCTTCTAATATCTTGTCTTCTTCAGTTTTTCTTTCCCTGTATTTTTTTACTGGCAGTTTATACGAAAGGTGTATAATACTTTCGAAAATGCGGATCCGGGCGTGTAATACTGACAAGCCGAATTCCAAAGCGTGAGGGTTTACACTATTTTTCTTCGATAGATCATTAAAGGTTTTCGAAGTAGCTTCACAGATGTAGCACTGGGATATTGACTTTGTGTCTGTGACTGCGTTGCACAACTTTCCATCAATCATACTCATTTTGAGTTGGTGCCCGAACGAAAACTCCTCTTCATTCATCGTAACAACTGTTTTGTTTAGTTGCTTAATGGACTCCTGCACATATTTTATCTCTTCTTTAGTTATGTCCGTTGTTTCTTTTACAAAACGGAATCGAATCGGACGGCAAAACCTAGACGAAGAAGGAGTTGGATTCTGCCATACAATTTTACTGCCTTCTTTTCCACAAACAATGCGCAAAGGCACAAAGGAACTCATAAAAATGTTGGCATCGGAATCAGTCTCACTATCGTAAATTTGTTTAAAACTGGATTGCTGAGAACCGTCACAACCCCATTTGCAGATTATCATTAACGACTTCCTTTCTTGCTCGTTAAGCCGGATTATCACATCTTCTAGGTATATTGATAATCGTGTTACGGTTAGATCCATTAGGCACTGTAGATTACTTTCCGCGCAAGTAGCCGTAATTCTTAGGGATTCTTTCGGCGGATAGCACCCTTGCTTTGCTTTCAAAACAAGATCATAGCAAGGGAAATGTTTTGGATTTGTTGCCCTTATTATCTCATACTGTCGTCTCGAAAGATCAGCTTCAACGAACATCTTAAGTGCTTGGAGAGGCGTCAATGGAGGTACCTCTTCGTTGTCGGTAACTCTACTATAGGCTTTTCTATATTTACTAGCCCGTTATGGTGAGTTCGTAATATCTTTAAGCACTATCGAGGCGTTCCTAAGTCCCGTTGTCTGCAACACAGATATAGCAGCGTGAACAATGACTTCATCACCTACGGAGGCCCTTGTTTCTTCCGTTTTTCTTATTTTACTACGCGCACTTAGTTCTCCAAAAGACTTGGGTGGTCGACCTGGCCCCCGCAAGCCTCCCCAGGCTGATTCAATGGGAATCTCGAATGTTCCCTCTAACCATGATTGGTTTATTTTCAGGAAAACATCTTGGTGTTTATTTGCCTTTGCCCAACGTTGCTTAATTTGTGATTTTGTATAAGAAAATATTTTTTTAAAGTCTTCTTTAGCCTCTTTGTTGTGCCCATAAAGCATAAGGAGATAATTCTCATAATGGTCAAGTTTTTGATTTAAAGTTGGTAAATTTTGACTCTGTAGTTGGTCAAATATGTATAGACTAGTCACTACTTTAGTACCCGAGATAGTAGGTATGCCTGAAACAAATAAAAAACAATTTTAATACAAAATATCGCACAGTCAATATTTCCTATATTTGACAAAGAGCCTTTCAAAAGGGCTTAGCTCAATAAAGAAAAAAATAATTTTGGACAGAATGATGTTTACCGTGTTAAAAATGAATGACAGAGAATGTTAATAAAAATTTTCTGCTACGAAAACAAATTGTTCTTACCTGTATTATCGCAATCCATCACAGTTAAAACGAAAATATTAGCTTTAAATATTATATTTTCATTTAAAGTTGGTAAATTTGGCTCTGTAGATGGTCAAATATGTATTGACGAATCACTACTTTAGTACCCGAGGTAGTAGGTAGACCTGAAACAAATAAAAAACAATTCTAACACAAAATATCGCGCGCACTCAATATTTCCTATATTTGACAAAGAGCCTTTAAAAAAGGCTTTGCTCAAAAAAGCGCGATTTTGCGCGGCTATTTCTTTTGGAATTAGTCAGTTAAATATATGAACTATAAAGTATTATGAAAATTATTATAGGGACGGACTCATAAGTACATTAAAAAAACACTCGAATTTAAATATACCTGAAAAAATAAATTTTGGACAGAGTGATGTTTGCCTTGTTAAAAATGAATGACAGAGAATGTTAATAAAAATTTTCTGTAACGAAAACAAATTGTTCTTACCTGTATTATCGCAATCCATCACAGTTAAAACGAAAATATTAGCTTGAAATGAATAATGCACTTTGGAAAGTTATAAGTTTAGGAGAGCGCCGAGACCCGACATGTACACACTTGTTCACTATCGAATTTCGACTGATCGAAAGTCGATTCCCGCGCTTCAAAGGCGGGGAAAGAGTATGTTATATTGTACATAGAACTGTCGACTCACCAATTGTATAGATACCCTATCATTATATTGATTTTGAAAAAAAAATAATTTTGGCCGCCTAAATCATTGAAATCTACGTATGTGCATCGTTTGTTATTAACAGGGAAAAACATTGATATGTCTAATCCTTAATGTCTCACTTTTAATAAGTAATATTAATATGAATATAAACCAAGTATGGTTTAAGGTAAAAACCAGGAATATCTTGAGAATTACTCAAAGAGTGTTGCAATACTTTTGACGATGAGTTTACATTATTATTTATTTATTTTTTTTTAAATGAAAGACAAGAAAACAAACATGTTATTACTCAACTAAGGAGGTTCAGGATAAAAAATAATAGAGCTCCTTAAAGATATCAGGGCCTGTAACAGACGGAATGTAAAAAGACGAAAGGATCAGGCAGGGAGTGGTCCTTATGGTTAAAAAAATATTTGAATAAATTAATATATATAATCTACATAGAAAAGTGCTGATTTTTTTAAAATTTTGGTATGTATTTATATCCGATTTAATATTCAGGACTAGTTTTAAAATAGAAAAAAAATTCAATAGAAGTACCAAATAAGAAATAGATATGATCCCCTCACCCGATGATTGTTTACCGAACAATTCGATATTTTTCGAAAACAACTCCCATTTCATTCCATTGTCAGATCAACAGATCTGTATCAATCGTGTTGAACTTTAGGAAACAGCAATTTACAGTTATAGCCTAAGAGGCAGGGTGTTATAGGTCAACCATCTGTAACAAACTTTAAATAATTGAATATATAACAGAGTGTCTGCCTGCCCGGAGTGTTGAGAGAAGCGATTCCGTTTTTTATAATGTTAAAATATATATATATATATATATATATATATATATATATATATATATATATATATATATATATATATATATATATATATAATGGTAATAATTTATTCAAAATATAGTGACTTGGTATTTCATTTTTTATCATTTCATATTTCTAAAATAATTCCATGCTCCTTCTCCCCAATCCAATTTAAATGAACGAAACTTTTGTCATATCTATCCAGTCTACCTACAAATCCAATCCTCCTCTTTCACGTTAATTCCTTCCCCATACGGTTTTTTTTTACTTTATAACTTTTAATTTTATATATGTTGAAATTCGAGACAACTCCACTAAATTGTGCTAGAGCACACTCATAATCTCAGCCATCATGTTTTCAGACGTGTCGGAGGGTTATTTAGAATAGAATGGAATACATGTTGAGATACTATTGGATTTGAGTGGTTATGGAGTTTACTATGAAACGATAAATATCTGGTTTGAGGTAAATCAGAAACATATGTTACATTACGATCTTTATGGATAAGTTTGATTGTGACAATTTCATTGAGGACTCTTCGAAGTATTTTGAATTGTGTGGATTTGACACGCGATACTGTTGATGGTTGAGTGGGGCCTAATGCTCAACTCCTTATGTCCAAATAGCTGAAATTAGTGTCGTTTAAATGAGTGTTTTGTTATTTTTTATTTAATATTTTTATTATGAAAAATACAAACGGCCTTATTCAAGGAAATGAGTAATATCGAGTATAAATACTCATTCATTCAATCTATTGTTATTAATCAGAAGGTTCGAACGTTTTTTTTTTAGTAAACGTTAAAGAGGTCCTAAAACGACGGGCAGTTTCTTTAGACGTTTTATTCTGACATACACACATAATATAAATTTAAAACTATTACTAGACCCAGAGAAAATGAAACATGTACGAGTAATAAGTTAGGAATTGATAAATAGTTTAGGTAATTGAGTTTATTATAAGAATGATTTAGAATTTTAAACGGATCTTTAGAATACCCTTGTATATTTATAACTAATGAGAAATGCCTATAGTTCATTTATAACTAGTTTCGAAATAAACAGAATATCTTAAAAGTGGCAAAACTATATTAGTTTCTAATTTGATTGATACTTCTGTAGTAACTTGCCCACGTTGAATGAAATGTAACGAACGGAGTTGTTTCTTTGAACTTTAGTAGCTAAATATACTTACTATTTCCTCTTAGGTTTACAACAAACCCATTTGCAAATGTCTTAAATGTATAAAAAGAATACAACTGATCTATCGGAGACCATATACATTTGAACTTATCCTATTTGTCTGTCAGTTTATAGTATTTGTTTGTTGTTGATTTTGGCCAAAGTGGTCTAGGTTTATTTAGTGAGATCACAAAGAAATATAAGTAGGTCCTTACTAGCGAGAATAGACTTGGCATCCACTCTTGACTCCAGCGTGCCTTAGTGTCTGCCGAATGAGCTTGACCGTCCTGATCTCAAAATATTTCAAAGAATGATTTTTTTTTTTAATATACTTTATTGATACTTAAAACTGTATACAATATATAAAATAAGTAAGTGTGAGGTAAAATTATTACAATGACATGTCATTAAATTATAAAGAACTACCCATTAGTAGTACTTCAATAAATGTTCTATATTAGAAAGCCCCTAGGCCATCTTCTTTTCAGTTATCTCGAAGGGTTATCGGGATTCAAATGAGAATAAAGTTAGGAGATTAGTGGATTCGAGTGGGTATGTTTTGTCATGAAAGGATAGGTATCTTCTACAACATCAAATCTACAACACTTGGGACCTTTAGATCATTATGTATACGTTGGTGACATAATAAGAAGCATTGAAGATTTTACGAAGGATTTTGGATTGTAAAGGTTGGATACGAGAAGATTTGAAAGGTTTATTGGAGACATAAAGATCATATCTGTATGTCCAAATAGGTCTAATAAATGCCATGTAAATGAGTCTTTTCTAAATCATTGGAAGCTTTGTACGCTTGTCTAGTAATTGTTAGAGCATTTAAAAACGCCGACTAATGTATTACTTTAGTGTTTTGATGAAGAATAAAAGAAAAAAAAATTAAATTACTGTAAATTAAGTGTGGGCGTTGTCAATCATATTTGTATGTTCGATATTCTTTATAGGTCCCATATAAGTCGTTGGTCAAGGCGAAATCCTAATGCGGTGATCCATGTTTAATTTTTTGCACTTTTTAAAAGTACTTTCTGGTTGAGATAAAAGGAATAGCTTCATAACCAATTCGAAGATTGAAAAAACTCTGAACAGCGACTGACCTTACGCTTAGAATAATAATGGCCTGCCAAGCGGTCTGAACAAAGCATGAAGTAAACCCTGAGAGGCTTGTTTACCCTCGAGGTACCAGCAGACCTGCAATCAATTGGGATGATTTCTGATGGTTGTTCACTGTTTGTTATAAAATATGTTAGGTCCATTGATAAGGTAAATTTTTAAACCTCTGATATATTCACGGATGCTTAATTTATTTTTAATGACATTTTCGTGTTTTTTTAGCTTTTTGGATTTCTGATAATTTCTAAAATGTCGAGGACAAATCTCTCACGATCCAAAATGATAACAGTTCTGAAATAATCCGCTCCACCCTCTTGTGTCCTTCAGAAGCTGTTCTTTGTTACATTCGAAATTTTCACATTTATTTTTTATTTATCGATGCACGACATTTTTTTTTGTTAAGGTATTAATTGAAATTTACTACTGAATACAAAATATAATAAATATACATCTTGTATATGATATGATTATGTCCATAATAACTAGGGTTGGGCGATAGTCGATAGTTACTATCGATATATCGATAGGTCATGCTTATCGATAGTCACTATCGATAGTGTCTGCTTTGAAATTAACTATTTCGTTATTTTTCTTTTCTGAAGATTTTATTTGTTCGTTATTATTGTAACCATGTAAATTGTAAATACTTTTTAAAAAATCAAATAAATTAGTTTTTTCTCTCATCTTTATGATATAATCTAATAATTTATAATCCTGAAAATTTCAAATAGTAAGTAGATAATTAAATTAGTTGAAATTTTTTATTGAATGGCTTTGGAAAAAAAGAAAGCAACCATCGAAAAACTATCGATAGCAATCGATAGTTCTCAAGTGATAGTATCGGCCTATCGATAGTTCTATCAACTATCGCCCAACCCTAATAATAAAAAATCTATATTAGAAGGTTCCGAGGCAATTTTTTTTAGGTGCTTTGGAAGGTTATCTGGAATTGGATGGGAAGCAAGTTGAGATACTAGTTGATTTGAACGTTTATGATGTTAACTATGAAATTATAAGTTTTGGAACATTAAGATTTTTATAGATAAGTTGGTGATAAAGTAAGGAATATTGAGGATGTTTCGAAGGATTTTGAATTGTAATCGTTACAATCCAAAATCATTTATTATATATAATATGATTATATACCAATTAGGTTGATAATACTCTTATTATCTTAAACAATTGATTTTTTCGCTATTTTCAGAACAATTTTACTAAGAAAATACAAATTCGGTGCAATTTATCATTCTGGATGCATCCTAGAGCTCAACTCCTCAAATAGGTCTTATTACTGTCATGTAAATGAATTTCTTGTAACTAATCGGAAAAGTTTATTTGTCACAAAGTAAGGAGTTTTGAGGATTTTTCTATGGATTTTACATTTTAAGGATTGGATACGAGATAAATTCGATGGTTTTGTTAAGCCCCAAAGTTCAACTCCGCATGTACAAATAGCTCCAATAACTGTCGTGTAAATAAGTCTTTTGTATTTAATCAGAAGGTTTAAACGTTTGCATAGTAAATTTTGAATAAGTAGAAAACGATGGGCATTTTGTTGTTTTAGTAATGCATGTGAGTTCTAAGTAAGACGTTTTTCCAGATGGAGTCCTTTGTAGCAGATCTGTCCAACAAGGACTAATAAAATATCATTAATGAATACTGTATGACAAGAAGTAGTAGTTTTACGACGAAGAGTAAAGGTCATTTGATGGGATTTGTTTGGATTTATTTTAATTCTAGAATTTCGACAATATTTTTAAGGGTTTATGATATGAGATTGGTGTGATTGGGAGGAAATGAAGGGATCATAATTTACACCTGTGTCATTAGCGTACATTTTGAGAACTATACATTTATATATATACATTTTAATGTATATAATCCCACATATGTATTCCGAATGCAGAAAACATTTCATAAAAGGATGACATTAAAATGGGATCTTTTGACTTGTAATTCACAAATTTTAATGCCGATTTTTGTATAGGTATTAGGGACCTACAATAGAGCAAAACTAGAATTATAGCCGCCAATGAGCATTGGGAGCCGTGAAAAAAAAAAAAAAAAAAAAAATGAAAATCACGTTTTATTTTTATTTTTAGCTCTTAGGCAAGATAGAGAAATGATTCTTTCACGATAAACTGAAGTTTTGTTTTTTATTTGAAATAAAAATACTTTCGTTATGCTCAAGGCACGACCCTATAAAATAAAAAAAAAACGTGATTTTCATATATATATATTTTTTTTCACGGCTCCCAATGCTCATTGGCGGCTATAACTCTAGTTTTGCACTATTATAGGTCCCTACTACCTACAAAAAAAATCCGCATTGAAATCTGTGAGTTACATGTCAAAACTTCCCCTTGTGAGATTAATAAAAATTTGAACAAACTAAATAACAGCAAGTCGTAAAATACTTTTTTAGTGTTTAATAAAATTTTATATTTATAGTATCTATAATAAAGTGAGATATAGCCGAGAAGGTAACAAAAATTCGATGGATGCCCTCTAGAGAATAATAAACACTGCTTCCTATATCATTTTATTGTTACGACCACGAAGGTTCGTAGTTCGAGGGAGAAGGAGTGGTTAAATTTAATTTAAGGAGTGGTTTAATGGGTATGTGATGAAAGTGGCATTATAATCATTTTTTTTACGTTACAGTTTATGGCGAAATCATCGATCAGATATATGTTTTTATAAATTTATTTTTTTTTTTATTTTATTTTTTTTTTTTTTATACCCTTTAAAAATTATATGGACCGATGAAGCTACCTTTACAAGAGGAGGAATTGTTAATCAAAGAAATTGTTATGTATGGGCTCTTAAAAATCCCAGAGCTATTAGAGAGAATAGGTTTCAGCATGAATTTGCTATTAACATTTGGCTTGGAATTTGAAACGGATTACTGGTGGGACCATATTTTTTACCTGGAAGATTGAATGGTATAACATTTACACATTTTTTGGAGAAGGACTTTTCTAATTATTTAGATGACATTCCCTTACAGCAACGGATTGAAATGTGATTCCAACTCGATGGATGTCCAGCTCATTATAGCAGAGTTGCTCGAGCTTGGCTGGATATAAATTATCCACAACGATGGACTGGACGTAGAGGAGTAGTACCTTAGCCACCCAGATCACCTGATATGACACCCATGGATTTCTTCGTATGGGGAATCTTGAAGCAGAAAGTTTATTCGGTGTCAATCAACTCATAAGAGCAATAAAGAGACCGAATCATAGATGCAGTGCACCAAATATCATCAGAACAATGTTTAGCTGCAATTCATCAAGTGAGTACTAGATGTAATGCTTGCATTGGTGCAACAGGACAACATTTTGAGCAATATTTACATTAAAAAGAACATAACATAAATATAAATGTAAATAAATAAGTATAAAAATGAAAACTTTTTTTTTTTTTTTTTTTTTTTTTTTTTTTTTTTTTTTTTGCGATTTTCTCTAAAATTAAGCAAAAACGAGCAAATCTCTAAAGTACTTTTTGTCTTAGTTTTTCGGTCCCCTATAAGTTCCTGAAGTTTTGCCATTTAAATTGGGGACACCCTGTTGAAACAGTCGAAGATCTACTTCAACGTTTTTGTAAGTCTGTCCTTGTGAATTGGTAATTGCATTAGCAACAGAAACTTTTATGGGAAGTTTTAACCGTTTGATTTGAAAAATCTATAGGAATCATTCTAGAAATAAATGCGATCAATCGAATCGCTGTTTCAGTGAAAATTATAGCCTAAATAATATTTAAAGCTGTAATTTTTAACCTGGTACTATTGTACTAGCCATGGCACCAGGTTAAAAATTGCATTGGCATTTGAAGAGTACGTGAAGTCTTAGTTGTTCTATATTATTATTGGACAGATATTATATATCTGTTGATTTTCAAACTTCATAGAGTGGTCACGTTTTGAGCTGTCTTAAAGCTCTTCTTCACGGATCAAAAAAAAAAAAAAAAAAAAAAAAAAATATTGCTTTGGTTATGAAATTATTTGTTAATCACTCCCAAGTCTTTTAATTATTTCATCAGGGCATTGCTTACTTAGTCGCTGAATGTTAATGTAAAAATCCCTCCTAGAAAATATATACACTAGAAAATTATTCAGAAGATAGCTTGGTGATCATCAAGGCAAAGAAGAACTCTGTAATCACAATAATAGAAATTATTAGAACGAGAAGAAAATATTATTAAGGAAAAGCGGGTGGAGGGATATACTGAGAAGACGGGACGAGATGAAAATGACGAAGCAACCTGATGGTGAAGACGGTACGGGACGGGACGGGAGAGAAACAGCTCAGCTCGCTAATGAGCCTTCAGTCACAGCGCTTCTTCCCTCCGCCTCAGCGACTCCATTCCCCTCAATTACTATCTTTAATAATAATAATTTTCTTATTATAATATTAGCAAGATTATTATCATTATTATTACCTCGGTTTTCGCAAGTTTGTTTATCTTAATAGCTTCACATTTTAAATTTTGAAGTTTACAACCTATTACGAAATAAAAATACAAATGCAATCTCGTCAATTTAAAATGAAAAAATGTTTTCAATAGATCTTTTCTTATTGATTTATGAATCAAGATTAGCCAACTTTAATAAAAACATTTTTTTTTTTTTTTTTTTTTTTTTTAATCTCAATTCTGTTTGATCTGGTAAATAGTTCTTTCACCTAGTTCTTTTTTTGAAATGGATATGGCTTTTAGCTGGGGATGTATAATTTTTTGTTGTAACGTTTTTTTTTACATTTGTTTTCTCAGATCGAAAATTTACCGACAGTTTTCTTATTAGAAATGCAATGGAAAATATTTTTTGTTATACTAAAATTGTGTCGCTGGGACCTACCATTTAGGATCTCTATTGGTTTGAGTGAAAAAAGTCGCATTTGCCTACATTTTTATTGTCTTGGGGCTCTTATTGACACACTCTAGCTCTGTTACTGTTGCTCAGATCAAAAATTTGACAACAGTTTCTTTATCAGAAGCAGTAGGTTACGTATATACAGATATACCTATGGTCTAATGTTTTTTTGAATTAATTTTTTTATACATGTTTCAACTCAAGCTTACATCAGTATGTACCAAATATAATTGTATGGAACAGCCAGAGGAGTCTTCTTCATCAGATACGAGTTAATTGAATAAATTATGTTGTTAAATTATATTAAGTAAAACATAGAAATATCTCCTATTACTTACGTAATAAAACCAATAGTTTTATTTCATTTTTTTATTCAGATTTTACATGTTAATATTATTTTATCCACACTAGTTTCTTCTTTATGACGACGAGACTCCGAAATGTAGACTGTAGTGGAGTTTTTGATAGCTACTTGGAGAAACAACTCTTATCTGAGGAAGTGGTTCCTTGGACTGGCAGCCTTCAGGTGGCTGCCAGGTCTTCTGTGGTCGAGTTTTAACTGAAAATAGCAGAAACATTATAATTAATAGCTGATTAATGGATGCTTTTCTTTGATTTCTTAAATTATCAAAAATTAATTGATATTAATTAATTTCTTGATTGAAATAAATAACTGAAAATTAATACAGTCAATAATTAAGTTAAGTCGCGAAATGTTTTAATTTTTTATTTAATTTAATCTACCTTAGTGTTTTATATTGAAACGAAGTTTACATTTCTCTATGGTCTCATTTAACAGTTTAATGGTTTTTTTCTTGTTTAGGTATTTATGCGGATAGGTTTTGAAACAAATGACATTAGATTACGGCTGTATGCAAATGGTAGGGGCTCTGCAGGTCTCAAAATATAATTTTCCGTATCGACTCATTATCCAACTTGATTGGAATTGCTTTTGATGATTCTCGTAGTTCTCAGTTGTCTGTAGGCAAACCTATGGCGCTATTTAAATTGACAACCATCCCATGACCTGTACAACAAATACTCCTTTTAGTTTATCCAATAATTTTCAGGATTTCTCTGTTAATGTAATATGTTTTCGGGGATTAATACTAGTATTTTATTTTATTTATGAATATTTGGTTTAAAAAATATAAGAGTAAGATATTAAATGAATAAAAAGATTATAAAATAGCTAAGCAAACTGTAAAATTAAAAAAAAAAATAAGTCATAAAAGAAATAATATCTTATACTATTTACTTAAATTAAAGTTTAATTAATTAATTGTTTAATTATTGATTTACTTGAATAGTTCTCAGTTTTCCAAATTGCAATGACCCTGCAATAGGTGTATATATTTTTTCCGTGTTTCATCTCTGGACAACCCGTATTTAAATTAATATTTATAACTACCTGCTTAATTTTGTAAAATGTACAATATTTTTATAACATTAGTAGTGAACATTGTCATAAAATATGAAATATAAACCTATAATTAATCATATACATTTATATGTTAATTAATAAATATAAAAGAGAATGAAAAGAAAAAAAAAATACACATACAAATATTGCTACAAGTAATAAAAGCATACATGTGAAATGTAAACCTTATTTTAAAAGCTATGTAATTTATAATATAAGGAAATACAGGCCAAAGATGTTCTTCGGCCGTTGAAAATCGTTAGATCCTGGCTGGTCACAATAGTTTCCTTCAGTGGTTCAAAATAATGTTGTGAAGAGGCCTTATTAAGCGATTTGATTCAGTAAATCGCTTTAGGTTTTGATGTGGCCCTATATAATTACATAAACAGCTTTGAGGGTCGGCTAGCATAGAATTGCCTCTATTGACCCCCAGTATAATGGCTGATAGTGATACTGTTGGTGGCTTTGTAGTTGAGCTTATGTTCCTCTTCTCACCTTTGATAATTATGTTACCTTTATCAATTACCTGTCTATGTCGATGTGAATTGCTAAAGCTCATAAAAAGCAACTTGTGAAAATACAATGTTTTGAATGGTGAAGGGAACTAAAATAAGTACTTCACCCAGGAATATTTAGATTTTTATTTGAACCTGTATCCAGTGGATTATTTTAAAATGATAATATGAAAATTATCTTATGATATTATAATGAGCCGAAGATGTAGCAAGATACTACCCAATAAGTCCTCTCTTCCTAACAATGAATTTTACAGTGGTAAGAAATAAGCCAAGGGGGGGAATGTAACTAAGATGGGTAGACACAATAAAAAACGAAGCAGCCGAACAACTTGTTATTAACTGAAAACTTATTGCTCGGGATATGCAGAGGTGGAAGAGGTTGGTGGAGATGGCTAAAGATCTCCAATCTTTTTTTTTTGAAAGCCAACCTAAAAAGAAATCTAGTGGAATGGTGTGTCCTGCCATTTTGTCTAGGAGGAGAACTTAAGTATTGGGTATAACTTGAGAAGAGGTGGCAAAGGGTTTCACTTTTAAACATAAAACAAATACCTTTTACTTATATATTATTTATCCATATACTTTACTATATTATATTGTAATAAATTATAAAATTTTCAAAATCGATTAGGTTTTTTTAATTTTTTGTTATAGTTTTCAATGATAAAAAAAAATGGTCTAAATGTCTAAAAACACCTCATTTTTCGATCTTTTTTTTTTTTTTTTTTTCTTCTCTTATATACATTTATTAAAATTTATAACTGTACAGAATATATACATCAAGTAAATGTATTGATATCGATTATAATAACATGTTAAACTTGAAAAGAACTACTCATCAGTAGCACTTTATTAAAACTCCTACACTAGAAGGTCTCTAGGCAATCTTCGTTTCAGACGCCTCCGAGAATTATCAGGAATGGAGTGGGAAGCATGTTGAGAAACTAACGGATTTGAGTGATTATGGAGCTTACTATGAAAGGATAGGTATCTGGTGTGGGCTAAATCAGCAACATATGGAACATTAAGATCTTTATGGATAAGATTATTGGTGACAAAGTAAGGACCGTTGAGGATTTTACGGAGGATTTTGGATGGTAAGGATTGAATACGAGATGAATTGGATGGTTTAGTGGAGCCCCTAAGGTCAACTCCATACGTCCAAATAGGTCTAATCACAGTCATGTATTTGAGTCTTTTGTAATTAATTGGGAGCTTTGAACGTTTGTCTAGTAAATGTTTAAGTAGTCTGATTTTTCGGTCTAAGACACAAACTTGACCAAAAATGGTGCCTGATTGAGATTTACTGACTTGGGGTTTGTGTTCAGCACACTTAGAAATATAATAAAACAACATTTTTGTTTAAGGGAGTATTCTAATGCAGAACAGTGTTATTTATCAATCCAAATTTTTTGGGCGATGTTTTCAAGAATTCTTCCTTAGAATTGCAGAAATAGTGTTTATTCGTGCCGTCTCAAATTGCCCAATAATGAATCGATATTATGTAAAGTTCTTCACGGCGATGAAAACTCTTGTACAAGATCGCTCCGGTCGGTGAAGTTGGTCCCGAAAAGCCGAGTGGAGTTTGCTACAAAAAGTTGGCAAGTTCAACATCCAGCTGGCTCTAGCTATTTACATACTTGGATTAATTCTCCCCCACCTTTGCTAAATGTTTGCCTACGTTCATTTATTCAGGAGCTCCCCCCTCCACCTTCCATGTTCAAACTTACAAAGTTGGACAGGGCAAGTCCCGCTATCACGCAGGCTTTAGTGCTTTCTTCCATCCAAGGCCTTCCTTTGTCGCTGATGGGAAGGGTTTTCCCAAGTCTTATACATTTCCTTGTTTCATCGATAAACTCTGTTTTATATTGATTTATAACAAGAAAATTAGCAGTAGTGATAAGTTAGGGAAAATGATGGATAATCACGATTGTGTTTATTCTTAAGGAAATTAAGAATGTTCATTCTTTGTTTAGAGTTATCTTATGGATTTTTCAATTGTAGTTTATCTACAGAAGTCAGTTATAGTAATACACGATTTTCCTCCATCGACCTCTTGAATACCAGATCTCTATCTATATCTCTATATTTAGTTCTTAACCTACCAATTTCTTTATCCCTCCTATAATATAACTGATTTGAAAAACGTTTATCATCCGTTGTTTTGGAATTTCTTATAAATATCTATTTCTGAAGTCTTATCTTCCAATTTTATTTTTTTTTCACTTGGCTATAACACGAAGTGAATTAATATTTTCGTTAACTAAGACTCACCTGTCCTTTATTGTTTTTTATAATCTAGGATTGTGTGTTATTCGGTCTAATAAACGAAACAAGAAAAAAAAATGGGCGAGGTTTAAAAAAAAAAAAAAAAAATCTGGCCCCCTTGAGCCTGTTAGATAAAGAAAAAATAACATTAGAACATGCTTTAGGGGTTGCCACCTTTACAGTCAATGCTCATATGGTTTATATATTTTTTACGCTTACCTGGGATTTAATTTTCTAAAGGAGATAAATGGTAGAAATTTCATTTATAATATTTCTCATTTTGTTTTCATAGTTTATTCTGACATTTTATACTCATTAAAGTAAAGATAATTATCAAATAAGCTCCTACAACTAAAAATATGTCTTAAATATGTCAAAAATATGTCAAACGCCACTTTTTTTCATTCAAACCAATATAGATCCTAAACGGTAAGTACTAGTGACAAATGTTATGTAACAAAAAATATTCTCCATTAAATTTCTTACAAGCGAAATGCCGGTAAATTTTCGATCCGAACTTACCGATTTTCTTCAAAATTTCAGCAACACCGAGTTAGAGCACGTCAAAAAAGCTCCCACGCTTACAATTAGACGTAGATGTTTCAAGCGTGACTTTGTTTATTTAATTAAAATTTTGAACAGCCGAGAGAGATCGAGCAATATCGGTCAAATCCAGGTTAACATTTTATATTTCATTAGGAGAAACAGAGACAAAAAGAGCTCACTAATTAGAATCCATTACTTATTTAAAATTAGTATAAAGAGAGTTGAGCTCTTACCTGCTCCTGTTCTCCTAATATCAAACAATAAAACTACGTGTAACGCCGTCGCGTTTCCCAAAAACTTATTATGGCTTTTGACCAATTAGGTCACTGGTAAAACATGTTCCATATTAAATCAGGGCACTCTTGTTTTGTTTTTAATTTTAAAATATCATAGATCGATTGAATTAAAATAAGAAAGTGCCTAATTATGTTTCTTTTTAGTACCATTCCGTATAAATAAAATCTAAATAAAGGATACATTGGATAAATAATCTGCGAGGTGTATAAGGAGATTGTAAAAATATACATGCAGACTTTTCAAGCGAATCGTAAGTCGTTATATTTTCCTTCCTTATGTACTCCAAGTAGGACCGGAAGGACGGGTTATCCTACAGGTTACTTTATCTATAGTAGTGTAGGCTGGGAAGGTCAGGATCTTATTCGTGTTATATCTAAACGGTTATTTTATTTAAAAGTGTCAACATGTAGGATTCCCTCCAGTCTTCTTTATTAGTACATATAATCATAGCTATATGTTTATTAATGACGATGGCTGAAGTTAGCCAAAGTTAAGTATGTATTTTTCAACACGATCTAAAATACTTTTATAATTAATTCTGATAAGTAACAACAGTGTGAAAAACTTCACACAGCAGTGAAGATCGAAAATGTACCGATATATGGTTAGCACCATTCCACAAAACTACTGAACCCCTGCACCAAATTTTGACTATCACATTTTCATATTTCTAGGAAGATTTATCAATAACAAAATGTATATTAATACATATTTAAATGAACAATGTTGATATGCAGAAACGAGGTTAACCACACTCTCTTATACTTTTATGGTTAGAAATTAAAATCCAACCAGATGAAATAAATAAAATTATTTCTGCTGAATCTTTATTATTACCGAAAAAAAATGTCGACCCTTTTTTTTCGACATGATTTTTCATATTGTTTGTAACAATGTTATTCATATTAATTGTAAGCACTGATAATGTAGTCCACTATCCGAATTTTTTAATAGTATCTATTCATCTGGATTACCAACTCATGCATTAAAATTTAAAAATTAGATGTAAAATTATGCTTTTATGCATTCTTCAATAACCTGTTCAATTTTAACCAGGTTAAAAATGATCGGTAAGCGTGAAAATATCATTGAAGAAATAATGCTCCATTGTAATGAAATGAAAAAAATAAACTTTATTCTGGGACTTACAGTCACCTAAGAATAATAATAATAACACCTGTGGTGTAGTGGTTAGCATAGCAACCTACTAAACCCAAGATCGCGGGTTCGCAGCCCGGCAGATGACCTTAGGATTTTTTAAAGGGAGTAAAAAATCCTTAGCTATGCCGTCCATCGGGACGTAAAATGGGGGTCCCGAGCCTGTGCGATGTCAGGTACTCGCTAAATATCCCTGTCCTAATTATACCTGGATAGGTAAAATTTAGGACTTCCACCGTAGCATCGTCCGATTAGCCATAGCAGCATAAAGTGACGCTAAACGAAATAAACATATAAACAAACAATAATAATAACAGATAATAATAATAATAGAATAATAATAATGCACAGTACAATTGTCTAGCCGTATTATTTACAAATTAAATTCTTCAGTAATTATGGCATTCATTTTTAACAGGAAAAAAAATTGAATTAAATTTAAATATATATATATATATATATATATATATATATATATATATATATATATATATATATATATATATATATATATATGAAACAGTAATAATAACATAAAATACAATCGCATATATGTGTGCATATAAAAGAAAGAAAGAGACAAAAAAAAAAGAAAAAAAAAGAAAAAAAAGAAGCAATTCCAGGTATTTAATTAATTGTTTACATATTTGCGAAAGATTGATTGTCTAAAAGGTACAGAAATAAATTAGTTTAAAGGAAGTTAGGGAAGCTGCTATACGAAAAGAAGTGGGTAGGGAATTCCAGAAGGAGGTAGCACGAATGATGAAGGATTTGTCAAAGGAAGCAGTTTTATAAGAGGGGATATACAGGTTGAAAGATTTGGATCTAGTGTTTAGGAGGTGGATAGAAGAGCGCAGAATTAATAGATCAAGAATATTGGAAGGTAATAAGAGAGGAAACTAAAAGTTGACAGATATTCTGGGAAAAGGAATTTCGAAATCTATAGAGTAGTTTAAGGATAATGACGGATCTTTTTGGAAATTTGGGCGATATGGTTGTTCCAGGATAGGTGTTGATCAAAGGTAACTTCTAAATTTTTAATAGAGTTTAGGAATTGATTAGGAAAGTTATTGAGGTAAAGCAATGGAGAGTAAGGAACAGTGTTGAGGATCGCCTACTTAACTAAGTATAATAATTAAGTTGCATACTTCAATACAAGATTTTTATAGCTAAACAAAGAAAACTTCAATTATTAGTTCAAATTTTTCTTAAAGTTCTTTACTTTTGAGAGCGGGCGAATTATTCTTTTCTAAATCTCTGGGCTACTATTTCTATTAAAAGAGAGAAAAATGTGAAGTGTTCTTAGAAGGGAAAGAGAAAGAGAGATATAGAGAAGGCGAGTGAGAGAGGAGATAGATGAAGTATATTGTTGGATAAAGTTGGGACAAAGGGGAAGGGGACAAGGAGCATCATTAGGACCCCTCGCCAACCTTCTGTCTCTTCTCCACTATTCTGCTCCCGCACATAGCTTTCATAAAGTTTTTATTTATCTTCTGGAATTGCTCATTAAAAATTAAATAAAATCTTACATAATACCCCAACAGTGTGATATATACCATCATCATTTTAATAAATAAACAGTAAGGATTTCTAAAGTAATAATTATAAACTTAGGGCTCGATTAATTGACGTGGTTGGGAGCTAGATATCCAAATTCTTGGGTGATTGGGACACCAAAAAAGTAAGGTAAGAGGTATCTCGGGTAGGGAGTTGGTGCGTAGGTGCGTTGACACTGCCCGAACATCCTCGAGCTTCGAGCATCGAGCATTCGCCGGTTTTCAACGAGCACGAACGCAAATGAGCCCTCTGTTTACACTGCACGAACAATTCTGACGATCAGTCGCTTGTGAGCATTCGCAGCGAATAGATGGCACCCGGGCTATCCAAAATTGCGGTTTCCGCGACGGCTATCCTCATTCTAGAACATCTAGAGGAGGAAAAGCGAGAAAGGAAAATGGGATGCATGTTGGAGTCATGCACAATGCAGGTGTTTACACAGAGCGATAGGCGAACGAGCATCCCTTTGATGATTCGCCAGAAAACCGACATCGAGCGGATCAGGGCCGAGCACGAACAAGCATTCGTTTGGCCTTGTTCGGCTCGCGGGGACTGTTTACACTGCCTGAGCCTCAAACAAATGCTTGTTCGTCACCACTGTTTGCAACGGATGTTCGGGCAGTGTAAACGGGCCTTAAGAGATAACTAAGGAGGTCTAAGAGTTATCTCTTAGACCTCCTGAGAACTGAAGATGAATGTTTAGCACTCGAAACTTGTTTTCTAATAAAATAATCCCAATAGAAGTGGCAATTAATTCATCAATCCTAATTGTATTGATCCTTCTATACCATCATACGTACTTCAAGTGACAAAATATTATTTTGTGAAATAAGTGAAACTTATTGAAGAGCATGAGGGGAACAAAACATCGGCGAAACTCTTAGCTGAAAAATATCGAATCGGAGAAACACAAGTATATAAAGCCATTAAAAATAAGTGAGGAGCAGTAGTCAAGTGGGACGGTCAAAGTAGGATAAAAAAATTGGCACTAATGAAGACATTAATGAACATGTTTGGGAATGATTTGTAAGTATCCGTGCAAAAGGAATGCCGATCTTTGGATCCGTAATTCCAGCAGAAGCTTAAAATGTCTTTCAAAAAATAGGTAAAGTGGATTTTAATCTTGTGGATAGCTTGATAGCCTTCGGATAAAGGCACAATATAGTGTTAAATACAATTTCTAAAGAATTAAAAGACGTTTATACATTTACTGTCCAAGAATGATTCACAAAATCATTGAAGGTTATAAGGGAATAATAAATTTAATGGCTATTAAACCTTTTTTTTTTTAATTTCATTTTTTTTTTTTTTTTTTTGACAGAACGTAACCTAAAAAATCCTAAAACAGAATCTGTCTAAAACGGGAATCTGTCGAACCGGAAAAATATGGCCGGACCCAAAGCATTCCGTTTTTCGTTTTAGACAGTATTGACTAAACTATATATCTATACCTCGGAGGTACAGAACACTATGTCACATTTCCATAACTTTACAGGAGAGCAATTTGAATTGGTTTTATTTTTAAAAGATTTCATTTCCTGAACTGTTTATTGCATTTATATGTACGAAATGAATCACTGAGGCTAGAATAGGTTGGTAACCCGTCCTTCTTGCCCTAATTGGAGCACATAAGGATGTTATGCTTCCTCCCCCCCCAAAAAATAGAAATAAATACAAAACATTTTTATATAACTTACCTTACAATTAATTGGTCTAGGAAATAGAATTCTATACCTCTGTATAAAGTGAAAAAATGTGAATACGATTACGTAATAATGTATTTTTGGTCAAAACTGGACATAGTGTTCTGTACCTTCGGGGTACTGAAATATATATTTGTATATACTTATATCTAAGGATACACACACTAATTTGCTAAATATACCGATTTTTTTACTTCCACGGGAAATTCGGTTGCTCCATCCCGGTGTCCGTTTGAAAATTAATTAAATTGTTTCGATTTTTTATTTATCATTTTAATTTGATATCAAAATAAAGTTTAAAACTTTGATTGCTACTTACTAATCCTGGAGTATCGCCTGATGTAGAATTTAATTCGCTTAGTTTCCATTGGCCTCTCGAAAAAAGACAGAGAGGGAATTTACGAGGGCGGTGTATTGGCTATTAGCGTTGGCTCTGTAACTCCCATCTCATCTTTAATTCCAATCATAAATTTTGACTAAGAGATTTTTTTTTGTTGGAGAGTTGGATTCCTATTGTTCTCGTTGGGAT
Organism: Euschistus heros; assembly: GCA_003667255.2. Classification (NCBI taxonomy): domain Eukaryota; kingdom Metazoa; phylum Arthropoda; class Insecta; order Hemiptera; family Pentatomidae; genus Euschistus; species Euschistus heros. The sequence continues at coordinate 5,807,802 of RCWM02000006.1, forward strand.
ATTGAATTCTTTTACATTTTTTACTGGCGGAGCTGAGTGCTCGACCCGTATTCAATGATTCATTCCCGTTTTATTAAAAGATGGGGACTAGCTTTATCGTTTCCCGTTGGGCGACGCCACCAACACCTGACCTATCCTTCAAATATAAATTTGCTATTTATAAGTATTGGTCATTATATTATGGTATGTTTTATTTAGATTGTATGTTAGTATGCATCCTTGGTATCCGACCTTCATGTACTTATGTAATTACTATTACTGCGTGCCATACCTTTGGACAAGATCAATTTTTTTATTTTTACGATGTACTCCAACATAAATCACGAACTAAGCGTGTCTTTTCTAAACATGAGATCATTTCTATAGATATTACCTCACTACTATTGCAATTTCTGGTAGATGATTTGACCTACAGGTTACAGGAGTTTTAAATAATAATTGAATAAGAAAAAGTATAAAAAAAAACAAAACGACTTCTGAGGTATGCTGGAAATAGGTTTCTTTTCTTAAGAAGTCAAACCATTTTGTAAACTTATACCCATTCTAAAATAGAAATACCTATGAGAATTCTATAACAAAAACAACAAATAGTTCACCTTAGACTTTTTAAAAAACCTTTGTTACTATAATAATAAAGGAAAAAAAAAGAGGATATGAAAGGGAATTGTCATATCTATCGTAATAGTTGTCAATATATGGTATCAATCGTAAATATATTGGAGCTGCCGGGCGACGTGAGAGTAATAAGAACCACAGTATCAAAGAGCAATCTTTATTCCTCTCGGCTCAGAATACCAAACTGGGAGCCAAGGGTTCATTTCTGAGTTTAGGTACTGTGCATCTGGTATTTTTCACAATTAAATTGATCTTAGCTGTATGGTTTGAATATAAATAAATCAAGTGGTCCACGTTCAAATATAAATATATCTAGTAAACTATTTAAATTATTAATTATTTGAAAGCTGTTAAGAGATATGGGTTCTGTTATGAAATTAATAAATAAAAACGTAGTTCCTATGAATGCTTCTCTTTGAATTTCATAATTATTAATTAATTGTGCTTATATTTTTATCTAATTTTATTTGAAAATTTCCAAAATAACAATGCATTTTAAAAGTGTATATCTCGGATAAGGTACGAAATATGAAAAATGTGTATACAATAAAAGTTCTAGAGAATTTAATTAGTTTTAATTTATCAAATAGTAATTTTTTTCATACGATGCACCGTTTTTAAGATATAAGTGCTAAACCAAAAAAAGAGACCTTTCGCACCCCCCCCTCCTGTTCCAGGCCCGAAAACTCCAAGAGTTTTAGTATATTTTCTTTCTAACCACCCTAAACATTTTTCAGAAGAAAAATCTTGGATTAAAGAAAACACATTCTGTAATATTTTATTAACTGGACTAACTCTCCATTAAAAAAAAGAAATTATTTTTTTTATCAAGAGCCCATTTCCGTCCCATTCTAAAATTTTGTCCACGTGTAGTTAGCTATAGTATAAATCATATATATTGTTTTTGAAAAGGTACGTATTTTGGGAATTACAAAAACCGTTTTTGGAAGTTTCGGAATAATTCAAAATGGACGGAAAATATATCAAGTGATATATCAGGGACATATCTCCATATATTAAAGGGCATTTCAAATGGAAAAGAATTACGCAAATTTGAACTCTCTAGGAGCAATAGTTTTTTCATGGCATAATTTTGAATATACATCGTGAGGACCTAAAACGGTATTTTTTAAATTTTCAAAAGCTTACAACTCAAAAACCAAGTTAGGAAAGTGTAATATTTTATATTTATACTAGTCTTGGTATGTACAACTTCTATACCAAAAATCATAGAAATCAGAGAGGTCAAGGTCGAAACCTTTAGTTGATTTGACATGGAATGACCCGATATTGAGTTATAAAATGTTAATAAGCTTTTATGAGATGTGATTAAGATGTCCACATCTTATCCCATAGCGCATCATATTCCTCAATCTCTCCATTCGTTTATTATTTTGCCAACTTGATTTTCTTTCTTACCTTTCTATCGTACCCTTCTCCATTTCATATATTTTTTTAATATTTATTTTTAAAAAATCCTTAATACCTATAACCTATGTATTTAATTAAAAAATAACTTTTTGCTAATTGTATCATTAACTTAATTCACTCAATCAAAAATTGTATCATTCAACTAGATTTTGATACCATTTTATATTATTTATGTAATTAAAATGTTTTATATTCCTATAATTAATTATGTATTTAACATTTTCAATATACTTTTTAAAATTAATTTACTTTATTTTTTAATTATTTTATTATCGTTTCATTTTAGTCATATCCAGTTTTTGTTAATTTTAGCCCAGAAGAAGACCAGCAGAGCATTTCGAAACGTCGGCATTCTTTATATTAAGTTTTGTTTTTTAAAATTTTAATGTGTACTTTATATCTGACCATCTTCTTCAACTATTATACAATCAACTATTTTATTTTCATAAATTAAAATAAATGTGGATCTTTGTTTGCAAACGACAATAAATATATGATATATGTAATTATATATTGTTTTTATGACCTGTTATTATTTTAATGCTATTTAAACTAACCTCGTGCATAATCAACTAGCCTTATTCTTTTAGAGGATGCTTATTAATGATCTGTAGAACCTTAAAAAATACATTGATAACGATAACAATGTTGCCTATCCCTAATAAGCCTACTAAAGGAATTTAAGGTAATTATGATGGTGGAAATTAGTTATTTAGTTAATGTTAGAGTTGGGAAGGGCTGTCAGCTTTATTAGAGCTCATCTCTGGTTAACTTTAGCTAAACTACTTAAAACTTAACTAAAGCCAATTCGGTATTACCTTCAGTCCCTTCCTCAAACATTACTACATAAACCTCCCACCTTCTAGGATCCAATAGTGTTGTCATAGGCAGCCTTCTTGTTCTATTATATCTGTGTTTTGTTTTATTAGTTATGAATGTATTTCTAACGATAACATTCACTATGCAAACACTCCCTTAGTAATTAGAGTTCTAACAGGCAATACAAATTCGATACCAAGATCGATGTTTGTTACGCAATGTTTTACTGCGGTATATCAGAGGGTAAGTAGTACAGCCAGCTTGTGTTTTAAAAAGGATAGCTTTGGGTTAATGGTGTCGAAATTAGAGCATTTAAATAAATCCAAGCAAATCGCATCAAATAACCTTCACCTTTCGTCGTAAACGTACTTCCTGTCTTACAATATCCTTTAATAATATTCCATTGATCCCTGTTGTACAGATCCGCTACCTAGGACTCCAACTGGACAAACGTTTAACTTGGAATTAACAAACAAGACTAAAACGACAGGAAACTGCTCGTCATTTTCGACTTCTTCGACATTTACTAGACAAACGTTCAAAACTTCCGATTTATTAAAAAAGACTCATTTACATGACAGTTATCAGACCTATTTTGACATATGGAATTGAGCTTTAGGGCTCAACTAAACCTTCTAATTCATCTCGTATCCAATCCTTACAGTCAAAAATCCTTAATGCTCCACACTTTGTTATGAATAAACTTATTAATAAACTAATTTAGACCAAACCAAATTAATACCTATCCTTTCATAGTAAACTCCATAACCACACTAATCCTCTAGTCGCTCAACTTGTTTCTCACTCCATTCCCAGAAGATGGCCTAGATACCTTCTAGTATAGAATTTTAGTTGAAATGCTGCTGATAATTAGTTCTTTTCAAGTTTTTACATGCTATTGTAATTATTATGAACACATTTATTTGATGTATATATATTGTACAGCAGTAATTTTCAATAAAAGAAAAACAATTTTTTGATTTTTTGTACTTCACAGTTTTTTGGGGTGCCGAACACGAATCTGATGTTTACCAATTTCTTATGTAATCCCGCGATATATATACTATACAAACCTAACCATACCTAATATCTAACCATATAGAGGTATATGCCTATACATACTTATATATTTTTTTTATATATAAATTTATTGAAATTTACAACTGTACAAAATATATACATCAAGTAAGTTTGTTAATAGTGAATACAATGGCATGTAAATAACTTGTGAAGAACTACTCACTAGTTGCACTTCAATAAATTCTAAGGTCTCTAGGCCATCTTCTTTTCAGACGCCTCGGAGGATTATCAGGAATGAAGTGGAAAGCAAGTTGGAAGATTAGTGGATTGAAGTGGTTGTGGAGCTTACTATGGAAGGATAGGTATCTTGTTTAGGCAAAATCAGTAACTTATGGACCATTTACATCTTTCTGGATAAGTTTATTTGTAACAAAGTAAGGAGCATTGGATAATAAGCTCCAAAGCTCAACTCCATGTGTTCAAATAGGTCGGATAACTGCTGTGTAAATGAGTCTTTAGTAGTAAATCGGAATTTTTGAACATTTGTCAAGTAAATGTTGAAGAAGTCGAAAACGACGAGCAGTTTCCTGTCGGTTTAGTCTTGAGATTCGTATATCTACAATACTATAATAATAAATAATAATAATAATTGACCCAATATTTCATACCTTCCCCCTGAAGTTGAATGCATAATAAAACTGTGACATAAAATAGGAACACATCATAACCGAAATCGTAATTCCTGCGGAAACTGGAAGGAAATGTGTTGGTTTCCAAACGGATATTGAAAAACTTGTGTCAGTCGAAGGTGACCATCTCTTGTCCCACCATGCATTCAATGTACAATTTTTTTTTTTCCCGGAAATTTAACGAATAATTTAAATTTAAGCGATAAGAGAAATAGGAGATGTAGATAATTAGGGTAAGCAGTCATAGATATTAATTATCTACATCTCCTATATATATCACAGTCAACTATACCTTATGATAAGAGAAATATGTTTATATAGTTATTAGTGAATCCAAAGGACCAAAACCGATAAAAATAAGAATCGCTAGACACTAAAATCCTTCTGAAATTTTTCAGCTTATATATATTCCTAGTGATGTGTCGGCAACAAAATTTTTCGATACTGTTGCCGATACCAAGTACCGTTCTCTGTACCGAAAACTCAGTTTAAAAATAAATTTCTTTTTCAAAACGTAATCTAAAAATCATAACAAATTGATTAAAAACTATAATAATTCAAGAAATAAAGGCACCGGCTGACAAGCCAGCCACCACCACACCGGCTTGACATATAAATGACACATTATATAATTGTAAAACTATAGGTATAATGTTATAGATTAATGTGTTTAAAAGAATATTTAGAAGCCTGATGACGGAGCATTTTCTCCGAAACATGTAGCTACAAATATTATGTTGATATATATATTTCTATAATATTAATGTTTTATTACCCACTGTTTAATGATATCTCTAACGCATTCAGTTTTCTACGGGGCATGTATTCTAGGTATTATTTAATTTATCTTAAAATTTAAGGGTTTGTTTTTCTGTTAGTTCAGTAACGACGTTATGCAGGCTATCTACGGACTCCCTTTCTGTACTAATGGCACTAAAAAATATACCAAAGATCGTCTATTACAGAAAGCACAAGTAAATGCATCAATAGTGAAAAAATTGAATAAGAATATATCACTAGTTTGGATTCCATCACAGGTGGGGATCAAGAGCAACGAAACATCAGATCGAGCTGCCAAGTAAGCAGCATTATTATCGAATGATGTTACAAATCTTTACACCTCATCTGACATTTGCCACTTTTTAAAATATCGAGTAAAACTGACCTGGACCCAGCTTTGGGAAAATATTGAAAAACAAAATAAACTGAAAGCTATTGAAAATGATACAACAATATGAAAAAGATCCAACTGTGACAACAGAAGTGAGGAAGTTGTTATACTCGACTTACCCATGGTTAACTTATTACAAAAGAAAGCCCGCCGAAGTGCGAGACATGCAGTAACACACAATTAACAATTAAGCACATACTAGAGGACTGCCACCGATGGAATAGTTATTTACATTAAGCGCGTTTACAGAGGAACCTCCCTGATATAATTGTTGATAATAGTAACATTATAGACACAATTATACAGTTTCTTAATAAATATAAATGATTCAATAAAATCTGACCAAAATTGCCTGAAACTATTTTTTTTTTGTAATCTTTTATTAACAGAAATTTACAACTGTATTAAGACAAATACATCTAGTAAATAAGCGGATTATAATGAAAAAAAGAAAAATGACAGGCTGAAAACGTGTAGAGGAACTACCCATTGGTAGTACTATAATGAAATATTTACAAAAGAAGAAGATCCCGAGGCCATCTGCTTTTCAGACGCCTCGGAGAATTGCCAGGAATGGAATGGGAAGCAAGTTGTGCAACAAGTGGATTAGGATGAGTAGTGAGTTTATTATAAAAGGAAAGGTATCTGGTTTGTGCCGAATCAGCAACATATGGGATATCAAGGTCATTGTGGATCAGTTCATTTGTGACAAAGTAAGGAGCATCTAGGATTTTGGATTGGAGTAATTGGATGCAGAAACAATACGATGGTTTGTTGGATCCCTCATAACTCTATACCTAAGTCCAAATAGGTCTGATAATCGTCATATAGATGAGTTTTTGTAGTGAATTGGGAGATTTGAACGTTTGTCAAGTAGATGTTGTAGTAGTCGAAATCGAGGTGCAGCTTCTTATCTTTTCAATCTGGTGTGAGGATTCTTGTCCAGATAAAATCCAAGGTATCTTATCTGTTCTACATTATTCAATGGTACTCCATTAAAGGATACAGTAGTACAGGATGCGGTAGGTTTTCGACGTAGGGTAAAGGTTATTTGCTGGGATTTATCTTAACTCTCCAGTTATGATGCCATTCTTAGAGTTGGGATGAGTTGGAATATCAGGTGAATATACGGTATAAAGGATGGGACCGAGGATACTACCTTGAGGAATACCAGCAGTCACCTAAAACTAGAAAGGAAGAGATATAGGCTAAAATAGGACACTAAATACCTGCGATGTTCAGTGTCCAAAAGAAATTAAATTTAATCTGTAAATTAATATACGTACATTAGTATGTAAATGGACGAAATCACTCCTGAAATGAAGAAGTACATGGGATACAAAGTTCAAGAGATGTTCCTCTATCTGTTAAATCTGATTTGGAAACAAAAGGAAATTTCTAAGGAGTGGGAAGTGGTAATTATCTTGTCCTTTTATAGAAAAGGAGACAACCAAGAGTGAGGCAACCATCGAGGTATATCACTTCTCAGTGTACCCAGGTAAGGAAATGTCTGCTCTAGAGTGCTAAGGCAAGAGTGAGAGGTGTCTGCTTGGAGAAGAGCGTTGTGGCTTCAGAAGACAACGAAAGGAGCATTAAGGATTTTCCGAAAGATACGGGATTGCAAGGATACGAGATGAATTAGATAGTTTGGTAGAGTAGATCTCAACTCCGTGTATTCAAATAGATCTAACTACAATCATGTAAATGTCTTTTGTTTTAGTCTGGTAAATGTTGAAGAAGACGAAAACGACGAGCATTTTCTTGTAGTTTTAGCCTTGTATGTGGTTTCTATGTTAAACGTTTGTCCTGTTAATCCTAGTTAGCGGTTCAATCAAAAATAAATGTTAATTCTCACGTTACATCTTTTTCGTTACTTACTTTCCTTCTTAAAGCATAATTTATTGAGTTTACGTTAAATTCTTACGTGTAATTCTGTTAACTCATTAATACATTTAGACCAACAATAGAATAGAATTCCAGTCGCGATTCGAGGTGATGGAGATGATTTCAGAATGAACAAAGACTGTTTTCGTAGCTAACGAGGGGCTTGTTCTCGGATTACTAAGTTTGCGGCTTTTCTGTTCAAGGCGAGCCTAAACATCAAACAGTTTCGTCAATTAGTTGCGGCAACTAATACAGTTACGCGTAACTTCTGAGCTCCTCGGAACGAGGTCATGTTTGTATTGTCATCTTTGTGTTTGTCTCCTCACTTGCCATATTGTCGTATCCTAATCTGGTTTGATTGGTTTTGATAACTTGCGTTGACAATGTAATTTAATTTAAACTTATGGCCGACTTATTTCTTAGGGTTTTATTAACCTTAATCCTAGCTAACCAAAATAGCTCGAATCCAAAATAGTGAACGGAGTGGAGATAGTGTCCTGCGATAAGGATTAAACGGGAATTTTCAAAAGGACAACAATGGCAAATGCCCTTCGGCCATCAAAAATCGTTTGATCCTGGCAGATCTTATAATAGAATCTTTCAGTGTCCTGTAAAAAGGATTTTTGTTTAAACAATTTATTGATATTTACAACTGTATACATATAGAACAAGCGAATTTCCGGCAAATGATTACAATGACACGCAAAGAACTACTCACCAATAGCACTTCAATAAAAGTTTCAATAAAAGTCCTATTCTTTTCAGACGCCTTGAAGGATTATCGAGGATTGAATGTGCGGCAAGTAGGGAGACTAGTGGATTTGAGTGGTTATGGAGTTTCCTATGAAAGGATAGGTATCTGGTTAGGGCCAAATCAGCAACATATATAACATCAAGATTCTAATGGATACGATAGAATAATTAGGAGCATTGAGGATTTTGCGAGTTGTTTTGGATTGTAAGGATTCGACAAAAAAAGAACTAGAAGGATTAGTGGAGCCACAAAGCTCAACTCCTCATGTCCAAATGGATCTAATTACTGTCATGTAAATGTGTATTTTGCTATTCATTGAGAAGTTTTAACGCATGTCTTGTAAATATTGGAGTAATCGGAAATGAGCAGATTCTAATTTTTTGTGCGATGTTGGTGAAAAGGGTTAAACGGAACTTTAAGAACAACAATGGCCGAACAACCTTCTGTTGGAAAAGGGTTCCAAAATATATTTTGGACTTGACAGATCATATTTTTGATGATTATGGATTTTTCCAGGATGGAGCCATTAAAACAAACTACTGTGGGGAAAATCCCCCATTTCTCTAATCTGCTGAATTCCTTCAATAATTCACCCAAATCTTTCCTATTTTTAGTGCAGTTACCTTCTGGTAATTATTACCGGGACAATTTGCGGTATTTTCATGTTCTTATTAACCATCAAAATACCTGATTACCTGAAACTATTTGTGGTTAGTAATGATAGGATGATCTTATCCCAGTTAATTGCGATATTGTGGCCTAAAATAATTGGTTCTTGTCGGCTTTATAGCAATGCATTCGCTTATAAGATTCATCTTTATTTCCTTGGTTATATAAAAAATAAATAAATATATATATTTTCATCTTACCTTTATGTCTACCTATCTGTAAAATACAGTTGAACCTTGGTATAACGAATTCCCAGATAAATCAAAGTTTTTCTATTCTACTTGAATCTGTCTACCACTCCAATGTTATTTTTACCTCTACATATCAAAGGATTGGTTAAAAAGACCTCGATAAATTAAATTTTCAAAAATTCCTTAGGTATCACAGTACCTCTACAAAACGAAGTTTTTATTGAAAAACTTCTGTCGTCCTTGCAAATGCCAGAACATTTGTTTCCAATTTAATTCATTTTCTGATAAAAACCCTTGTGGGATACGTTTCGTCTTCTGCTGTTCGTTAAACTTTGTTTGATTCTCGAAAATGGCAAAGCATAAAACACTTTTGTATCAAGAAAAAATGAAAGTTATTCAAGCAGTGAATGCCGGGTTGGAAAAAGTGTTGTATTGCAAAAAAATCGGGGATACCAGCGAACAATCTATCCAAATTTCTGAAAAATAGGGAAAAATATGAAATTAAACTTTTTTATCATCAAAGAGGTTAAATGAGCCCGAGTTCCATGATATCGACAAGTGTGTTGTGAAGTGGTTAAAGCGATACTGTTACAAAAACTAGTCGTAGATTATTCTTGTACAACTGCCTATTTTATTAAAATAAACATAAAGTATATATTTTTTATAGTCAGGTTGAGTATATATTTTAATATGAACCTCTAACCTCTACAATCAGAAATGATCACAATAAATCGAAACTCGCTATATTGAAATTCTCCATAATTCAATTTTTTCTCGTTCCCTTGAGGTTCGATATATCGATGTTCGACTGTATATAGATATGTATAACTTACTGATTGTCTAAAAAACTCAACACACCTTATTTACATCTTACAGCATTGAAACTGCCAAAAAATACTGTGTACTTCATATTTTTTACTATAGTTTACGAATGTGACGTTCGTTTTTTACACATACGTCAAGATGACACCAAATGATGTCAAATTTATTTATCCTAATAAAACCAAGCTTTTTCGTATATATATTTTTTATTTATCAGTGAAATTGGAAGGAAGTTTTTAGAGATTAACTTTTATTGAAAAAGCAATAGCAAATCTGATATTAAAGGCCGTTGGTTATCATGTTTTTTCACTAATGTTACTTTTTTTTCCCCCCAGAATGTGGGATCAAGGGTGTAAGACATAAATAAGGACTAACAAAAAACCACTCAGCTTAAATCAAAGAAAAAAATATACAACGGAAGCCTAACAAAAAATAAATTGTATTCATTTCCTCGAACCGTTTTGTTATCAGGGAATAAGATGAATAAAAAGGAACCAACATAAAATATATTAAAAAAGAAGAAGTTCTGATGTTTCGACCAAACCAGTCAGACGAGAAGATTGACGACTCAGGATGTAGCGACGGTTTCCATAACACTGCATTTTACTTGGACGTGTAAGATCAACTAATCACTGAGGATTAAGTTGGTAAGTGTCAATGTTCAACTGATAACATACCTTGGATGAGTTGAATTCTAATCAAAGCCTGTCCCTGATTTATATAATTTTCGACCAAATTATAGAGAACGTTTCTTTTAATATAAGTAGTTTATAAAAATCAAATTTAACAAAAGTTTATCGAAAAAGGAGAGGAAATGGATCTTTAAAAAAAATAAAAACCAATTGTTAATACAAAAGAATCATATTAATTTAAAATTACATTAAAAAAAAAAATCTTATTCTAGTTCACAAATAAATATTCTAATACTTTTCGACCATGCTTAAACCTACACAGGACGCAATCTAAGTCATCGGAAGCACTAAGTTCGGAGAAGAGGCATATTTACAAACTAAGGTATAGTCGAAATTTCGTAATAAGTTAAAGAGTTTGAGTGAAGGAACTTGAAGCGACTGTTGGTCGAAATGGCTGCTAGAGGCTGTTGGCTTGAGGCTCGTCCTGGCCTCCGCTCTGGTAGTAGTTGAGGGCAGTGTTAGCAGCCGCCTGGACGATCTGGTTCTCGCAGGGGTTCACTCCCCAGAAGGCACCCGGGCATCCGAGCAGCTCGAAGCAGGAGTACCTGTAACATAACGTGTTAGCACGTTTATATAATAGGATATAATATAGATTATACATTATGTAAATATTATTATAAAATATTTTTAAAATAAGACAAGCACAACTAACCACCGTGTCAACTTAAAAGAAGAAGTCACTCTCTATAAATGCCAAACTCAAACACCACTATTCCGTTGTTTAACCGGAAGCAACTTTCGCTAGTGAAACACCATTAAAACTAAACATCAAATCAACAACAGATTAACTGCAGAAGGCAGACCGAAGAATCATTAGGACAATCATCCAAAAGAAACACCAAGTAGATGGGGCAATTGAGATTGTTGCCTTTCGGAAGAGTGAGTCGATAGTAGGCGCTATAAGGAAAAGAAGAGTTGCCTTTTTAAGCCACATATCTAGACTGACGGAAGTCAGACTATTGAAACAACTATTGGACTACTTTCGGAAGAATAAAACTAAAAACAATAGGTTCAAAGACATTAATTTTTTTCCCCTTAAAAGCAGAAATTTAAAGGTCTTGGCCTAAACTATGCATATCTGTGTTGAATTTTAGTTTAAAAAAATTATTTTCACTTATAAATTCACTCAAACTCATAAATTTACTAATATCGGTTTTAGAGTAGTCTCAAAACTTTGACCTACTGTGTACATCATACAACCAAAGTCAAATTGGAGGAAGATGAAGGGGATACTAGAGTTTGCGTGTGGACAAGGGAAGGAGGTAATGGAAGTGGTGAAATAATTTTAGTACACCAATTAATTGTCGGGAGAGTCGTGAAATATGGGATTTCCAGGAAAGGGTTAGATCAATGGAAAGCTATTTAAGAATAAAGTAGGAAAGTTAGAATTCGATAGAAGGAGGGAATCACGACCTATGGCAATGGCTTGAGTTTTAGCGTTCATAAAGACATTCCTGAATTGCATGTTGGAAAATGCAGCTATATATAAAACAACAAAAAGAATTATTTATATAATATATAAAAGGTATTCTGCTTTACCTGATGGCGGTGGAGTCAGGTGAGCAGCAGGCTACTATGGCCCAGACACACCTGGAAGGCCTCTTGGGCATGGTATCGTTAGTTTTGGAGTTCATCCTGTCCAAGATCCCCGTATTTGGCGCTTGAGTAACTGGAGCCTGTGTTACTGGAGGCTGTGGCTGGACTCCAGGCTGGGGCGGCAAGTAGGACGGGTATTGGATTCCTCCAGGCAGGCAGTTAGGAGGTTGTAGCATCACAACATGATGCACCTCAACCACCTACAACGGTTTAACGGTAATTAGTTTCTTGTTAATGAATTTCACAAAACATAAAATAAGATAAAACCAAGATCTCCAAATACATTTTGACAAAAAGTGAGTAAACATTTTTTTAAATATGGGACAATGTGCAGAAACATAGCAAGAATTACTGTTACATCCTAGAAGGTTGGTAATCTGCTACAACAAAAACGTACTTAGCAAAATAATTCAGAACTCAAAAAAGGAACAACGTACCTTTCGAGAAAATTAGTAAATATAATGATATTGATAAAATTTGATCTTAATGATTTGCACAAGATCTGTTTAACAGTGTCAAGATAACTTGATAGCTGCTTAAATAAAAATTAAAAAAACAGAAACTGATTCTAAAAAAAACATACGTAAGGCCCAATTCACACAGAACGGACGTGGCGGAGACTTGGCGCTTTTTTCTCTTCCAGGTTTGTCCTATTTACGCGACGTCTCCGCCACGTCCGTTCTGTGTGAATTACAACGTTTGTTTAATAGGAGTGGAGCGGAAGACACAAAAGTCCTGCGCCACGTCTCTTTGCCGTCTCTCGTGGCGTACAAGAAGGGGCACGCCACATCCTCGCCACGAGTTTTTTTTTTTTTTTTTTTTTTTTAGTTAGCTTTATTTTTTTGGGTAAGGGGTGAATCGGACATAAAAGCAACATTAATAAAATTTGATATTGGAGTTACACACATATACACCAACAATTTAATAGGGGTGAAACATTACCAATTTAATTTTTTTTGGGGGTGGCGTGTTTTCCGGGAAAATCAGACGAGTTTTTTTATTTCCGATTCACCCCCCCCCTTCTCCCTTCCCCCAAAGAGTAAATCAGTGATGTTTAACCCCTATGAAATTGTTAATATATATTTACGTAACTCCAATATCAAATTTTACGAAAACCGGTTGAGTTGAATTAATGTCCGATTCACCCTCTCCATCCCAAAAAAAAAAAAAAAAAAAAAAATTAATGTGATGATTCACCCCTATTAAATTGTTGATATATATGTATATAACTCCACTATCAAATTTTATCAAAGTTGTTTTTATGCCCGATTCACCCTCTCCCCCCGAAAAAAAAAATAAATAAAATCAGTGATGTTTCACCCCTATGAAATTGTTGGTATATATGTATGTAACTCCAATATCAAATTTTATCAAAGTTGTTTTTATGTCCGATTCACCTTCTCCCTCCCCCCCAAAAAAAATTAAATGTGATGATTCACCCTTATGAAATTGTTGGTATATATGTATGTAACTCCAATATCAAATTTTATCAAAGTTGTTTTTATATCCGATTCACCCTCTCCCTCCCCCCCCCCAAAAAAATTAAATGTGATGTTTCACCCCTATTAAATTGTTGATATATATGTATGTAATTCCAATATCAAATTTTATTAATGTTGTTTTTATGCCCGAAGAGACAAAAGCACCACGTCTCCGCCACGTCCGTTCTGTGTAAATTGGGCCTAAGATTGATAGAATGTAAAATGGCTGACTACTCATCATCAGTACAAAACCAACTGATATGGCAGAACCAGTCTCTTTAGAGATCTAGTTAATGTGTGTTTAAAAACTAAGTTAATTTAATAGCAGTGTGACAGTTATAATGGGTACGTGAAGTTGATAGATTTAATTATAACTGAATTTCAATAAAATTAATCTATGTTCAACTATCGGGTAGTATCTACTAAAGGGTAGATCAAGAGGTATATGGGAGGATTGCATCAGAGCTTATCTTAGGGGTTTGAATGATCAGATTGGTAGTGTAGGCAATGAGCCTTGGGGTTAGTTAATCTGTTTTTTTTATTGTTTGTTTAAAAATTTAAGATCAAATAAAATCTGATAGATTTTTTTTTTAATTCATTGGAATCCATAAATATATAAAAAACTAATTAATGCTTAAAATTGATCTATTTTCAGAGAAATATTAGACTTAATGTAATTGAAAAACTAAATTACTAAACAATTAAAGGGTTTGCTAGATGAAGTGGTTATATAACAAAACACAATTTTGATTAATTCATAGTTAAAATTTTTTTTTTTTTTTACTTGTTCCTTTAGCAGGAAAATATTATATAGCTCCATCATATTTTTAGCAACTCTCTATCTAGTTGTTTTGAAATATTCAGATTTTGCTACCTAAAACTTTTTCTGGTACATCAGGAATACTGGGAAGGAACATGAGAGCAACCGAAGCAGAAGCAGTACAGACCGTAGTGGTCGGAAGAACGTAAACAAGCTTTCTCGGAAAGAATGAAAGCCTATTGGAACAACAAAAAGAACCCTAAGAGAACTCGATTGAGTTGTTTGCTTAACGTCTTCCATTATTGGGAGAATATGATAATAGTAATAATAATAAAAATTTTCTTTAGCAGAAAACTGTTCCATAGTCCCTTCACCTTTTTCATGTCTCTTTTTCTAGTTGCTTTCAGATTTCGCTACCAAACAATTCTACACATAAATCCTTCATCCAATTAATTGGATTGTATTTGAAAAAAAAATAATAACCGAAATTACCTAACCCCTTTATCCACCAAACCCCTTCAATTTATCCTTATAACTAATAACGATATGATTACTGACCTGCTGGTAAGGTACGTAGATGGGCAGGAATGGGTACGGTAGGTTCCTCCTCACTTGCTTCTTCTCCTGCTGCTGCTCTCCTTCCCCAGGCTGAGGACCAGGGTCCAAACCTCGACCCATGACGCAGCTACCGACTGTCAGTATCACCAGCAACTTCAACATCTAAAACATAAAAAAATGGTTCAATGTAGTTTGAGTTGGTCAACTGTATTATGGCATTTTTTATTAATATAACCTACATCAAATGTACTTATACTGTTTTTATTGTATGTTCGTCTGAAAAATAAATTATAATAACGATTCGATCGTTTTATTTTACAATCAGAGTTTTCGTATCTAAGTCGTGAACACTACGCCGCAGAATAAACATACTATTAAGAAATTGTGGGCAGGAGACTAACAATTATCGGATCTGGAAACGGTTTAGGGGTGAGAGCGGTGTGCTCTCAAACAGCATTAATTTGTGCTGACCACAATACGGTTTGACGCTGCTCGTATCACCCCATGTTACTGCCGATTGTGTCTTGTCCCTCCTGTTACAGCTAATTTACAACAAAATATTAGTTTTAGAAAGCTAAACTAACACTAGAAAGCTATAGATTTTTCATAAGAAATATTAAATATCAGATTATGCAACAGATTTGATATGAGTTCTCTTTATATCAGCAAATTTGCACATTTATATTTAAAACAAAATTGTTTCAACTCAGAAATAAAGTGTTGAAAAACAGAACTAGAGCCCCGGATATGAAAATTTATTTTCAGATCATCAAAAACGGTCTACAAGTTGGTGGGTTCATGTTTGACACATTAACTCATCATTTGTAGAGAGAGAGAAGCATCTAAACTGGCCAGACTTTAATCAATAAGTCGCCATTTTTTTTCTTCCAATTTTAAATTGATAATTTAAAAAAGAAATATACTTATAAAGAACATTTAAAATTACTTAAGGTAATATTATATTATGCACAATGCGAGATTTAATAGCCAACCTCCATTTGGTAGCCTCTTTTTATGATAAGTAAATTAACTAAAGGACTGGGATGAAATTTGATTTACACAAGTTCATCATTTTATTTTTTTTTTTCTGTTGATAGCCAGGAAGACCTTTTCCAGAGGCGCTGTTCTTCAAGAGATTTTATTTAAGAGGCCTAATAAAAAAGAAAACTGAAAAAAAGTGAACTTTGATTATAAAAAAGAAAATGAGAAAGTTTCAAGTTAAACTAGGTCTCTCTCTCTCCTTTCTTTTTTAAATCAACCCCTGGTCGCCGTATCATCGCCTGGATTAAACCAATTACTTGCAATAATTAAATATAACCTTTATTAAAGGAAAATGAAAACTTAAAAGATAAAATCTTGTTAACCTTGGGTGTAGCTTTCAGTTTGTTTTGTCGATTTCATAAAGGTGTAAATATTAATTAATATTCAAAATACATTAATTAAAAGAATATAGAAAAAATATTTATTTTTAATATGCAGATAGAACGAGTACATAGGTACGTTTATTCAAAACTAAACATGCATATATAAAACATTAGGTGTCTTATAAAACTCGACGGCAAACGAGATGGAGCTAGCGCATTCTGCACAAGAGTGGCGAGACCACGAAATTAATCTGGACCTTCCCGCCCTGGCTAGAATAGGTTGGTAACTTGTAGGTAACCCGTCGTTCCTGCCATAGTTATAAAAAGGTTTAGTGAACTCGTAAGCTCGATGCCGACACTATCAATTGCTGCCCAAAAGACACTAGCACAATTTTTTTCATATTCGTTTTAGTATTTCAAATATACTTCCAATATACTTATTGTTAGACATTTTTAATGCTAAATAAGTTTCTTGGAATCTCTTCATTAATAGGTCGAATAGCAAATAGCTCAACCATATTTACCGTATAAATGTCTCATAATACCACATTCTGTAAACTCAAACTAAGTTCTTTTGTGAACTCATCATTCTTTGAATAAAAAATAAAATAAAAAGTACTACAACTTATGAAGAGTTTTGGGTTCGGTACTTAGTTATGGCTGTACTGTTACTGGGCAAAAAGTTGTGAAAATCACTCACAACCGCCAGTTTTTCCCTAGTTAAGGGTACACACTTTATAGAGGCTGGTGTGTAGTGCCCCAGAAGGGGCTCATAGAAATGTTTTATAACATTAATATTATTAGGATTGATGAATTAATTGCCACTTATATTGGGATTATTTTATTAGAATACTAGTTTCCAATGCTAAACATTTATCTTCAGTTCAAAAACATACAATTTTTTTTTTTTAACACATCAATACTATGTTACATGGATTATATATACTAAAGCCTTCAAAAGTGTAAGACAAGAAATTTGACCTTGTACCTCGAGTTCATTAATATTACACTCCGTCTCACTTTAGGGCAATAAGTAATATGTAAACCATTCACACAATATGTACAGAGAATAAAAAAATGAAATAATAATAATAAACTGAAATAAAGAAAACCAAATTTAAATACTGAGAACAATCGGACAATATTTGCAATATGAACAAACATCCCGGGGTTTATCAAACCAGCGTTTAACGTTTATAAGCTATTTAAGATATTTAATTAATTATGAGTTAACATTAATCCTATTATTATCACCATCATTAATAAATATATTGATATTAATAATATTATTCTAATATAATCTACATCAACAGTTTATTGTTCACACTTTCGGATTACTACTCATTAATAACAAAAATACCACAACACGTAGTGATTCTTTTATAGACTTGGTGTTTGCACGTAATATCAACCTCATCAGTAAGTGGTATCAATCTGCATTACCTATGTTACTTATTATAAGCCTATATCAGCTATAACCGAAAAATTATTGTACAAGATTCTACTTGAATGTAAATATATACTTATCCGAAAAACATGTACCATGTTTCCTTGCTTTGATACTTGATCTAAACTGAGTTTTTTTTCAAAAAAGAAATAAGAATTCAACCAAAACCTAATAGAGGTAAATTCAGACGTATATGGGAGGATTGTGTATGGTCAATCTTTGATATGGTTCATACAGCCAGTCGAATTCTCCAAGTCGAGCCTAGTGATTTCAGTGAAGCACCTCCTTTTGATACAAGTTCCATGAGCCGAGAGCTGAGAGGGGTCGCCGACTCGGAAGAGCAGGAGGCGATAGGAGCTGAGAAGCTTGGGTCCAGGATCCAGAGTCGAACCAGTGCCCGAGGATGGTCCTTTGTTATTAATTATCTCCTCATTTAAATTATCTCCCTCCACTGAGTCCTTTGTGTCCTCCAGGAGGAGTGCTCTCCCTCTCCCTGTGTTCGCTGGAATTAAATGGAGCAGGCCTACCTGGGGATCAGCGGGATTAGGCTCGGGCCTCTCTCAATCGGCTTGGGTTTGATGTACCTCTGTTCTTTGTACCCTGCTGGGCTACCGAATTCGAATTATATCCCTTTGAATATCCTCAAGTGTAATCTCTATATTTCATCAACATTTCACAATTTTTAAAAAACAACATTATTAACTAGTATACGATGCATTTAATTTTAGCGACTTAAAAACCAAAAATTAATATTCATATTTTATTTTTAAATAATTTTTTTTTTGAACTCCATACCTACTCGAATCCAATGGTCTCCCAACTGGCCTAACACTCAACTCCTGATAATCCTCCAAGGCGTCTTAAAAAATATATACAATTTTTTAACAATTTAATAGGTATCGATAACTTAGATTTTAGAAATATGAAAAGGAGGCGCGGTAGCTCAGTGGGTGAAGCACCTGATATGCTCGCAATTCCGAGTTCGAGACCGGCTGTGAAAGGAGAAAATTTTTCATCTCTTATTTGAGCCGAAGATCGACTTTTAGGTTAGGAGACCTTACTTCGGTACACCCAGCTTTTATATAGTCGGTACCCTTAATTATGGAAAAACTTGGCGGTTCAGTTCTAGAAGAATTATAGCAGTTTCAAGTAAGTTGCAGCATTTTTTTTTGACCTAAGAGAGATAGGAGTTTTTATCAAAATTGTCCTGTGTCACCTTCTCCTATCTTGGGAATAGTCCGCCATAGTTGTTGCCACCATATATGAGCTTATTAGATTATCTTGAAGTCTGTGGTATATATATATTTTTTTTTAGGTCCATGTGTTTTGTCGTTGCTTAAGCAAACACATGCTTTGTATAATTTTTGACCATTCTTTTAATTGTTATTTTTATTTAATTTAATTTTTTTTTCTTTGACTTCATTTCTTCATTCACACCTGTCTATTACAATACAGTCAATTAGTGAATCCGTTGTGTGTAAGTATACATGGCATGAGGGGTAGCATAACCCAGCGGTACTTCCTGTCTTAATTTTTTTATATTATTTTAATCTAGGTGGTATACATCCAGCTCCTTATTTTATTAGCCTTCTCTGTGTGTTGTCTGAAATATGTATTGTGGCCATGTCGGTTATAAGTGTATTGGGATGTCCTAGTAATTTTTCGTTAAATCGTTTGTAGTGGGTTCGCATTTGTGGTCATTGTTAGTTAGACCTTATCCTCCATGTAAAATATGGTGCTGAATTGTTCTAGATTTTGGATTGGATTAGTTTTTTAATTTTAAAATACATGTTTTTTTATAAATTGATAAATGATTATTAATAAAAATAATAACTATTTTTTATTTTTTATTTTAGGTATGACGAATACAAAATACAGTTTGAGTTGAGGCCAGAGGTTGGCTATACGTAAGTTATAAAATGTTTAACTGAAATACAACTCATTTTTTATTTTCTAAAATAATTGCTACATTTCTATAAAACGAATGATTTAATTCCAATGCATTGAATTAAGTCTTAAAAACCCTGATTGTGTCTGTTAAGTAAAGTATTTATGCTGTATTATATTTCTTATTGTAATGCCGGTATATAGATATTAAAGTGGTTTAGTATATCTTAAAGTAGGCAATATTCTTCAATACTAATGAAATATGAAATTAGAGCCACGAACTTTACCGAATGCGCAGTCATAAAACTTGCAAACCACTAAAGCACTACTTTAGTGAGAACTAGTCCATTATCAATGCAGTTTATTATTGTCTTAATAATGATCTATATATTTCCATACTGCTTTAGAGGTCTAGAATATTCTTAATTAAACTTAATTTACTTTTATTTCTTATTTAAACCGAGGCATCGGCACCGAGAATCGAACAATTTCGATACCGAGACACATTACCATAACCGTGGTACCGCAATAACACATTACACACAGACTTACTAATGGATATGATTGAATGAATGAAAATAATTTTTATTTTGGGACACCTTGTCCCCTAAGAATAATATAAAAGTACAATAAAAAAGGTATTATTTTCTGGCTGCGTACAGGCAGCAACTTATATAGAACGTAAATTATATACATATAAATATATAAGGTGAAATTTTAGATTTAAAAACAAGTCTTTGGATTTATATAAAAAAAACAAAATTTAAATTTAAAAAAATAAATAAATATTCTAACACTAATATGTTATTACATAATTTCGGAAGATTGATAATTGAGAAGGTAGATGAATAAATTATGTTTAAAGGAAGTGAGATAAGGAGCATTGCGGATCGAAATGGGTATGGAATTCCAAAATAAAGCTGCACGATTAATAAAGGATTTTTTAAAGGAAGCAGTTCGATGAGAAGGGATATACAAATCTATAAGCTGAGATCTAGTGTTTAAAAGATGAATGGAAGAACGAAGGGCAAGAATGTCGCAAATGTACGAAGGTTTTTCGGACTTTAAGGATTGGAATAGAAAGGAACTAAGGAAGTATTGTCGCCGAAAACTTGGATAAAGCCACCTCAACTCGGAATACTAGCAAGCGATGTGATGTGATCAGGACTGGCTGGGTTTAGGGTGAATAGCGCCCTGGGCTGCAAACAGCTTTGGCACCATCCCCCCACCACCCTGCCGTGTGGTCGGGGGGTATGGGATAGCAAAAGCATGTTTCAATAATAAGACCACCCAAGTTGTGAGCTTTAAAGGTTTATTCAACACCAATAAAATTGATTTTCTTTAGAGTGTAATATTACAACAAAACTAACCAAATCAATATTGTAAAAAAAAATGTTGGGAAATTTGGCGCCCCTAAAAATTTGGGGCTGCGGACTATAGACCAGTCAGCCCATATATAAAGAGGGGCCTGGCTCCCACACACTATTACCAGAGAAATATCATTGCAATCTTCTATCTACAGTGTTTAATGAAAGGTTTTAGTGACATCTGCAATTTTTTAAGTAATAAATACACCTAGAACCTTTGGCTTTAACAACAACAACAGTGGTCCTACACTACCACGCAGAACCTTGGCCTCTTCCACGATTCCCCTCCATTTATTCCGATCACCAGCTGCTTTCTTCCAGTGCCTCACGCCAAGGATATTCAGGTCCGCTTCAATGTCTTCCTTCCAGCGCAATCTAGGCCTTCCTCTTTCTCTCTTCCCTCCTTCGGGATATCCATTCATCATGATTTTTTACATTCTGTGGGAGCTCATTCTTTGAACATGGCCCAGCCATCTTAATCTTCTTTACTTTATTGTAGCAACCAAATATGGAACTTTGTACAGGTCTCTTAGTCCCTGGTTGCTTTTTATCCTCTATACATATTCATTTCTAGTAGGTCCATATATCTTCCTCAAAATTTTCTCTTCCATCTATTTATAATGTCTTCACTTTTCGCAGTGAGCTTCCAGGGTATATTGGCATTTGGCATTAAAATCTTTATAAATAAAGCATATGAATTCAAGTAAAATTAATATTTTTTTTTTGTTTTAATTGAAATCAACAGATATATTATATTTTGTAGGTAATAGATGCTATTTGCTGTTCACTAATTTATTTCCACTATTATAATTGTTTGTTTTTTTAGTAGGTTTGATTTGTTTTCTTAGCTCTTACATGTATTTTTTTTTTATAGCAATTAATTTTAAATAGAGTTATCGGTAACGGTATAGAAAATCGAAAGATTTTGTCATCGACACACTACTAATATAAATACAGAAAAATGAATTTAATTGATTTTCTTGACCAGTACATAACTCGTACCATTCTTACATAAATACTGTTATTTACTTGTTTAGGATATATGCCTTATTTACTTGACTCTTCCTTATTTCCGAATGGCAATCCCACCGCCCCGGACAAAGGACGAATTACCTGACAAGGACTCCTTTGTGAAGAAAATCCGTCGTGGAAATCCATTTAGGGCCTGATGGCACACCCCGCTTATCCTCGGCTTGTGGTCAAGGTCTCTATAAATAAACCGGCCCTGTGGGGTTTGGACCAATGGGATTTCTTCTCAGGGGTCATTACCGAAGATGAAAAGGCGTTCGGCTTTGTACACAGTTTTTGTTAGCTCTCTCTTCTCTGTTGTTTTATAAAGGACAAATATTTTCTAAAAGATATATATTATGTAAATTTCTGATTATATATTTGTATAACGTTATGATTAAATGAGATAAATTAATGTGGCATACATTATGGGTTAACGAATCCAGCTTGATCATCTTGTTATAACTATTTCGTTTTTAAATCCATGTCATTCTATGACAAACTACATACGTGCATTCACTAGTCTCCCAACTTGCTTTTCACTCGGTTACCGTTAACCCTCCGAGACGTCTGAAAAGAAGAAGGTATTTCTTCAAACATTTATTAAAATACAATTAATGAGTACTTCTTCACAAGTTATCGGACACGTCATTGAAATCATTGTACCGCAAATTTACTTATTGTATATAGTGTATACAATTGTAAATATGAATAAATTATAAATAAAAAAATAATCCAAGCCATATTTTGTAACTATCTTCTAAGATAATGATAAAGTTCGATTCGAGCAACATCAACAGGTCTGTATTAACAAGTTACATTTTAATCTAGATTGCCAGAACGACGCTTAACGCTACAAAAAAAACTACAGACCCCTAGCCAAAAGTAATTTTATTGTAAAAGTCCAACATTAGCATTAAGTATTACAAGTTTTATGCTTTCAAAATGCTCATGGACAGTAATGGTTTGATCATGGACACCGGTTAAAAATACTAAACCTAAAAGAGAGAGTGAGAGAGAGAGAGAGAGAGAGAGAGAGAGAGAGAGAGAGAGAGAGAGAGAGAGAGAGAGAGAGAGAGAGAGAGAGAGAGAGAGAGAGAGAGAGAGAGAGAGAGAGAGAGAGAGAGAGAGAGAGAGAGAGAGAGAGAGAGAGAGAGAGAGAGAGAGAGAGAGAGAGAGAGAGAGAGAGAGAGAGAGAGAGAGAGAGAGAGAGAGAGAGAGAGAGAGAGAGAGAGAGAGAGAGAGAGAGAGAGAGAGAGAGAGAGAGAGAGAGAGAGAGAGAGAGAGAGAGAGAGAGAGAGAGAGAGAGAGAGAGAGATCTCGTAAATTAAAATGTAATTATTTGTTGGTATGATTGGGTTTGGTTTGATAAAACTTTGGTTAGAAGAGGGCACACTAGGATCCTTGGGTTACTCCCCTCACTCCCTAGAGAACTGTAGCCAATTAGGAAGCAGAGCTGCGCTAACGAAGGAGAATTTAGGTCGCTCTGTTGGCAGCATTGGCAATTGGACAAATTACAGCTTGTTTTCTAGTTGTATTCAATTAGCAGTGAATATTTTAAATTATAGGTTCGTCTCATTTATTTCATTAACAAGTGCGATGTCAGTTCCGTTTGCGCCCTGATTCCTAAAGATAAAACATCAGCGCTAAACATAATCTTAAAATATATGAATAAATATCTAAAACGAACTATTATTTTGAGATGACAAGTGAATATCTGAATATAAGTATTAGGTCAGGGTAAAAATAATGTAGGTTTTTATGTGTGACAACAAAAATCATAATAATTTTATGTGGTTTATAATGTTCAACACTAACTTCTCTTGTCCATCTTTTCTTCATTTAAAGCCCTCAGAAGGTCGTGATCAACAGAAGCCCTGCCGCGACCTTCCTTGTTTTCAATATCAAACTCTCTAAGAATAATTTTTTAGGTTCATCGCTGCACTGTATATTCACTATTATGCTTCTTCTCCACTTCGACCAAATTTGAACTGGTAAAAATAAATTGGACGAAAATCCTGTTTTGAAATGGTTAATTTCAGAGGACCTTACTCATAGAAAATGTAACACAAACTAATCTTTGAGGAAAAACGACATTAATAATCATTGTTTATAATCCATTAACTATGGACTGGAAGGATATCTTAGTTTACTTGGCAAGCACATGCCTAAACAAAATGATTATGCCAAACCTGCATTTTTTATGGACCAACCCAATATAAACATCCAAAATCACAGCACTTTTTATGTTAAGTCGATCCTTCAGCCATCTTTAAAACTGTTGAATCCTGGAATATTTCAAAAATAATATCCTTAAGAACAAAAACTGAAAGAAAAACAATGTCAGAATATCCTTCAGCCATCTCAAGCCAAAGATGTTCTTCCGCCATCTTAAAATAGTATCCTTAAAGACGAAAACTAATTTTAAGTGGGGAAGGAGAGTGGCGAATGATGTCCTTTGCCGCCATAAATCGTCAGATCCTGGCAGATCTGAAAAACAGTTTCTTTTTGGGTTACTGTATCTTATTTGATGCCAAGATTGTTTCAATTCCTGATTATTTCGGTTTCGATACATTTTTTTGTATGAGCCAATGGTATCAAAGAGTATTCAAACGGTAACACATTATTTTTTTATAGTGCTGGTTTCGTTAAGGCATCTTCTTTTTCGTTACCACTTATAGCCAAGCGACTCTTAATCCAAGTTACTTAAACTTTTGTGTCTTGATTGATAAAAGATAAAAAGTTTCTTTTTTTTTTTTTTTTTTTTATATTTACTAAGCCAGTTTTGTGGTTTTGGGCTTCGTATGCAGTCAACGAGTATTTTGTTATCTCTGTAAATTGTTAATATGTTGAGTTGTTTTGTAAGTATGTAAATTGTAATTTGTCGCATATAAAACAGCCAGTTTTCTGCTTAGTTGTTGAGGGTAAAAAATAGTGAGGTATTTTGAGATCTAGTATTTTATAAAATGTTTTGAGATCTAGACGGGATTCAAGAGAAAATTCAGATATTGATTTCAGTTTTAGTTCAGTAAGAAGCACATCTTTATAAACAATTTTTGTTTTGTGTAAAAATGGATGAAATTGAATACCACGAAGCACGGAAGATATTTTAGTGAAGTTGTTTTTTTGAGAGAGAGTTGCTGAATGGATAGTGCGGGGAGAAGTGCACTTCTGGCTCTCAGATTCTAGAATTTATACCAGAGCTGTCAGGAAAATAAAAGTAGGTTTTACTGCAAAAGTACTGCTTGAAATGACTCCTGGGGCCGTCCGTATTTAATGTCTGACAAATGGGTTCTCCGGGAAAGAATTCACACTCTACCTCAGTCCAAAAAATATCACTCAAAAAATAAAAAGAAGAAAAGTTTACTCAGTTTGATATTTATTTTTTATAACTAGTCTTGAAAAGAGAGAGCTATGGTTTTTAATGATAGTACCATTATTTTGTCAGTTAATAAACTGAAGTTATTTTGTCACTTAACATCGTAACGTAGCTTAAGTAACCATATACCATTTTCCCTTTACAACTTTACAAGAAAAACATAATACTGATTTATTCATATTATTGTAATGATCTAAATTAATGGAAAAATAATTTCTTTCTGACTGGGTAACACATGAATATACCTAATCTACTACCTTTTTTACCCTGAGAAAATAAGGGTTTAAACGTGACTTTTTCATTCAAAACAATGTAGCTCCTAACCGGTAGGTCCTAGCGATACATGTTATATAGCAAAAATAATGTTCCATTATGTTTCTGGTTAGGAAACTTTTAACAAATTTTCGATCCAAGCTATACTAACAGAGCTAGAGCGTATCAAAAAAGCAACGAGACTAAATATATATATATATATATATATATATATATATATATATATATATATATATATATATATATATAGAGAGAGAGAGAGAGAGAGTGAAAACTCGATATAACGAACCTCAAGGGGAACGAGAAAACTTCGATTTTTTCTCGGGATTTCGATGTATCGGGGTTCGATTTATTGAGGTGATTTATGACTGACTTCGATATATAGTATGGTTGAGCGATAGTCGATAGTTACTATCGATATATCGATAAGTCATGCCTATTGATGGTCACTATCGATAGCGTCGACTGTCGATAGATCTTTTTTACTCTCAAGTTTTGTAACTCTCGGAATTATGCTGATCTGTCTCTGTCCAGTGTCGAGTTCTATTGAAATCGAATTTGGAATTCCTAGAGCTCAAGGATTCTCTCAAAGATTATGCCAAAGGAAAACAGAAATTCTAGTTTTATTTCGGGAAATATGTTGCTCAACTTGACTCTTGAAATTAACTATTTCGTTATTTTTCTTTTCTGAAGATTTAATTTGTTCATTATTATCGTAACCATGTAAATTGTAAATAATCTTTTAGAATTCAAATAAATTACTTTTTTTCTCTCATCTTCATGATATAGTCTTATAATTTATAACCCTGCAAATTTCAAATTTCAAATAGTACATTATTGAATTTAATTAAATTAGGTGAAATAGCTTTGGAAAAAAAAGGAAGCAACTATCGAAAAACTATCGATAGCAATCGATAGTTCTCAACCGATAGTATCGGCCTATCGATAGTGCTAACTATCGACTATCGCTCAACCCTAATATATAGAGGTTAAAGGTTTATAATAAAATACTCAATATAACTATTGAAAATTTACATATTTTATTGAAATAATAATAATGAAAGAATAATTATTAAATTGGTGAAAAATTTAAGCGGATCTTTCGATAAAATCTGAAATAGTAGTTTTTCTACCTGAAAACGACACTTTGTCTAAGTCGATATCTTAGGACCATTTATCCTCTTTAATAATGAAAAAGCTTGCTTATCATACTTCAGCCTATTTTTCAAAATTGTGGTTAAGGTGTTCGCTGGTATTCCAACATTTTTTACAATATCGCACTTTCTGTCAACCCCGGCATTTACGGCTTAAATAATTTTCAAATTATCTTCATGCGGAAAATTTTACGCTTATCTATTTTCGAGAATAAAAAAATATTGTAGAACAACAGAAAACGAAACGTACAAACGCACAAGTATTAATCAGAAACTGAAACAAACCGGAAACAAATGTCAAGATGGGAGTTACAGTTAATCATTCGTTGAATCTTGGATCAGTCTAAACTCTACTTATTTAAAAATTCGACTTCGATATGTAAAGGTTTTCCGATAAAAACTTCGTCCTGTAGAAGTGTGGTGTAAGCTAAGGAATCTTCGAAAATTCGATATATCAAGGTCATCTTCACCAATTCTTCGATATAAAAAATAACATAGGAATTGTAGGCATATTCAAGAGGAATAGAAAAACTTCGATTTATCAAGGAATTCGCAATATCGAAGTTCCACTGTATACACTACTATATTTTATAATATTGATTTATATATATATATATATATATATATATATATATATATATATATATATATATATATATATACACATACATCAGTATAAAGGTAGTAATTATTAATTTACACAGTACTTGTATTGTATACCCACGTTCTACGGATTAAAGATCTAAACCACAAGGCACGTTCACGAACAAGTTTATTGACATTAATAAGGATTACTAAGAGATCGTGATTTCGCTGGGGATGCTCATAAATAGATTTATTTACTAATGGAGGAATAACACATTGCTCATAATGAGGAAATCAGTCAATAACATTAGAAGAGGTCACTAAAGTTTGTAGTTCCGTCAATCGTGAAAAGATGTCCCTAACCTTTGGTTCTGCTTAACAAAGATGACTTCACGGTTAGTGAAGGTTGTCTTTCAAGGGTTTATATTGTGGACTGATGCCATTATCAACAAATCGACAAATGATGTTCGAAAGCTATGATGTTTGAAACAGTATTATATTGATAAAAAAATAATAATAATAATGTTAAAGGATCAGGAAAATATGTTAATTGGGAAACATTATCTTAAGCACTGTTATTAAATCTTAAAAATAGAAAACGCAGTAACTAATAAATGTGCCATATTTACATAAGCACAATTTATAACATCATTTGCAGTAACGTTGACAAAAAACAGTACGAACTAACAAACTACTGAACCCAAGATGTCAGTGGCGATATGTCTCTTAGTTGTCGTGGGTTGTTGTGGTTAATATTTTAATTAATCTAATTTAGCTCATAAATGAATTTTAACTTATTATATGACTTTATTTTTATATTTCCCTTTAGAGATAGTAAAGTAATCTAGGGACCCCGAAAACAATTCATAAAAGTAATTAATTGGTTTATTATACAACAAACTAATTTAATATGTAATTAAATTATTTATTTAAGTAAGAAAAAACTTCATGGTTCGAAACCATCTCTTCCTCCCCTTTCCGGTTATCCATCGACCTTACTGCTCAGTTCTTAATAACCTCGGAAACACATTCGATTAACAACCTGTCCTGATAAAAATTATGAGCATAAATTATAAAGAAAGCATTTATTGACATGGATATAAACGTTTTTTCACACTCAAAAATGTAACATTTTGACAAGCTCGAGCTTTGATGTTGTTGCTCAGATCGAACATTTGTTGACAGTTTCCTTATCAAAATTTAATTCGGGATTTTTTGTTATTTAACATTTGTCGGTAGGACCTACCGTTTAGGAGATTTGAATGTAAAACGTTATGTTTTGTCAGCATTTTTTAAGTATTGGTGCTTTTTTTTGACACATTGAAGGTTTCTTTATTATAAAATAATTTAATGGAAAATATGTTATTATATAACATTCGTTTGAACGAAGAAAGTCACATTGAAAACCCCTATTTTCTCTCAACTGTGATTTATTTCGAATAATCATTGATTGTTAATTTAATTTAAGTAATTCATAAAATCACCATATTTCAATTCAATAATTTTAATTCTATATAGTAAATTGCAATATACATGCATCTTTACATATAAATGATCCATTGTTTTTCTCAGTTAGGGAGATATTAATTTTTTATAAATTGTGTACATTTTTTTTTTTTGTATGAATAGAATTAACTTATTGATTATTCATCTTCTGATATCCCTCAATATTTGTTGTTTTGTATTATTTGTTATTTGATTAATTGTAAAATAGATCTTGGGTGAAGATGATTTATATTCCTATGCTTTATTGTACTTCTTAAAAGACCAAACTCCTACGAATTCAGTTCAAAAATTAAATTAGGTAATTTCTTAAAGGTTAATAATTTCTGGAATTGTAGGTTTATTAGTCAATCAAAGATTCACTAAAAAAAATGTGCACAACTCAATGGAATAGGAAAAAAAAAAAAAAACACAATGGATTGTTTTCCAACATTCTGCAAACATCAGCGATCGGCCAAAATATCGCTTATTTCGCAGAAATATTTTATATTGAGTTCTCGATGAAGTAACTCTCGAAAATTATCGTCCTTTTCCCCATTAAATAATAATAATAATAAAATAACAATAATTGGATTCCTGTAAAATCTATAACCAATACTTAACCCCTTCCTCCAAAGAGGTTATCCTAATATCTAATATTTCCTCCGAAGGACCAAGATTAGCTCCGACCATTATCCAGGCTCATGTTCGATTTTCAATATCGTACCCTTCCAGGGGGGGGGGAGGAGGGGGATTATCACCCCTCTCCCCCCGCAAATATAATATAGACCTTAACAAAGGGCCCGTTCATGTTCCGTTTGCCCTTTCACCCCCAGCGCTAAAAAATAATACATGCATTGCCTTTATTGAAAAATAAACTGGCCAATTTATTACCGGGCTGGATATTAAAAGCAGTTAGTTGGAGAAATATTTCACCGCTCTATCTTTTACACAATAGATCGCAACGTTGAATATATTTTCCACTAAAAAAACAAAGGATTAAGATAGATTTTTTTATATTAGGGAGATACGGTTGTTTCAGTATAGGAATCAATTGAAGTTACTAACTAAAAATTAAAGCAATTACTTAACTTTATTGCCCATCAACATGATGAATATCATAGATGTAATGATTGTTGGCTGAGTGACAAAATATCCTGTTCTAGGTATAAGATAGACCACCAGCGGAGGTTCATGCCAGAACTCCACCGCAGCCAAGGTGACTTAAGCCTACCCCACTTCCATAAATCCTCAGCGAACGCTACCTTATTAATTACAGCTCATACATTTGCATACATAATTCTTGACTGATACAGGAGAGCTTACTACATTCAATTTAGATATTACATTAGTATGCGATTCCTTAGTAATTACTAGGCTGAGGAGGACAGGGGCAGTCATGTCCTCTCTCAAATAATTTATCAGGGTAAAAGGTTTCTTAATTGGACGGGTCTTTTCTTCTTCTTCTCCTAGGAATATTCTCTCTTAACAAGGAAAGGCTCTAGACCTGGAATTACTCAGGCAAAGACCCTTCTCCATATTTTTTTTTTTTTTTTTTTTTCTATTCTTAAAGATATGAAAATTTCTATTTTAGAAAAACACATTTAAGACCCCCCCCCCCCCTGCCACTGCACAATATCAATTTCTAATTCGGATATCTGGGTTTTTATCTCTTGCTTGAGCTTTACATATATTATTATTTAAAATTATATTTTATAAACATTTATTAATAATATTTTACAATTATTGCCAAAAGGCTATTATATACATATAGTACATATATGTATTTATTATTATAATACTTATATCTGAGAATGCGTATTGAAATGTATTGTTGTAATAAACAGTTTCCTGATTATTGATTTTCGTATCTTGTTTTCCCTATATAGGTTATTAGTGATTTAGTGAATCAGTACATTTTTTTTTTTTTAAACATAATTTAATGATTCACACCTGTCTTTAGGTGGGACACAATCAGCGGATGTGCTTAAATAATAATAAATATGGCATGTAGAACATGAGGGAGATAGAACCACCGGTACCTCCTCCTCACATTTTATTTTAAGGTTTCGTTACTTATGAAGATCCTTCATCCAGTTCCTTTTTATCATTCGGTACGTATTGTTGGAAATATTTATTGTATCTATGTTTTGTAAAATTCTGTTAGGATAGTCATAAAGTTGTCATGAAATATACTGCATGTTGCTTATAAATTAAAAGGAAATGTAAATTTTTTTTGAAATATTAGGTCTATCGTATTATTTAAATTATTTAAAGTCATGTGTGTCTTTTGGAAGTTTATATTACTGTTATTTGTGTTTCTTTGTTGAGTGGTGGTGTTGTTTTTACTAACAAATATTAAATCTTACGAAACAAAAAATAAGGGTTTTTAGAAAAAAAAAAATCTACAAAAATAATAAATAACTAGGTACTTCATGGATATTTTAATTAAAATTTTTCATTTACCGTACAGAAATTTATAGTAGGTAAGATCCAGATTACCCTCCCGTCACAGATTCAATATCTCACTTTGAAAAGAGATCCCTTTTTTCTGGATTCAATTTAATTTCTCCAGTTTAGAGGCTGTTGCTGACCCAATAGCAATACCCCTCACACCTCTCATCCTCTTTCCAGTTCCCTTTCATGATTCCAGTTCCTCATTTGCGAAGGGTAAGGTACTCAGCTTCAGTCAAAGCCTTAATCCGATTTATCCAGCCGGGGCTTATTTTATTGAAGGTACCTTTACTAGTCCGGATTGCCTCTCTACCGTTCTTCAATAGCACTCGGTCAGAGGAGATGTCACAAAGACTTTATAATTTTGCTTTGAAGACATAATTATAAATTGCTTAGCGTATTCTACAACTTTTCTAATGAATGTCTAATGACATTTTCATGAAAAAGAATATAGTATAAACATATATCCAATTATAATAACGTATAGTATAATTGAGGATTATAAAAAAGAATTTACCTTAGCCCTATTCACTTTGTAGAGACTGGAAGTGTAAAAATAAATTAATCGAGACCATATGATTTATCAACTCCAAATATTACAGATAAATAATTTTCGATACACGTTTCTCTATACCCAGTTATACCCAGGCACTGTCTATTACGAAAGAACTACCCATTATATATAAATATAAATGTATATGAATTTTCCCCTTCGGAGTTGTTAACGCCATTAGAATAAACAGTATTTTTTTATTTTATGTGTAGTGGTGGCAGTGATTTTCAATCCAATTCAATTTGAATTAATAGACAATATATTATTGGTGAGATGAGCGATATAGGAGGTTGCTGCTGCGGCTGGAGGCTTTGGCTGCCGTTACCTAACAACGGCCATATGATTGTTAGCCCAACTTGATAATTAGTTGTTTGGAGTGCAGTACAAGATGGCGATTAGTTGTCGTCATTATTAAGACGCTGTATTCATCGTTGATGGTTAGAATGCAGACGTGGGCCCACTAGCTCTTCAACCTCTCTCGAAGACGTCCAGCGTTCACATATTATACATCTTTTGAAAGTTCTTATCTTCTTATCTTTTCTAAGCATATCTTTTTATTTTATTTATTTACGAGTATATTTTGTTTTGTTTTTAGTAATATAATTGTCATAATTTTTATTAATAGGTTATTTTTAATTTTGATTCAAAAAGTTCAATAATTATTTGTTATTTAATTCATTGTTTGTAAATAGTTAATGTTTGTTTTCTTTATAGTAAATATATTATGTATGTATGGTGTATAGTTTCGGTTTTCCCAAAAAGATTCCAATATTCGGAACCTTAGTTTATTTATTTATTTTCCTTTTGTTTATTTTATTTTAGTTTTTGGAGCCTCATTTAAAAGATCCTGTCAATTTTGCGGGGGCTTCAACAGGAGTAAATTTAAAATATGGATATTTATTTTATTTATATTATACTAGTATATATACTTCAAAAGATATAAAAAGCTGCATCTTTTTACAAGATTTCTCATTTATTTTATAACTCATAATGTAATACTTAATCAATTGTAATTTGTTTCCCTGCGTACCAGACCGTTGCCCTATGTACTGACTGCACTAAAATGTTATTCTTTGGGGACAAGCTGTCCCAGAAAGAAAGTTTGTTTTCTTCTTCTTCTTCTTACATACATCTTTAATATAGAGACAGTGTAGATATTTTAATACTGAACTTTATAATAGGAAACTTTCCAGTTTGATCATTTATGCTGATCATCACATCCAGCGCCTTAATGATACCAAAATTTGATGATGAAGAGGTAAATGTTGGAAGATATCACAATCATCATCATTATCATCATGAAACTATAAAATACCAAATGACCTTGGGCCTAATATTTATATTTAAATAGCCTAATTTACTCGGTAACCTAACAGGGTTGAATCAATCAACTGTTAACTAGTATTTTATTTTTTTATTCTTTAAGTTTTCGAGGGGCTAAATCCTATATGTGTACTTTTAGGTACATCGTTTCATAAAATGTCTTAAATGTTCTAGAAATAATAATCAGCTAATGATATTCAAACCAAATCCCTGACCCATCCGCATTATTGGTATGAAATGAAAAGAAAAAAAAATGTGGATATGTTGATTAGTGATACTTTAACTATTCGGTTTTAAATAGTGATCTAACATTTACTAGACAAACGTTCAAAGCTCCCAATTAATTACAAAATACTCATATACATGACTGTGATAAGACCTATTTGGACGTACGGAGTTGAGCTTAGGGGCTCCACTAAACCATCAAATTCATCTCGTATTCAATCCTTATTATCCAAAATCCTCCTTAAAATCATCAATGCTTCTTACTTTGTCACCAATAAACTTACCTATAAAAATCTTAATGCTTCATATGTTGCTGATTTAGCCCACACCAGATACCTATCCTTTCATAGTAAGCTCCATAATCACTCAAATCCGTTAGTTTCTCAACTTGCTTCCCACTCCATTCCTGATTATCCTCCGAGGCGTCTGAAACGAAGATGGCCTAGAGACCTTCCAGTATAGAATTTTTAATAAAGTGCTACTGATGAGTAGTTCTTTTCAAAATTTAATATGTTATTATAATCGTTGTCAATACATTTACTTCATGTATATTTTTTGTACAGTTGTAAATTTCAATAAATGTATATATATATATATATATATATATATATATATATATATATATATATATATATATATATATATATATATATAAAATAGTGATCTGAGATATAATGGACATTAATTTTGGATTTTATAACCTATTTATAATCACATATTCACAATTTATGGCTTTTACAACATGGCCTCTTCCTGCCATCTTTAGCTCATTAGATACCTCCTCTTGTTATTAAACAATTAGTTTATTGTTTCTTTCCTGAATATTCCTCTTGTCCAATCAGCGGCTTCTTCACTTCTGGAACCTCCTGTTTCTTCTTTTAGCATCGGATTTTCTTGACGAGACTATTGTACGTTGGTATCTCGAAAGTCTACGTAATAATTTACATCAGACCTTAATCGTCTACGGCTTGGGAATAATCTCATGTCCCACTGAAGCTCTTAGATATGATTAATTACAGTGACTAGCAGATCAAATTGTTTCAACGTGTTAAAATTTATGAGTTGAAGTTAAACACAGAAAGTAAAACTCTGTTATATTTTTACAATTCCTCAGACCGGATTCGAAGGTCTATTATAAGACGACATTCAAAAACATCCTAGTGGAATGGAGAAAATTTCCTAACTTTGGAAAATAATTCTCTAGTTTTTCCATCACCATTTTCCCTTAACTTCTCCAGTCAAAATCCACATATGAACCAATCGTATACTATGTAAATATATGTATATTTAACCACTTTATTATTTTAACATCTCTGTCATATAATGTATTATTGTGATAAATAAAATAACTCAAGTATAGGATTTTCTCAAATTAAAATGTATTAGTTTTTATAATATTATAAATTAAAATTATCAATTACTATACCTCAGAATAAAATATCAATAAACACAATAAATACGAAATAAGCTTAAAGGGTTACGTTAGTTTAAGGTAATTTCATTAGCTGACAGCCTAATACTCTCTGAGACACCGAATGATAAAATTATCGATATGTTATACATTAGCGATCGAACATCGAATGTTAGCGCGGATGATAATATTTATTTTAATTGATATACAGAGGCCAAGTTTAATAAAAATTATAAAAATAACATAAAAATTTCATTAGTGTTTTTGTTTTACACTGACTTAAAAAATTCCATAATTCTTAATTGGATTTCCCATTTCCCTACTAAGACCAACAATTTTCCAAAATAACACCATTAGTGAACAATTTCTTATTGGTAATGATTGAATTATATCTTTAAAAAATCGTGGTAAGAAATGAATCTATCTTTAACAAATTAACCCAAGAAGATCTTATTAATTAATTAAACAAAGGCTGGCAGATGCTTATAAATCAAGTAGGTATCTATTCCGGCTATCGGTTATGTATTATTACAATGATCCAATGGACCCCTATAAAATCGTTTATCTTCTTTTTTTTTTTTTACTTTATAAGTCAAATTATAATATAAGAATTATAAGTCAAATATTTGATTGATAGCTTTTTGACTGATTCCCGAGAAAGGAACAAGACGGCACTGGTGCCAACCAGCTGACGTGTCGAACATTCTCCATTAGCCGAAATGCTGGATTTATTTCCACAGCCTCCTAGATCACCCGACTCCAGCATTAGCTATCGTCATTAATCCTTAGACCTAATCCAATTCTATTGAAAATAACAAATGTTCCTCTAATGATTAATTTCGACATTGATTTAAAAAGGTTTCTGACAAATGAAGTTTGTCTGTCTAATTTTTTTCATAGGTTTATTCAACTTTTTTTATCAGCTGTTAGGAAAATAAAACTGATAAAGTAAAAATCCTATTGTTCTGTATTCACTACCTTGGCTATTCAACGTCGGAAATGGTAAATGGCTAGTTTCCGTAGATAAGATATCAGGTTAGCATTTGTTTTGGCCTGCGCTCATCCGGTTCTATCACATAAACTGTCAGATTTGGGAAGAATCAGTAAAGTATTAATTACATATGAACTTTAATTTTGAACTGAAAGGGATAATTTTAATCATTCCGCCATGGAAACTAGTTGCACTGTACTCCGTCAAAACCCAAATCAAAACGTCCTCTCACTATGTCTTTGTTAGCGGTGGGCCGACTAAATTGGCTATTTTTGTAGTCGGCCATTTTGTTAATTTATATTCCTACTATAATAAAGAACTTACGTTAAAGTTCATAAGCACGATATCTTTTCTGGCATGATTAATTTTTATAAATTCACAAAAAAAAAAAAAAAAAAAACCCTCCGTGATACAATACAAGAAAAATATAATATACAAAAAACCCGTAACTACTTCTACTGACGACTATTTTACCAGCAGACTAGTTACCCAAGGGCTAGTAAACCAAAGTCATTGTCTCCCCCGTCTCTAGTCTTTAAACTTACCCTCTAGAACAATTATATTTACCGGACTAAATTAGATATCGTAACTAAAGTATGGCACTCGAATTAGTTTTTCTACTAATTTACGTTAGTAAAATTAGGAATAATATATTTTTTTTTTACATAACTGTACAGTTGTTTTTGATCTTAATTACATCGACCTCAGCACAAATCGACTTAGACACTTTCACTTATGGATAATTGTACACTCGATG
The DNA here is from genome assembly GCA_003667255.2 of Euschistus heros. Taxonomy (NCBI): domain Eukaryota; kingdom Metazoa; phylum Arthropoda; class Insecta; order Hemiptera; family Pentatomidae; genus Euschistus; species Euschistus heros. The sequence continues at coordinate 5,844,614 of RCWM02000006.1, forward strand.
ACCTTGTAAATCTTAATGGTAAAGTTTCGAAAATAGTACAAGTAATTTTTAAGATAAATCTGCAGTTACTGCATTCCTTAGCGTATCTGGAACATCTTTTTTATTTTTTTAAATTTTTTATAAACGTTCTAACATGTTTTAGTTAATCTATGATTAATATTAATTTTCAACATCATTTTGAAATGCCCTGTGAAGATTTGAACAATTACCTTCCAACACGACGGGAGGTAATTATTCAGTGTTTTGTTCTGTCTGTCTTTAAAAATCAACTGATGCCAAACCTATTTACAAAACCTGCCAGAAAAACTACCGTTTAGTTGACAACAGGTTTTCGTTCCAATTGGATGACAAGGAACAATTAATTTCCAATGAGCTACACACAGCTGTCTAAATGTAAGTTGTAGATGAGAAATTGCCTGAGATTGCCCACGATTTCTACGTAAAACAATTTTCCGTTTTTTTTTTTGTTTGTTTTTTTAAGACTCGTTGCCTAAGAGGTTACGCTAAAATGTTTCAGTAGAAAAATATGCTTCAAATGTTAAAATTAAATTTTAAAATTAGATCAGAATAGTGCTGTTGCACTAAACCTAAACACTAAACCTTCCATGACGGGTCAAATGAACCTTTTCGAACTTTTTGGCAGATGTTCTTGGATTCTTCATTATCTTGCTTTTTCTTTTTAATAATTTTATTATAAAATATATCCAAAGTATTATTTCAATATTCACTCCCCTGTTATTTTTTTTATTTTTTTTTTTTACCGATAAATTGTAGAGACTTAGTGTGTAAGTTCAAGTTCCACCGAAGGCAGAAAATTTATTTTCTGTTATCACAACCGTGGATCGACTTGGAAATCGGAAGACCCTCTTGGGGCACACCCAGCCTCTTGAAAGTGGGTGGGTACCCTATTTAAGGGTTTAATCGAGAGAAAAGCCTGGCAGTTAAGCGCGATTTTGGTAAAATCTCCTCCTTTCACAACTGCTGACCCAGTAGCAGTACATTCTTACCGAAGTGCTGAGCCCAAGGTCCTATTGTGTTGGCACAGGCTTATTTTAATTTTAATTTTTTTTTTGTTTTACTGACAACAATAAGTTTGTCGAAAAGATGTGCCTGAAGCTATTCGGTCATCAAACATTATTCGTTATACCGGGCAGACCTGAAACGTATATACTTCAGTGGCTTTCCAAAAATTTCCAGATAATTTTAAATTATAGGTTATTAAATGGCTTAGGTAAATAGTGCAAAGATCAATATTGAGCCAGCCCAATTACTTGTCCTGGTTTTCTGTAATAATTCCCCAAAATATCATCTGAACAATTTTTTTTTCGCTTTTATTTTTGAAATCCACAAACACAAAATTGAAAATCAGTGGATGTGCTGTTGTGGCGATTCTATATATAAGTCTATTTGGGTGTCCATTTATTTTTTAATGAAACAGTTTGCAGTGTATAAGTATTTTTTCATTGTTGTAGGTGCTTAGGCCAGTGTTATTAGTTACTTACAATGGAGCTAGTGTTATTATTAGTCTTAGTGTTTTGGACTAAATATTTTGTAATATATTTTATTAGTGTCTGTTTAGCAATGTAGTCAATTAATGATACATAAGCCTGTAAAGGGAACTAAATTTAAAATTCCAAAACAATTAGGGAATCTGTAGCACCAAGGAAAAGGAGATGGCTTTAAGATCTCTCCGAGGGAAGGCTAACGATGAATTAACAGCACGGGGGGATAAGAAGCTGTAAAGACTTAGCGCTTATTAAAGCTCCAGTTAAGCTAATTTATTCAATTTATTCATTGAAAACTGGAATTATAAAAGGTCGTAGTTCAAAGCCCTTTATCACTCTTATCAGGAAGAAAAGATGAAATATAGGGCCGAGTGGTGGGGGAACACAATATAACTGGTTAGTGGTTAGTGCTGCTCCAATTATAACCAACTTCCAGACACACTAACTACCCTGTATTTGCATAATCTTTGTTCTCAGGAGAGCCGCGACTTTTCAATGAAGCGAGAACTGGCTTTGTACTTTCAGGGCTATTCGAGTCCTATAACTAACAAGTCCCAACTTATGAATAGAGAGTCAACTTGTTTCCATGAAAATTAGCGCCATCATTAGTGGACTATATTACGGGGGGGGGGACTTCTCTATGAATTATTATTTTTAAAATAGCTTATGTTCAAATAGTTGAGGATCACCAAACCGCCATGTTGGCATGGAGAGATCCCCTCACTGTCAACACTGAAATAGTCCAGCCAATGAAGGCCTGAAATGGGGTGTAGAATGCGTTTTCTGTTCCAAGGTTTCTTGGGAACATGTTTAGGGTAGTTAGAGAGTAAACATACTTAAAGTCCTGGAGTTGTGGTCCACATCGTCAGCTCTATAATGTCTTAAGACGTAGTGAACATTACATTTTTAGTACCATCAAATTGATGAGATATTTTGGATTATATAATTTAAAAGTTTTTTATCTTATAAATAAATAATTTTCTAACAACATATGAAATTAAAAAAAAACGAAACAAAAAAACTAGAATTTAATCATACAAATAATGATATAATTGCAATGCAATACCAAATTTTAAAGTTTATTTATTATTATAATTATTATGACCACACAATGTTATATTTAATGAATTAGAACCCGCCCTGAGTAACAAATTATTAACTATATTTCATGTATACAGAACGCAAAGTGCTCAGAATATTAATTAAGTTCCTCGAAGGTGGTTTTTCTATAAAAAAAAATTATCAATCACAAAAAAGTATCCCGTTTTCAATTTAAAATGCGACTTGAAAAGAAAAAAAAAAGTTGACCAAGGACTCAAACATAAAAACTGGCACTCAAAAAGTAAGGAAGCCTTTTTCAAACTACACGAAGGCCACCGAATAGCCATCAAATAAAAAAGAACTGACCATCGCAACTTGAATCAATCAATTTCGTCACAGTTGATGCAATAGGATAATAATAATCAAACTGAAACTGTTTACATAGGGAAGTACATGTTCCTAATAAATTAATAAAATATCTTAGAAGATGTTAAAATGGATCAACAAACAGATTAAAATTAATATAGAATTCTGATTGATTTCAATTCAGAAAAAAAAAAAACTACCACACTGTGCTGTCGCTATCTCAATATCTGTCATCGACCGAATCTGAGAATGAAGCGTTACATCTAGAGAGCAAAATATTTTTGGGCAGCAAAAAAACAACAGGCACCAAAATAGAAACTGATAAAGATACATAGAACAACCACTTATAAGTAAGCAATTTAGATAATTTGAACTAATAATTGAAATCTTGTATGGAACAATGCAATTGAGCATTATTTCTTCAATGATAATTTCACCCATTGAAGTAATTTTTAACATTGTTAAAATTGCACTGATTAGGTGTTCGAAGATTACGTAAAACCATAATTGGACATTCAATTTTTAATTTTAATATATGAGTTGGTAATCCAGACGAGCCTTGACTATTAGATTTGCGAAAATGGACTGCATTATCAGTGCTTACAACTAAAGGCCCATGAATTATATTTTTACACAAAATATCAAAAAGCGAAGGATCGATTTGATATGGTAATAGTTTTTATTTGGCAGAAACAATTTTATCGATTTTATCTGGTAGGATATTCATTTCTAACCTTAAATGCTGATTTCAGCTTGACAAAAATCTATCACTTAAAACTGCACATTTAAATTATTATTAATGTAAACTTTACTATTGTAAATTTTCATAGAACTTTAAAGACAATGTAGTTGAAATTTGGTTCAGATAGGTTCATTAGTTATACTAAAACTACTGCAGAATGGCACTAGCCACATCTTGTTCGATTTTTAAACTTCACTGGAATTCATTAAACGTCATTCCACAAATTTATGGATTTTTTGATAACAATTTAATGGGATTAAGTAAATTTTATCAATTTCTACTAGCTTTATATAAAACCAAATCTTTGTAACCTATCTTGAATGACGCTTTTAAAACTTCACTGCGCACCACATATTTATCGTTTTTTTTTACAGCAATTTAATAGAACAAATATACATTTTATTATTGATAAACCTGCCTTGAACTACGAAGATAATGTAGTTAAGATTTGGTACATATTGGTTCATTAGTTTTCTTGGTTATTGATCACAGGCGAAAAATGGCTTGTCCTTTTATTTAATAGTATAGATATACATATCGTTCCTTTTTTTTTTTTTTTTTTCTTTATGATTATTATTTAAATTTGTTAAGTGTTATTTCATATGCTTGTCTTATCTGGTAGACTTAATTTTAGTATTAACTATTAAAGGAATGGATTCATTAACATCCAAATTACTTATTGTACTTAAGTAAAGCAAGTTATTTAATAAAGCAATTACTGTAATATGTTTTTAAAAATAAGAAAAACAATGCAAGGATGGATGTGCAATGGTGCCTTACTAGATACATGTAATATTTTTCACGGATAACTAATCTAGAAGCACCTTTTTTTTACGATTGATATGTTTTCTAATTATGATTGTCCATGCGTCGATTCTGATAACGTCGGATTAGGGAGAGTCAACTTTTAGCAAAAAATATATGGAGCTTATTAACTTTGGCTGAGATTGTGTTTAATATTTTGCATTTTATCAATTTTATTAATGCCTATTTGATTAGCTTTTTAATTTGTAAATCCTTCCTCTAATTATATATAAATGATAGGCATTGAATGGGATGAATGGACGGACAATTTAAGCCGGCGGCTAGAGGAGTAGAGAGGAGATGAGCAGTGAGATGGGAAGGGGGCCTTTGATGGTAGTTGTGTGTTCTTGTTCAATGTGTCCCGGGTTCAACTCCACGCTCCGGCTTCGTCTAATTTATCACTACCACATCAAAGGCCAACCTACTCTTAACAATCACACTCTCCTAATTCCCTACCCTGTAGAGGATTTGTATTAGCTTCAGCTTCAAATGAAATAGTGAATAGAAATTATTTTTCATTGGAAATATTATCAATAGACTGATCTATATAAACATGTCGAGCGAAATCTGATATTATAAATTCAAAATAATTTCAAGCCATTGTGTTAATAATCGGTTACGGTTAGCGCACAGCAACTGAAGAACAAAATGTCACATCGACACTTTTTTTTTTTTTTTTTCTTTAAACTAAGATTTATTGATATTTAAAACTGTATTCATTACATAAAAAAAGTAAATTTGATGAAAATTATTACAATGACTTGTAAAGAACTACTCACTAAAAGGTTGGTACTAGAACCACGTCATTAAAAGTTCTAAAGAAGAAGGTCTCTTTGCCATCTTCTTTTCAAACGTCTCGGAGGATTATCAGGAACTGAGTGTGAGGCAAGTTGGGAGACTAGTGGATTCAAGAATTCGTGGAGTTTACTATAGAAAAAGAGGTATCTGGTTTGGGCCACATCAGGAACATTTGGGACATTCAAATCTTTATGGATAATTAGGATTGATGAATTAATTGCCACTTCTATTGGAATTATTTTAATAGAATACTAGTTTCGAATGCTAAACATTTATCTTCAGTTCTGAGGAGATCTAATAGATATCTTGATCAGTGTGATTGATACCTGTTTGATCTCATTAGAACTGAAAATGAATGTTTAGCATTTGAAACTAGTATTCTATTAAAATAATTCGAATAGAAGTGGCAATTAATTCATCAATCCTAATTGTATTGATCCTTTTTACCATCATGCGTACCTCATGTCTTTATGGATAACTTTACTTCGTGGAGCTGCAGTATAATTAGGTTTAGTGGAGCTCCAAAGGTCATATGTCCAAATAAGTCTAATTTTTGTCATATTAATAAATCCTACGTAATTTATTGGGAACATTGAACGCTTGTCAAATGTTGGAGTAGTCGCAAAATTTCTTGTCTTTTAAATATGGTATGTGCCACTAAGTGTAAATCCTAATTCATACATCTCACTTCTATAGGCTGAATTAATTAATATATATGTAAGTGTATGTATATCATATCATTTAGTATGATTTGAGTATTTTACTATCTCGAAATAGCCTTGGTACATAAGGAACATACCTCTATGAACTGATCTTCGCAAGCCAACAGTTAAAGAACAAATACCGACTTTCTACACACGAATTTACGAAAAATCACATGGACATCATATTCATAATTAACATGGTGACAACTCACATTCCAGACAAAATACAGGAGAAGGCCGAATAGAAGCGAGATTGAAATTATTTATATTGATTGATTTTCATGTTTTTTATTTTGGAGAATACTGAATCCAAATCCCAAATTTAGCACCTCGAAAAATTAGGGTGTTTCTTGTTACTGGTATAAAATGACACTTGTTCACAAGTCTCTACTTGCAATATTACAAATTTCCATAATTAAAAGTGTTTAAATATTTTGCGTACCAAGAAACTTTTAAGACACAAACTTCGAGATTTGATGCATCTTATTTTTTTATGTATTTTATGTTTCAGATTTTAATTGAATGAATATTTTTATTAAAATAATCATAATAACCAGATACAAAAACAACGTACATTAAATTTTATAATGGTAATTTAATATATATTTTTTATATAAAAATAACTACAAAGGCACGTACTAAAAATATACTTCAAACAAATTTTTTTTTTCCCCATTCCTATGATGTAGCTCCTTTGAGCTTTATTTATACGTCCGAACCCTAGGCGATCTCCAGGACATTAACATCAACATCTACAGGACGTTGGAGCCTAAATAAATAAATTTAAGGATACGTGGTTAACGTTGTAAACTGCCCGCTACACATTTAGCTGCCTCTCCCGAATTTTAAAATCTTTACTTTAAATCCTCTTTGTCTTTTTATTATCAATTAATATTATTTATGCAACAATAGATTATTATTATTTACTTCAATAAGATATTTCAGCTTTTAAAAAATACTAAATTTACTTTCTAGTTCTGATTAATTATGCAATACATTAATTATTATGAAAAATTTAAACATAGTAGGATCTAAAAAGAAACCATCAAAATCCAGGACTTTCAAAATAACTGGGGAAAAATATAATAGTTGGGTTTGCATATCGAATTTACAAAAAAAAGGGAGGACATTAAACTCCAATCAAGCAAAAATCAGGTACCAATCAGTACTGAACCTCCATCATGCTTCACATTCCATCGCTTATTTTTTTCTTTTAGTGTCCAAGCTAATTGCTGATCGTTATTATTGTAATGCAGGTTTGAATCAAATATATCAAGTTTAGTAGTAAAAATTAAATCGCTATAAGAAGCTGGGTTTATGGGAAAATCGATCTATCAAAACTCAACCATATCAAGTGTGATATTAAGTGCCCATTATGTCTGGTCCCCGAGGATTACTTGATTAAATTAAAATTATATTAAAGTAGATTGGGATGGCCGTGGACTTGAATTATGGAGAAGATAGTTGTGACTATGGTTATCATATTTCAAATGTGTGCCAACGTTTCGGCCAAAACATTATAAATCTTTTTCAGGGCATTTATATCCTCAGAGATGGCCAATATAAATGTTATGAATGGATATGGTACTTATGATACAAGTCGAAACGTCGAAATACTACATAATATTTCCATTTATACATGGTAGGTTTTTTTTTTTTTTGTTTTCTTGAACGAATGAAAGATAGTTGTATCTTCTCTGTATATTTAAATTTTTATTGTTTTTCGAAATGCAATTTGGTTCAATAACCATCTCCTGCATAGTTGTTCAGGAAACAGATGCACTATAGATCACAAAAGCTTAAGTGCATTAAAATTTTTTGTGTAACCGATTTATGAAAAAAAAAAAAAATTAAGAGCATGTATAGTACTGAATATATGATTAAAGTCAAGGCGGTGAAAATTCCAGTAAAACATTAGTAAATTTCAATATCTGAATTTTAAAATTTTTAAATTAACCAAAGAGAATCTAAAAGGAAGTAAAGAGGGGTAGTGCTTATTATTCCGCTCACGCAAAATCACTCTCTATTTACTGCTTAGAAACCTAAAAAACAAGACTATTACTAAATACTTTTTTTGTATTTGAATCATGACCCCTTACGTTAATGAATGGATAACGTCTTAAGGTTTTAAAAATAAAGAATTAGCCAACTAAACAAAAATAGAATAATTAAACTAAATAAGAATGAGCCAACAATAAAAGTCAACACCATTCGTACCAAAATAACTTAAGATAATAAACCTAATTAGTTTGTAACAAAAAATATTACTGCGGGGCCATAATTCCGAACTTTTCCGTTCATCGATGCCAAACCAATCTCATCTAAACTACATATAAGTTAGCTCTGTTTAGCCATTGGACCGGTTCTTACAGAGAGATTTAAATCCTAATTCTCTCTGAAGGGAAATTCCTGATTTTTTAAATCTTTTATGACTCAAACAGTTAGCTTTTAAACAGTCATAAAAAAAATAAAAAAATAAGCTTTCACATACTTTATATGCATATACATTAATATGTATAGTAAATTAAATATAAATGTGCTATATAAAAAACATGTATAATAAAGAATCCGAGATATTCCATACTTGAAAGCTAAATAGTAGCTATCAACAAGTTGACATAATTTTCTGAGATATATTTTAATTTAAAAAAATTATTTAAATTAAAATTAAAATACTAATATCATTTTTATTAAAATAATAAGCTTTATTGTATTATATTCCTAATTATTTTCAGTTAAATATGTGGTATGAGCATAAAAGATTCTCGATATTAAGAAAATATATCTACTTTTTTATAGAAGTAATATTTACCTTAAATTGAGTATTTCTTGTTCGAATTTGACTTCAAGGACCCTGAAACATGAAACAAAATATTATTTCAGATGATCCAGTGTTGATAGAATATCTTTGTTGAATGGTTATTAAAATTTAAAAAAAAATAGGTTAATAATGATATCATTAATATGTAAATGCGTATTTAGGATACGTTAAATGTTCTAAAATAGAAATAAAAAGATAATAATTCCATACCAATATTATAATGACTGTTATTATAAATGTAAGAAGATAACCTGGGATGCAGCCAGAGGAGAAAAAAAGCAAAAAAAAAAACGTTCAATTTTATGGAGTACCAACGTTTCTTTTTGCTTCGTGAACCAACCAGTCAGGAGAAGCGATGATCTTTGTGTTAACAGTCATTGATCATCTCGTCTCCTGACGTGTTTTTTTCTTTCTCCCGACTGTTTTTCAGATCATCTTCTTCTTATATACAGTTCTTATCTTCATTACTTATCGTATCATACCAATTATATAATACATGTCAATTGTGTAATGCTTAAAAATAAAATCCCGTTCATTAAAAAAAAAAAAAAAAAAAAAAAAAAAAGATATGTATCGGTTTTATATAATTATTCGATTCTAAATAATGGATTTTCAACAATCTACACCGTTACCTCAGTGTAATAACAAATGGTTATCACAGATAATAATCCATGTAAGAATTAAAAACACGAACTAAATGTCTTTAAAAACAATTATTATTTTATAAATAAATCAGTTATTTATATAATTCATATTACTAATTCAAGTTAATAACAAAAACGTGATTATTGAAGCAATTGAAAAGCCTTGGTCGGAGGACAAGTTTAAAGCTGGACCCCTTTGTGTCGCATTAGCTAACCTTGGTTCTACTTCGACTCTGAGGATTGCAGGAATTTCAAGGACATGGTTTTATCCTACGTATTTTATTTATAGAAAAGTAATTTAAGTAATCAAAATATTATATTATATATTAAAAATTAAACAGAGTTTCAGGAAAGTTTTGTCGTAAAATGAAGGGTTCAGTGTACAGAGGCACTCTGTCCTTGGCGAATGAACTCATGACCGTGGACCCCAGTACGCTAGCAACGGATTAACTGTGCAAGATTTGTTTTTCTTTAACACTGAATGTTTTTGTATTTATTATTTATATATAACATACTACCTACTATATATTAAAAAGTTTAGAAATGGTTACTATTAGGGATGTGTCGATTCTCGAAAAAAATCAAAACAGAGATTTTATTGCTTCCTGTTAGCTTGTCTCATGTACATGTACCATTACTTAAGGTGGTTACATGGAGCGCAGAAAGTGGATTTTCACATGTTTTAGAGTTTAAGAACACGTTCCTATGAGAAATTAATATAGACTTTGTGATTTACTTTCGTGATTTATTCAGAACTATAGTTACCGAACATTCCCCCTTTTGCCCTATCACCCTTGTACCCTTCATATGATAAGATAATAAACGCTATTTTTTTTTTTTTTTTTTACCAGTTTATTTATTAAGTAATTATTATTTTTTAAAGACATTTGTTCTGTGTGTGTTTTTAATTCTTATATGGATTATTATCTGTAATACACATTTATTATTAATCTATGGTAACGGTTTCAATAAATGAGAATCGATTATATGGAGTAATTATATAACATCACTAATTACTGTATAGGTATATTTTTTTGGAACGCCCTTGGTACACATTAAATAGTTAATGACATTTTAAGCAACTTCTTGGAGCATTAATTTTTTTAAATATTAAAATTTAAACTATTCGACAATACTTCTTATATTTTTATCTAGTTTTTGTTTGGTTTTTATTTTTATTCTTAACGGAATTTTATTTATAAGCATTACACACTGAGTGACTGTACTATAGCACTCTCACTCAGCCTCCACTGGGTTTTCTTTAACACCACTGAAGCACCTGAGAGAGGAGAGCACCCCTCTGTGTGCCTGTCTCTCCATAAGTGGAGGGACAGATTTGGTTGGGAGATCCCTAGGATGAGTGAGTATAGTAAATAAAGTATAATTGTAGTTTTATTTTATTCTTTTAAATTACTACAGCAGAACCTCGATAATACGAACCTCTGTAATCCGAACGCCGTTTTGAGAAAATAAAAATTATTTTCTGAAAATCCGTAATTTAGCAGCCAATAAACGTTCTTTAACCTTAGTATAGTCAGAAAAAAAAAATGAGTGACTTTTTTTTCAAATGTTTAGTTTTTGTTTTCTTTATTTTTTTTATCTTTCTTACAGCATATTTTTTTTTTGTGTGTACAGTACTGTACTTTCTGTGTGTGTATAAGATAGTATACATACTATGTAAAATATTACGAAATTCATGTGCAATACATTACATAGAATATAGTTACCTTACTGTAGCACATAGTGTTTCATAAAACAAACTATCTATCTTTCATAATACAACGTGCTTCTTATTTTATGGGAACTAGTATGTCAGTATTCATTTTTTTCATGCTACATACTATGCCTGGAAAGCATTTTGTTGGTAACCCGAACGATTTGATAGTCCGAACCACCCCCGGTCCCAATTAGTTCGGATTATCGAGGTTCTACTGTATTACCATATTTAATTTTTTTTTTATCTTAATTTAATTTTATATATATTTACTTTTTGTATTATTCATATATTTCAATTTTATATATATTTTATATTATCTATTATTTATGTATAGAAGTACTATTCTGTTTTTTGTTTTTTTTCAATAATTATTATTTTTTTATATTTTTTTTATTGTACATAAAGTGTGAATGTAATCATGATGTCATTCATATTACTTATTGCCCACGTTTGTGACAGACTGTAATAATTACTCAATAAATGTTAAGAAAAAAAAATTATTACACAATTGACATATATTACATAACTGGCATGAATCGATAAGTAATAAAGATATGATTCACATCTAAAGAAACAAATTAAAAATACTAAAAAATTTGTATCTGTGTCAGGATTGCACAATTACATACAAGGTAATTGAATTTTAAAACAAACAAAAATACTAATGATAAATTTATAGAGCAGTGATAACTTTTAGATGCAAATTTAATTATTATTTATGTTTTTGGAATATCAATAAATCTTTTTTACATTAATATACTGAGCCTACAATAACAATATTTTTATATTCAACATCAAAATTTTATAAAAATATTTTAAAATATGAATCATGTTCAAAGTCCTAGTAAAGATTAAATTTAGCTTGCTCGCCTACAGTGAAACACTGAAATAGTAAGGGAACCCTTTGAATACCTCGCAGCCGTCAACGTAATTTATAACTTGAACGCGTTAACGATTTCAGGAAATAGGGCTTTTAAATATTTACTGTCGGTTTCTCACCTAAAATTACTTTGAACGGTCATCGCATCAATAGTGAAGGTGGTTGCAGATTATAGAATTGAGGAACAAAGGCGTCAGACTATTTAATGGACTAGTGAAAACTATTAATATATATATATAAATTATTGATGATCGACTGTAATTTATATACACAAATAATTATAATATCGTATAAGGATATTTTTTTCCCGGAATAAAGCTTTCTAACTCTCCTCATTTAATATGAACAAAAAAAAAAAAAAAAAAAAAAAAAAAAAAAAAAAAAAAAAAAAAAAAAAAAAAAAAAAAAAAAAAAAAAAAAAAAAAAAAAAAAAAAAAAAAAAAAAAAAAAACAAACAAACATAGAAACAGTTCCAAGAATTAATTCATGTTTTGTTTTTTTTTTGTTTTGTTTTACATTATATATTTATTCCCACCTGTCAATAACAATTAGACAACCAATCAATCCGTTGTGAGAAAGAAAATTGCGTGAAAAGCATGAGGGGGATCAGAACCCAGCTGCACATCCAGTCTTTATTTTGCTTTTTTAATTTTAGTTTAGGTCTCTCATCCAGCTCCAAAGGAGGCTTAAAGCCTTCTCTGGTTGTTGTTGGGAGTATGTATTGTGGCCATGTCGTTTACAAGTGTAATAGGATGTCCATGTCAGTATGTAAAGTTATTTTGTTTACGTAGCAGGGTGGTTTTGTGTTAACAAACAAAATACATAGCCATCTTTATATCCTGCATGTCCTAACCAGAAACCCATCCCTCCATCATATACTCGATGCCCTTATAAATTGTAGTTCCTTAAAATAGTTCTCCCTGGATTTCTGCTGATTCTCTTAGGCCTCTAATAAGATGTCTTAGGTCCTTTAAAGAATTTAATAGGAATGGTAATTTAAATATCACTATAATGGGAGTTTCTTTACAAGCCATTTGTTTGACATATCTTGGTTTCGTACAATTTTTAATTTCAATAAATCAGGTAAAAAACCAATTAAAGCATTGACCATGTTTAAAGATGTCGATAAATTTCCTTCTACCTCCTTCCGCTAACTCTGTCATATTCTAAATCGAATTTTATATTTATACTAAAAAGTATAAAACTGTTTAAATAAATTACCAACGATTTTTTTTATCTCTATTCTGTGATGTTACTTTATACATCACTTATTTTCATTTAGTACTTAGTTAATAAGTTTGAGAATTAACACCTGTCGACCTATGTAATAAGTAACATCCCCACATAAAGTAGTTCCATCTATGCCATGAAATGATCTAAAATTATTTTAAAACAATAAAAGTAACTAAACACGATTAGTGAATGATTCTATTTCCAAATTTGATCGTTCTCATTGCTTTAAGCTATAGTTATCAAGAGAAGCTATCTGGATCATAAAGAACCATAAAGGGAGGACTCCAAACCGATCTGCAAGGTGTGCTGTATTGCCCTTGAAGATTTAACTTGCAGATCGACCGAGGTAAGTCTTCAGTAATAGCCCTCTGTAGCTTGCATATACAATGGACTCCCTCCCTCGAACTATAGCTGCTCCTACAACGGTTCGTTCAGTAATACTAATACTGCTTGTAATATTTTGAGCACTGGAAGAATAGTAACGAGCTACGGATAATAGGACTTGCAGGTGGTGTATTCTGATAACTGCACTTTAACTGATTGACAAATAAAAATTAAATCATATTAATATCAGCAATTCACAAAAGCCACTGAAGGATAATATTTTCAGATCTGCCAGGATTTGATGATTTTTTACGGTTGAGAGATATTTAGCATCTCCTTTCGAAAAAAAAAAAAAATGAATATTGGTACTAATGAAAAATTATTATTTCGTATTTAAATAATAACACTCTCTTGTTCCAACAAATGAATGTTACTAGTTTAAAATTAAATTTTCGTTCTTTTGAAAATTGTTCCGTTTCTCAAATGACACTCAGTCTTTTTTTCTATTATGTATAGTAAAACAGTTGTACTTTTCAAAGCAGACAAATAGCCACAGGGGTCACCTGTGGTGTAGTGGTTAGCATAGCAACCTACTAAACCCAAGATCGCGGGTTCGCAGCCCGGCAGATGACCTGAGGATTTTTTAAAAGGAGTATAAAACCCTTAGCTATGCCGTCCTTCGGAAGGGACGTAAAATGGGGCTCCCGAGCCAGTGCGATGCCAGGTACTCGTTAAAGATCCCTATTCTAATTATACCTGGATAGGCAAAATTTAGGACTCCCACCGTAGGTAGCATCGTCCGATTAGCCATAGCAGCATAAAGTGAAGTTAAACGAAATAAAAAAACAAACAAATAGCCACTGAACGACACTAGTTTTGAAATTCACTCGATCCAATGATTTTTATATAGAAAAGGATTCAACATATTATTTGCTCTATATAGACACAGCTTTTGAAAAAAAAAAATAGTTGTCACATTATCATAAGAATCGCTATACAGGAAATCTGCGGTTGGATTAGCATATGCGTTGATTGAGGTGACTCCTTTCTTAGGCCTCTATCATGTAAGTACGAATATATATATAGTTAGATATACTAGTATACTCCGTTACGGCGTTGCCCGCTCTCATAAATAAAGAACATTGATTATTTTAACTAATAATTAAATTACATTTGTAAATCGGTAAAAACCTTGTATTGGAGTTTGGAATTTAGCATTATTTCTTCAATCTTATTTTCACGCATAGCATTAATTTTAACCTGGATAAGATTGCATTGATTAGGTGATTGAAGAGTACGTGAAAGCATAATCAGACATCCACTTTGGCAGAAATAATTTTATCGATCCCTCTGGTTAGGTTTTAATTTCTAACCTTAAAAGTATATGACAGTTTGGCAAAACTCATTTTTAGCACTCAAGACGTTTAATTATTATTGTAGTAAAATTTATTATTATAAACCTTCCTAGAAATATGAAAATGTCGTAGTTAAAATTTGGTACAGTTGGGTCTAATAGTTTTACCATTGCAAACTCTGTTGTAGAATAGCCACATATCGTTCGATTTTTAAACTGCAATGGGATTCCCATGTCGCTCCATATATTTATAGCTTTTTTAATAACAATCGAATTGAAAATAAGTGATTTTATCATAAATTTCTAGCTCTGTATAACACCGTACCTATGTGATCGCTTTCGAATTAGGTTAGCCACCTATCGTTCCATTACCTAACTTCACTGCACACCACATATTTATCGCTTTTTTTATGGCAATATAATTGAAAATCTTTAATTTCATTATTGCTAAACCTTCCCTGAACTTTGAAGATGATGTGGTTAAAATTTGGTTCAGATTGGTTCAGTAGTTTTCGCGATTAGTGATCACAAACGAAAAATTGCTTGTCCTTTTATAAAATAGTATAGATATAAAGTTCTGACTATGACGGTTCAATTATTTTATGTTGAAATAGATGTGTTTATTAATATATCAAAAATCAATCACTTATGTTTATAGTGCCGATTCAGATTCAAAACATTCAATAAACAAAACAGAAACAAAATAATATTAAAAAAAATAGTGAGGAAACTAATTTTAGATGTACGAACTAGGATTCCGTTTGGACAGATGTTTTGGAATCCTGAAGCAAGAAATAGCTCGTCGCTTCTATGAAAGTTGAACTCTTGACCTTCATGGTAAAGAAACGATTAGGAAAAAATAAAAAAATAAAATGATTCTCTATTATTAATTAAAAATGTAGATATTTTGATGACATTCTATATCTTATTATTTCTAAAATAACATTAGATTACACTGGTCAACACAATTTTTGTTTCCTTCATTTTTTAAAATTATTATTGGGTATTTCAAAGGCCCTAATTATGAAAAAAATACTGGGAGATCGCTAACAGCTTTCTTTTGTGAAATATAAAATTTTACTGTTTTGATTAAAAAATGTAAGGAAATTAATACATAATGTTAACAAAATATTATTGAACGTTATCAAATGATTTTATATTGGATTTCCCTGAATAAACGACTTTAGGTAGATCTCTTTGCATAAAATATTTGTGTATTCTTCTTTCAAAGTCGTCGAATGTGCAATAGGTATGGATCCGTACTTGTTACTGCTCTGGAGCAAAATACACTTTAAATTTCTTTCGCTGCTGTCCATAAAAATACACCAATCCTTACAAAAGACTAAATCCGATTTAGAGTACGTTAAAAAATAATGTTGGTTTCAGGACTAAGCAATTTTTTTCTTTTAAACGAGGAGCCTAAAATTCTGAAGAAATGTTTTCGGTAAGTTCAGATCCCTCAGTAAGCCAGTTTAGATATTTCTGATTAAATGGTTGAGGTTCTGGAAGGCTACATTTGTAATTTGGATCAGAGTCATCTCTTGATATATTTTTTTCGCATTCACAGAGATTTGGACCATCAAAAGATTTAGTTGTGCTGGGTTGTACCTTTCGTGATTTTAATTGATATCGTTGAGGAAAAGATAAGTTAGGATATGACCACTTACTTCGATTTCCAGGGTTAATTCCGTTTATTTTCACAACGCAGAAGTAGTAGACGTCACGATGGTTTTGAGGTTCACGCCAAATCATGGGAGTTACGTACTTTTCCAGCTGGACCATAACCGTAGACACACAATACATTTTTGGCAAACAATATGAGGAACCCATGGCTTGTCCTGATTGTACAAATCTATTTTGAAGTATTGATAATATGCAGTTTTACAAAGTCTGATATAGGTTTTCGATATTTTTCAAATATATATTCCCCACAAATATAGCGAAAACAATCTGGATTAAGCACACAACAACGCCTGGACGAATGTCTATCGAAAACGACGACAACATATATTTTACTGTCCAATAAAAATTTAAAATCTAAGTAAAAATACTAAATCAGGTTGGTAAGCTATAACACAAAAACAAAAGCTGTTAGAGGAACATTGTTGTCATATTTACAAAACATGTATCAAATTGAGTTAGAAACCACAAGAAAGTCATAGGAAACAAACAATTTCTTTGTTTTTGTAGACCAGTGTTATGGATATGTCTTTCTATGATCTACAGCTTTTATATCTACAGATGAGGAAACCGTCGTCAAATTTTCGATCCGAGCACATAATACATCCCAACACTTAAAATAGTATGCAATTATACGTGACTTAATTCTTTTAAACCAATATAGCTTCTAAACTATAGTAGCTTGAGAGAAATGTTATATAACAAAAACTATTCTACGTTAAATGTCTGTTCAGGAAAGTGTTGTCAAAGTCTTGATCCGAGCAACACCATCAGAACTCAAACATATAATACAAATATATTTTATAATATTATGTTTTTGATGAAGAAAAAAGTTACAAAACTCTAGGCTGCCAGGACGACGCTTTGCGTTCCAAAAAAAAAAAATCTACAGACCCTCAATCGAAAGGCATTCTCCATTAAATTTCATTTCATTCTGCCATGACGACGCTTTACGTTACACAAGAAAACGATTGACATCCAGCCTAAAGACTTATCTATGTAAAAAAATATTTCTTATAATAACGAAAGTGTAATTTTTCATTTACTGAGATCATATTTTTTTTTTTTTTAGATTTTCGTCCAATATGTCATTTTAAGCCAAAAAGTATCCCGAATCTTCTGGGATGAATTGTTTTCAACTTTTTATTTTTCTAAATAATTATTAGAAAGTGTTATTCTGTTTGTTCAATTCAGGAAATACTTACATAACAGAAGTATCATTGAATTACTCGTAATGAATGCTCTAATGACCGAGACCCCGTTCAGGGTCAAGTCGATTTGAACTCAGCAGGGAAGTATACTGAAATTGGATTGCTGAAGTATTCAACCACTATCATAACCTATATATATATATATATATATATACACAATACATTCAAATATAATATTATTTTTTTTAACGTGCATTAATCTTAAATTAATACATCGAGTTATATTTATGGCCCACAACAGTTTTTTGGAATAAAATAAATTTATAAGCGGCTCCTCCAATATTAAAAATGGAAACAAACCTAAAAAAAATAAAAATATAATAACACCAATTAATATTTAGTCGTTAAAGAAAGAATATACCTCATCTATTCAGTGTAGGTTATCCGGGTTAATTATTTTTTTCATCACATAAAGTAGGATGTTGAAAGAGATCAGTCAAAAACTAGGCAAGGTTTGAGACTAACGAAAATTTTTATTTTACCGACGTTTCGGCTAAACCTTTTATTCCCTTCTTTATTGCAGATGAAAAAAAAAAAAAACTTAAAAAAGATAAACAATATAACATATTTATTAACAAAAACCTAATCCATATCAGGAATGAAACTCTTTAAAAACAACTGAAAAACTCTCTGACACAATTACAGAAAGAAGAATTGGTTTTTATGGACACATCCTCAGAATGATCCCAAACAGACTGGCTAAATTTTTTCCATCTTCACGGAAGAAAATATGGCCCGAACCTTGGAAAAATAAAAGCGTATATTAATCTTAAACATTGCCTAAGTTTTGACTGATCTCTCTCAAATACTTAATTTATATAATATTTATCCACCCATTGAACGATTTTTCATGTATTAAGTAAACATATTATCTATTATTAACTGAAAATGCTGTTTTTTTTTTGTTTGTTTTTTTCTTCAAAATTATATAGTTTAGAGCATAGTAATATTTAATAGGCATAGCCAATTATAATTATAAAATATTTATATTATTAACAACAAGGATTTTTTTTCCTCTCATAGATTTGTAGAATAATTAGGAATCTAGGCAAACTTTATTAAATTTTTAAATATTTCAGGTTAGGCCCTAATAAAATATTAGAGAGCCGAAATTAAACCGCTTTAAAATATTAAAGTTTTTTTTTTTTAATTTATAAATATTTTTATTGTATTGATCATAATTTTAAAACATATTAGTTTTAATTTTTTAAGTATAAAAGAAAATATTTTCCACGATCTTTTTTAGGTTATTTAATCTTCGATCATGACTTCTAATCTCTGTTGTTTTTATTATTACGGTATATTTAAATATTTTAATTTTTTTTTTCTCCCCTTATATTTTGTTTTGTTAGATTTAATAATTTAATATTTTACTTTTTTCTTCTTGTTCTGTAACTCATTCACATTTGAAGGAATATATTTAAAAAATTTTAGATTTAAAAAACATTGTGTTTAGTAATCATTAGATTCATCTTTAAGAACTCCTAACCTATAAGAACTAAAAGTAAAATTAAAAACTTAAATTTGTTTACTTCTTTTTGCCAATGTTAGAGAAAAGAAAAAAAAATTTATTTAATTTATTATTTATAGATAGCTGTAATTTTTAATGAACATTTAAATGTTTTAGGTTAATAATTTTAGATGTGGTCTGTTATTTTTTTATTAAGTAAGGTTATCATTATTTAAATTTATGTTTTAAAACCCTGTAATATTTAAAAAAAAAATCATTTTTGGAATGATTCCAACCGAATAGTCAGTGCTAGATGAAGGAACAGCGGTGTCCCTTAGAGTAATACCGTTTTAATACATTAAAACACTAAAAAAAATGTTCTAAAAATTTTTAGTTTTTTTACTACGTTATTTTTTTTGGCATCCAGTACGAGAATGAAGAAATAAAATTGTCTAATTATTAAGTTATTTCTAATTAAACTATATCGATATTATATTTAATATATACGCAGATATTACACTTACGCGATCTACAAACGCAGAGGACACACAAGGTAGAGGCGCACTGACTGATGGCACAACAAGACTAGACTGCGACGAGGAGAGAGGCGTCCCAAGATATAGACTCACTCGCTGACCCCACTCCCGCCGGATTTTTTTCCTTGTCTGGATCGGGAGTCTTCTTGGGGCATATTGCTACCTTTGATGACGTATGATAAACAGAAGACTACTTCCAAGTAATCGTAATGTGTAATCATCTTTAAACCGTATCGTAATGATGTGAAAGAGAATTTTTGGCAAGAAGCCACAGGTGAAGTTACTCTACCAATGAAAACCTATCTATATCCTTCCCCAACGGAATATTTTGACAGTTACTGCCCTTCCTTGGAAAAATAAAAAGTATTCAACAAAAATATTACTAATTATTCCTCTATTTCTTAATTTAACTATAAACCTTTGACCATGATAGGTCAAATGACCCTTTTGGACTTTTTGGCAGAACTTGTTGGAAACAGTATTTACTCTGCCTTTAGTGACTTTGACTTTTCAATTTTTATTCAAAAATATATCAAAAGTGTTTTAATTTTAGAAATAAAACGGTAGGTTTAGTGTTATTTACGTCTTGCTAAATTATAAAAGCAATCACATAAATATCATTAACCATAACATAAATTTTCTTTTATCATTTTATGGATATTTTCACATATTTTTTTAATAATAAAAATTCTCGATTCTATCTATTTCCATCAGTTTTCATTTTTAATTAAAGAGGAATATAATATGTACTAAATCAAGACTTCTTTATACAGAATTTAAAAGAAACCTGTTTCCATTGCAAGCCTAACTTCAGTTTGTTGAAGATATGTATTTGATGTTACAAAATAAAAAATAAATAAATTAAATTAAATTAAAAAAAAAATGTAAAAAAAAAAGAAAAAAAAATCCACATTGTCAAATGAAATAAATACAGCCAGATTATTTTTGTTATTATTACAGAAAGTTATAGTTGTTTAGCTGATAAGAAGAAAAAAAAAAAAGTATGTGTATATATATATATATATATATATATATATATATATATATATATATATATATATATATATATATATATAAGACCTTTGTGACAAAATAGTAGCTTTAATATAAAGAGAGGGAGAAGGTTTAATGCGGCTCCTGTTTGTAAAACATAAAACATAATTATTCAACGCCAAGATTACTACCATTTTTACGTCCAGAGAATTGTATAAATGATATTACCAAAAAAAACAAAAAAAAACTTACCTTACTAAAATTATATCTTATGAAAATAAAATTTAAAAAAAATTAACTTTTAAAAGTATTTTTCATTCGTACAACGCGAACCTTTTTTCACCTTAAAAATTGTTTTTAAGTGCCTAAAATTTATTAATAACATTATGATACAATACTCTCTTTTCAAGGGTTTCTATGAGATGTTTTTGTTTTAATTGTATGATAGATAATTTGTTCCCGTTTCCTTATCGTTATAAAATTATAAAATCCTTGTTCGGTAGGATTCTAATTCAACATCTTTTGTAATTTTCGATTGCTGGAGTAACGAATTTTTATTCCAGGAGCGTTTCTTCTAGGTCACTACTCGTCTCAGTTATGTTACAGGCATATTAATAAAGAAAAAAGAACTATTATTATTACAAAGAAGATGATAAATATCAACTTTATTCCTTACTTTCCTTGTCTGTATTGTAGGAAAGCGTATATTAGAAGCGTATATTTTCATACTTAAATTTAAAACAACATAACATGAATTAAAAAATTGCAGTTGTTTTGGTTTTTAGATAGGTAGATCTTTAAATTTAACACCTTTAATAAAAAAATACCTCAAAAAGAGTTTCAATACTTAAATGTTTAAATTTCAACTTATTTACAAGTATGTTTTTAACGTTAAATCAATCAATTTTTAAACTTAAACAAGAAAAACTGCCACTGCGTCCTGATTTAACAAATTCAAAATGATGTTAATGTCCCATTATGATGGTAAACAGATCCATATTCATATCCTTTTATCAAACCCGCAAGTTTTTCAATGTGTTTCTCTCTCGTTTTCTGATGATTCTCCGAGGGTTGTGAGAAGAAGACGGCTCCGTGACATATAAAGAGTAGTATCCAACTACTGTTGGATTGCCACAAATGATTAATTGTCGAAACTTCATTATTCATCTTATTTACTTGGATAAAATTATCCTCCCATTACAGTTGCAAATTTCAATAAATAAAATTCGTTTCCGTTTAGTTCAAAAAATGCCATTTTTATTATACGTAACTATTGCCTAATCTTAGCACATATTCTGTGATAGCTACCTCCCCCCTCTCCTCTGTTATCTTCTAAAAGATCCATAACCATTGATAACCGATTTCTTAGTCATGTGGTATTAACCCGCTTATTCCAGAGCACGCTCGGCTAAGACGTAAATACTATGATGTCAAAGTATTCCCAGAAACATTCAGATATTTCAAATATGTAGATTTGTTGACTAAGATTATTTTTAGATCGTCACTTTGCCTGAGTCACCTGATAGTAGTACCTTTGAGTAAATGGATGTCTTTGATGCTGAGGTTAATAGAACCATTTGCAATACCTTTCGCTTCAACTCCACACGGATGAGGTTTTTCTTCTTTATACTGTATCCATTCAACAATAACAAGTACTCCAAGCTATGGGAACTTTTTTTTGTATTATATTTTTGAAATGAAGCATTGCTGGTCAGTGATTTAAAAGATTCTACTTAACATAGTGTTCGTTAGGGGTCACCTGTGGTGTAGTGGTTAGCATAGCAACCTACTAAACCCAAGATCGCGGGTTCGCAGCCCGGCAGATGACCTTAGGATTTTTTAAGGGGAGTAAAAAATCCTTAGCTATGCAGTCCTTCGGAAGGGACGTAAAATGGGGGTCCCGATCCTGTGCGATGTCAGGTACTCGTTAAAGATCCCTATCCTAATTATACCTGGGTAGGCAAAATTTACGACTCCTACCGTAGCATCGTCCGATTAGCCATAGCAGCATAAAGTGATGTTAAACAAAATAAACAAACAATAGTGTTCGTTACATTGACAGGTCCGCTGAAATCGAGGCAGGGAGGGGGAAAATCCCCGGGGCCCGTTTCTATGACGATTTATCTTATCGGGAAATTAAACAAACATTAAATTAATTAAAATTTTAGTGTAGTAAAAAAGCAATTATATTTCTTGGATGATTTAGGGAAGAGGGTGGTCAGGCCTGGGAAAATATATTTAACATTTACGGGTTGGCTCTCGACAGGCCTGTACTCTGGTCAACAGTAATTTTGTAAACCGAAAACGGAAAAATGTGGCAGTCTCATATTTTTTTTTGCTATAATAACAACTTTTATGTAATGATTATCACAGATGTTCACCAGCCCCAGATTTTAGGTAATTTTAGGTGATATTTCACTGCTATCCATATATCTTGCTTAATATATTTCTATTTATAAAGTAATTATATAATCATATAACCCCTCAAAGTATGCCCTCCCAAAATGTTTCGACTAGTCCGGTCGGTATGGATAAGTTTTTTTTGTGATAAAATAAGGAGCATTGTGGATTTTACTAAGGATTTTGGATTGAAGGGATTAGATACGAGAAGAATGGAAAGGTTCAGGCTAACACTAAGGCTCAACTCCGTATGTCCGAATGAGCCTAATTATTGTCATGCAAATTAGTCTTTTGTAATTTTTTTGAGCTTTGAACGCTGTCTAGTAAATGTTGAAGCAGTCGGAAAATACAAGCGGTTTATTGCCTTTTAAGTATGGTATGATGAACAAATTTATAGAAGAAATTTGAAAATAAGAAGGCTTTGAGAAGACGAAACTGAAAAGAATGAATGCTCATTGGGCAGAAGAAAGAACTGATCAAAATAACCGGTGGTTTTCGATAGGGCAACAAAAAAAATATGATTCTGTGAAATATTGCCGAAAATATAATAGCTAACAAACATTCCTTAGACTATTCTTAGTCTTAAAATGAAACAGACCTTACACTCGTGACTGCTTTGCCACCCGTTCCAGAAGATGATTTATCTCGAGTGGAGCGAGTTGCCATTATCTTGAGTGCCTTCGCTGGCTAAATTATCGCAAAGAGGCAACCAGAAGTCAAGATAGAGGAGAGAAGTCAGGTGGGGCATCCATCGGCAAATCTTAGCCAATCAGCTGATTAGTTACCAGGTCTACTAATCATCTAATTGCTTTCACGAAACTCCCCTGATTTCTTTGGAGGTAGAAACAAATGAACAGGAATGTGTAAAAGATTTCTTTCGTGTATCACTCCGTTTACATCAATTTTCGAAATTTTAATGTACAATTGAGAACAGAGTGTATTTTTAATCAGGATAAGACAATACATATATTTTAGAGATACTCGTCGAGGAAACCGACTTATCGGATTCTTCTACAGTCTCCGACTCGACGGCGCACACTGGGGCCATCTCCTCACTAACACCGCTCAAAACTCGATTTTTGATTTTTGGGTATTTCTACTTTTTTTTGTGGCTAAAATAATCTACATAATATGGCAAATCAATTAGTAAACAACACTCACTTCTGTTTGTTTCCTTTCTATGTTTTAATCCGTTTTATGTCGCGGATTATTAGAGAGCATAATTCAGTCGATTGTAAAGTGCAAACCATTTCAATACGCTAATTTTTTTTTCTTTTAAAGTTTTATATTTCAAGTCATACTATGTGGTGTTCAAGTGAAGGTATATAATATAAAATATTAATAAATAAAATATTAAGGATGAAATTCAAAATTTAAATTCTTAAAACTTAAATTTGATTAATTCAATTTCGCGCAAGGGAATTGCAAAACTGTCATTGTGATATGATAATAGAAGCCTTTGTAAATATAGATGTGAAGGCAAAAGTGCAATTCCCTTGCGCAAAATTAAAATATTGAAAATTTTGAATTTAATGAAAGGCCCACAACAAAGATTTTAAGGCTTACAGGAAAAAATTTAGTAGAAAAACTTCTAGAATGAAGCAGGTATGTACTATAAAACACTAATAAATAAAATCTTATGAACGAAATTGAAAATAAATCTTTAAATTTTAAAATTTGAAGCCTAAATCTTTGAATGTGATTAATTCAATTTAGCGCTAGGGAATCGCAAAACTGTCATTATAATATGATAATAGAAGCTCTTGTATAAATAAATGTGAAAGCGAAAGGGTAATTCCTTCGCGCAACATCAAGATATTGAAAATTTTGAATTTAGTGAAAGGCCCGTAACAAAGATTTTAAGGCTTATGGTGAACAATTTACTAGGAAGACTTCTAGACTTCATAAAATTAATGACGGTTTTAATCGGCTGCTATTTTCTAATAACTAGTCTAATCTAATATCTGATAATTGATAACTAACCTCAGAAAAATGCTAACATAAAAGCAAAATTAATTAATATTAATTCGACCCCGATGTTTGTGGCATGTTAACAATTGGACCATCTAGCTTAAACAACATTGCATGTCACATTACATCTAGCTATATATTACGGATTCCGATTAGACCCATAATAAACTTTTTTTAGGGCATCAGGTAAAACTATCATTGATTCAATATTAAAATTTGAAATGATTCTTCAAAATTTACGTGAATGTTAAATAGGTAAATAATTTAAAGACATCATGTAAAAAAACATTACATAGTTATTCATTAATTATAATCCTAAAAATATGATTGATACTTAAAATATGTTAAATGCTATTTGTTTATAAACATATTTTATTGTTTTATCTGTAGATATTGTGCGAAATATTTGTACCTACAACATTTTATTATTTTTATACTACAGGTACATATTATGTAAATTTTATTACTTTTATGTTTTATTAAATTGTTCAATTTGTAGTTCTACACATTTTGTTTATCATTAAGACAATTCTGCCAAAGAAAGTTTTATATTAAATTTATAATATAAGTACATTATTAAAAGTAATGCATTTTATTAAATTAAAACCTATCATTAATAAAAAAATATGCCTTTTTTAATTCAATTATAACTTTATCTTTTATTTTATTATTTAAAATAAATTTATAAAACGAAAAAACCGCTTTTTGGAGTTTTGAGCGCGAGCGCCCTATATATGGCCCCAGTGTGCGGCGATTAGTCAGTAGAATGTGCCGATTAGACGGCCAATCTTTAACATAATCCATTCATATTTCTATGCAAAAAATTTGTTAATTCACTATGTTTATTGTTATTTTTATATATCTTTGAAACAATTTTTATTTTAGATTTAACCTTACAGTTTGGTACTTAGCCAACTTAAAAAGAAAGATTTTTAAACAAACAAAAAATAAAATTGCTAAATATTACAATTTTGAATAAAAAACTTTCGTAACCTACTATTTTTCAAAATCACAATTTTTTGTTTGTTTCAGAATTACAAATTATTAATTTTTAGTTGAAATGTAAAATAAAACTAGGATTATGAAAAGTGTTATGTGCTACACATATATGTGTGTGTGTGTGTGCATAAATCAATTACAATTAAATATTTTTACAGCTAACTATCTAAACTTATTTATTGGCTTCAGTGGTTTTATTTTAGATAATACTCTATCGCATAGTGGGCCGTTAATAAACAAAATATAAAATAACAAAGATAAACAAAAATCTGTAGCTTCATGTTTACCGGACAAACATTCCAACGTTAGTTATAGTGTTATATATATATATATATATATATATATATATATATATATATATATATATATATATATATATAAATTATTTACACATTATATACAGATATGCTTGCAGTAAGTTCAATATCGTGTTTTGGAGTAAAGTTATTACCTAGCAAAAAACCGCGGCTACGTAAAGCCACAACGGTGTTCTCGCAGCTGCTCTTGGTCACGGCTGACGTCATATTGAACCCTCTTCTTTTTAGAGTTTAAAAATTTAAAATGGCCTCAGCTGGAAGGTGATTGTTTCTGGCAGAATATCCTGCAAGGCTTGATGAAGGCGTGATGAGCCTATGCATATTGGAGGTGAGCCTTTTTGCAGACCACGAGGAAAAAGTAAATTATTGAAGAAGAGCATGCTGCCTTCTTTGCAGCTTCGCCTCCTTCGATCCGGTGCTGCGGATTATAATCTAAATAGTGTTATGAATATTGATTCAATTAAAAGGATTTCCAAAACACGTATCCATCACTAAAGTTCAAACTTTAATACCTACAAAATGTGATTTATTAACATCGATATTGGTTTGAAAATAGTAGAATTCGAAAAAAAAAACACAGTATCAGAAAATAATTATCTATAACTCCTTGACTCAACAGTGATTTTAATCAACTAGGGCTCCTTTACAACGTGTAGTTTATTTTATTTTTTACTTTTAGATTCTTATCTTTATTCTTAGATTCTTAATGAATGAATACAAAAAAAAAAAAAAGGGTGTTTTCGAATTGGAATGAGCTTTGATATAATATTTGAGTTTTAAATTAAAAACTTTATAGGCGTGCCGACGTTCCGACATGCCCTGCAGGTCTTCATCAGGACTAAAATAAAACTTTTAATTTAATCTATTATCTTTTAATTCTATTTATTTTTTTATTTTTTGCTCTTTATCGAGTTTTCATAACTCTTATATTTCCTGTAGATTAAATAAAATATGTTTAATTCTATGTATACAATATATGTAATAAAGTTTCAATTTAGCAAGTGAAACTAGTTTTCAAATATAGAGCATTCTAATACAACTGGTAATGAATTCATCAATTCTAATTGTATTCATCCTTCTATCATGCTACCTGAAGTAACAAATATAAAAAAAAACTCACACAATAGACTTCACTGAAAACTGCAAGTGTGCAAATAACCTAAACAGTCTGTAAACAAAAAATACGATAAAGACCGATTAGGATTCAATTTTTGTTGGGATTTAGTAATTTTTGATCTGTTACCTTTAAGTAATATCTAAAGGCGCTTTTAAACTTACATAATATATATATATATATATATATATATATATATATATATATATATATATATATATATATATATATATATATATATATATATATAAAGAGTACTTTTAATCCTGAACGACTCATGTGATTTTAAAACAATATCGAATAACAAAGGTCTTCCACCAGCAATGCACTTTAGTGACGTCTTAAGTTACTCATAATGTTTTATGAAGCAGTTTGATTAGGTGCTTCCCGCCGCATCCTTATCACATCCTGTTATCATTATATCTATCAATGCCTTATCAGTCGCTAAAGCGTCATCTAGAATCTTCGTCATCTTATCGATTTAATGGAATGTCACGGTGACGAAATGAATAACCGTTGTAATGTTCAATGTTTCATATTTTACAAAGGTTAATTCAATATCAAACTTGCCACGTGATCAGCTCTTATCTCATCAGGCTGATTCAATTCATAACTTTTTTTTAATTGACGTTTGCAACTGTAGAGAAATACAGTAAGTACATTAGCAGAACTGAGAATTAATGGAATGTAATTGAAAGTAAAGCAAGTTGGAGGCTAGTGGAAGGACTCTTCTGAAAAAGGGTATTTTTGACATAAGAAGCATTGGGGATTTTAGATTTTAGGTTTAGAAGGATTAGATACGAGATGGATTGGATGATCTAGTTGAGGCTCTAAGTCTAATAACTGTCATGTAAATGATTCTTTTATTGGAAGCTTTACACGTTTGTCCAGTAAATGTTAGATAAGTCAATAACGACGCACAGTGGGGCAAGTAGCCCTAATTGTTGGCATAAACTAAATATTCTTATTTACATCTTAAATAATCATCAACATTGGTTCCTAAAGCTATATATCATACATTAAAACATTGAAAAACCTAAATCACTCACTTTATTTGTGTACAATACGGAAACACTTAGAAAACAGTAAATAAAAAAATTCACACTTTTCATTAAAATAAGTAACACACTGTCTATCAACAAAATTTCCTCATCATCTTCGCTGTTTTCTTCTTCTGTGTCAGGCCTATTTTCAAAAGGAAAAGAAAGAAAGTTTAAAGCTTCTGTCGGTAGTGACTTAAATTTTTTCTTAGGTAGTTTTCGTTTGCTTGTTAGAACTGGGTCTGAACTCAACAAAAAGTTAATGAATATATCCTGGTTTGATTTTTCTCGAGTACACTTCCGTGATGTTCACGATATTTTTTGAAAACCTTGTTACGAGCTTCCTGAGCTCCCTGTCCCATGAATAAGAAACTTGTCGAGGGTCGGTGACATCGGGTACCATGGGTACTTTTATACATAATACTTTGCAGTTCCATGAGCAAACTCTTAATAGGCATTAGTATTAATTTCATACCCACTTGATATTGCTATCAGTATTGTATGAAGCCTTTTAGTTAGTTCAGCGTCAACTCCGGTAATGTCTGACGAAATATCAGAATGAGAAAAAAATCGCAAGGAAAACGGAAAAAATCGCCTAGCCGTATTTCCATCGTTAATATTTCCAAAGCCAGGTTAAGGCATGTCAACAATCAAACCACACTTTTTTAAAAAAACTTTCTTGGATTCGACTATTGGTTTCTTTTTTCTTTTCTTTCTTTCCGACAACTTGTTTGTCTTCATTGCTGCGGTCTTGCCATTTTTTCAGTGGTAGCTTGTAGGATGGGCGTATGATAGGTGTATAGGATAGGAAATAAAATTTTTTCGTCTATGCACTAACAAAGGAGAAATATTTTTTCTGACCCTGTGGCAAATTGGGGCAAGATTTTTCAACGAAACAATACTATTTAGATAATGTACTAGAAGATGGTGGAAAAAAATATGCTTGGACGGGTTTGGAAAGTTACTAAGCCCTTCGCTACAGATAAACTAAAATCAATAATCTTATTTTATTATATTATTAAGGCAAATATAATACTATATTTCAAAATTATACACCTGAAGATGATGATTCCATGTCATAAAAATATATAAGTATTAAAACTGTATGTAAAAAAAACAAACGATCTGTTAATAACAAATTTATGCAGACACTGACATTGATGCCACTGAACTTAAATAAATATCATAAGTTTTTTATCTTAATTTTTATTCTCAGAAGTTAAACTTGATATTTAGAAACATGGAAAAAAACAGTTTTATTACATCTGGACATACATCTTACTTGGAATCCAGTTACATTACTAAAAAGACAAGAGAATGCTCCTAGTTTAGCCTAGTAAATTTAGACCGAGTATACGGTCGATAGCCCACTAATTCATAATGATTTAAAAATTATGACTTTTTATGAAATGTAAAACAAAACCTGTTATTTTCACACTTTTTGCCAAAATATTGGCACATTCCCTGTTGTTGTTTTTTTTAAAACAATATTTCGAAGAATAAGCCTTTTTTTTTTATAATTTAATAATTACAAATTACTATTTTTTTTTTCACATATCTCCTGAATATATATACTTTATAAAATTGTAAATATCAATGAATAAAAAAAATAAATAAATAAACAAAAAAATAAAATAAGCGTTAAAAAAAAAAAAAAAAAAAAAATCTGTACCATTTACAACCCATGAAGGGTCTTGGGTTCAGTACTTACATAGGATGTACTGTTTCTGAGCCAACGGTTGTGAAAGGAGGCGATTTGGCTACAATTCACGCTCAACCGCCAGGTTATTTCCACAATTAAGGGTACCCACTTTTTAAGAGGCTGGGTATGCCCCAGGAGGGTCTCCCGACCTCGAATTCGATCCACGGCTGAAATAACAGAAAATAAATTTCAGGCCTTCAGTCGGACTCGAATTTTGGTAATATGCTAAAACGAATTCTGGTAAAGGTGGAGGTTCCTATATTTTTGATACCTCATTCCATAAACGATCAGTACTGTTAAAACCTGCAATACATAAAAGCCTCTCTTGACAATAAAGTTTTACAGTTTGTGGAACCGCAATATCGTGCAAAACGAAAATTCAACTCCAACGTGTGGCTCCGAATGGAGCTAGAGCATTGATAGGGAATGCCCCAAAATAGAAATTACTTTTAAAACTTTAAAAATAACTTGGACTGTGCTAGTTCTGAGAACCTTAATGTACTGTCTGTGGAGTTCTGAGAATGGCCAGATGATATACTTTTAGTACACTTATGGATCTGTTTGCGTCTTGTGCCGATTGGTCTGCGACCTTATCCTAAAAATATAATATGTAGATCCAACTTTGAAATTTCATTTGGTTATTTCTTGAATTGGGTATCCCATTATAACCTTTGTTTATTAATTTATTAATTTATTTTTTTTCTTTGAGGCCTTTAGAATCAAAACCTGCTAAGACCATTTTTATTATTTTATCGATTTCATAAGTTAAAACGATGTTTTATTTGCTGGCCTGACGATTTGTGCCAAAAATTGTTAAACCCGCTTCATAAAGACCTTTAAAATTCAACTTTCAAATAAAATCATGCCAAGTCCATAGTTAACCGTGGAGACGGGAGGTAGATTCATAATTAAAAAAATATTTCGGCGATCATTGGATTTCAAATACTAATTGTAAGTTAAGATACTATTTGGCGACCTTAAAAATTCCGATGATAAAAGAGAAGGAAATATAACTCGAACAATGAAGATGCAAATGAATTAACGATTATTATAAATATGTTGATCTTTGTGAGGAAAACTAATGTTAATGCAATTGTTTTATGTTCAGAGACATTATTTTGTCATACCTATTTCTTAAAAAATCATATTAATACAGTGTACATTCAGAACCTACTCAGTACAATATTCAAATTATATTAAAGCACACCTAAGCTGGCCCAAAAATGTATTGAAAATTTTTACCTAAAGCTCGAATTGTTACATTTTAATAGTGTCTGATCGATTAGGAAATATTAAACAATTTTTGTAAAATTTAAATTTTTAGGTTTTTTTGACTTGAATTTTTTTTTAAAAATGGACCTTACAGGTTTTGGATCTAAAGGTCTGATTTGAATAAGTTTGAATTTCAAATTTCGAGTATTTAAATAATCTACAACGTAAGGTACAAATTTCGTTTTCAAAGACCAAACATCCACAAATTTACTTATTTTTTGAACTTTTGACTATAATTTCCTATTTATATAGTATTAACAAAAGACAAGAACACGTTTTTATCTTGTATTTTTTTTTTTTTTTTCAACTCTCTTTGAAATATTAACATCGAAATAATAATAATAAATGCCTTAATTGTGGATTTATCAAAATAGGATTATAATTTTTTTTATCATACGAGTATTCATTTTGATTTTTTTGTATAATTTATTAATATCGAGGCTTAGACATTCGACATCTGAATTTTTGATTCTTTGCTCTTTGATATTATATGGAAATGATTTATAGGCCTTCAGTTGATAATGCAGTCCATTATCCGCAAGATTTTCTAAACCATCTCTGCCTATCTAGATTACCAACTCATACATTAAAATTTAAAAATGGATATCTAATTATGATTTTATGTAATCTTCAAGAACTTAATCAGTGCAATTTTAAACAGGTTAAAAACTACTGCTGTTTGTGTAAATATCGTTGAGGAAATTATGCTCAATTTTATACTTCAATACATGATTTTTATCGATAAACATATAAAACTTGAATTGTAAGTTTTTTACTTATGAGTGCGGGTGAAGCCGCAGCAGGGAACGCTGGTTGTTTTATATATTGTATATATAAATCATTAGTATATCGTACATCTTTCTTTCAAAAACAATTGAATTTTGAAATGAAGGGGCAATAATACCTTGGGTTAAAAGCTACGTATCCATGATCTGATTCATGCGACTGATTTATAGAAGGTAAATAAAAAAAAGGATTTCCACTTGATGATTTACAGTTGTTCTCGATAAAAATAGACACTCTTATCCCCACGAGGATAACAGTTTGTCGTTTATTTGTAAGCATTATAAGCTCCATCTCCGCTGTAAACACATTGAGAGCTTTTACTGGTTATTCGACAAACAAGTCTGGAGAGAAATACAGTCTATTATATTACATCTGCATAAGAGAAGATTTTTTGATTTCTAATTTATGTGCTATAGCAAGATATAAATTCAGGTGAATTAGTAGTAGTGTAAGAAAATATAAATATGCAAGTTTTGATATATGATATTTGTATTACTATTAGCGGTGTTTCGGGTACCAAAATTTCTCGATTCTCGATAAAGATTCCTATACAAATAATAATCCGTATAAGGCCTAAAAAAATCAATCCAAATTTATTTAAAAAACAGTAACTATCCAAGAAATAAATTAGTACTCAACAAATAGCATGCAAAATGAAAGTTAATTATAATTCTCCAACATACGAAAACAGAATCCATTTTGCAAATTCTTATTTCAGAGGATAAACATTCCAAGGGTTTCAGGATTTCATTTATTACTTAGAGTATTGCAATTTTTTTATTACAAACTGAAAGCACTTACATTGCTATGAAATTTTTGTTTCAAATATGTATCAAGCATGGAAAACCACTATAAACATGTAATGTAATGAAAAAAAAGATTATTCTGGGATAGCGAAAATCTCCTAAGAATAACAATGTATGGTTTAATAGTGCTATTGCCTGGCTGCATTGATTTTGTAAGTGATTTAGCTTCCGTAGTTTAAAAATGCACTTTATATTTCCAATATGTTTCTTATATATCGATGTTTGACTTTCTGAAGCAATCCTCAGTATTGATGATGATTGTTTTAAATTCTTTAGCAAGCAATATTAATTTTGTACGTGTATAATTTCTCTTTAATATAAGATGGAAAAATATCGTTGCTTGGAGCAGAAATAAATTACATTATAATAAGTTCAAAATTAAGTATCATAAAACTATCGCCATCGTCAACAGTATCGATCGGTTCCTAGGAATCGACTTTGGGACATCGATTCTCGATACCAATTCTGATAAATTTAATGGAGATAATATAGCAAATACTTGTTGTTAATATTTTTTTTTTTTTTTAGGACCTACTGTTTAGGAGCTATATTGGTTTGAATGAAAAAAGTCATCCTGTAACGTGTTTTTCACCCTCAAAAATGTAACATCTTGACACGCTCTAGCACAGTAGGTGTTGCTCATATCGATAATTTGCCGACAGTTTTTGTATGACAAATATAATGGAAAATATTTTTTGTTATATAGCATTTGTTGCTAGGGCGTTCTATTTGGGAGTTATATTGGTTTGCAGGAAAAAATTCACTTTTTTCCTTCATTTTTAAGTGATGGGACTTTTATTTTTGTTGACAAAATCTATTTCTGTTTGTGTTGCTCGGATTGAAAATTTGATGACAGTTATCAAGAGCTTGTTGGAGAATATTTTTGTTTTATATCATTTTTCGCTAAGACCAACCGTGATTTTAATGAAAAAAGTCACATTTGAAAACCCTATTTTCTCTCAACTTTGTTTGTTTGGAATAATCATTGTTTGTTAATTTAATTTAATTATTAATTTAAGTAATTTGATGCTTTGATTCTAAAATTTAAATTGGGAAAACCAGTAGATTATAGGTAGACATATCCATGATCTATAGTTATTCCCAATTTGGGAAAAATCGGGTTTTTAATTTTTTTACTCCCAATGAGTTATACTTTAAACCGAAAACCTCTATAAACCGAAATTTTTGCTTAAGCCCTTGTAATTCGGACTGTATGTTTGTTTGTGCGAGTTTAGTAGTAATAGAGCATTGAGCAATACAATGAATAGATCCAAGATAATATTAACAATGAACTTAACTATTGGTGGTTCGTAACTAAAGAGCCTTCCATTTATCATTAAGTGATTGTTTAATGAGACTACATTCCGAATTCGAAACTGTCATTGTGGGGCAATTAACAATCTAGATTGTCGAGCAATTAACAATCTAAATTGCCGGTCTATTTTAAACAATTAAAAGGACATTAAAAAAAAATGACAATTTAAGGATGGAACATTGAAGACCAAATAACAAGAGGCGTCGGACGTGTCTGGTCTTTATGACGGCGACGGTTTGAGATGTGGAATTGGCTCGGTCAAAGCCACAAGTTAATTAGATGACATTTTATGATGATTGATACGGTCTCCTTGTCGTGTTTGGTCTATGGCGTAATGTGTATTTAGGAACTTATCTTTGAAGATTATTTATTACGTTGCGATTGATTATTATACGTCATGAGATAAGAGTAGCCAACAGTTCTACCTGACATTTTATCGATGACGGGCGCAGATTTGTTGAGTTATTTATAAAAATGACAAATAGCAGCTCAATAATTTTAGACTGTATTATGGTCAGTTTTAAAATATGAGTCTTTCAGTTGAGAGAATGAATCCAAATCTAAAATTTTTCAGAAATGCTCTTTTAATAATATTACTCTTTAGAAAATTCTTACCTTTCTTAATTTTTTTAGACAACTATAGCAAAAATATTGAAATATAACAGTTTCCTAAAAAAGCCAATGAAGTCTTAACCATTTATAATATAACAATCCGAAAACAGTAATATTCCGATAGAAATATTTTTATGTGATCACCTTAAGTAATAAAAAATGTTAAGTAATTAAACATAAACAAATAAATAATGTACCAACCGAATAAAAATAAAGATAAAGTAATGAAAATTTGTAACGATATTAGGGGAACTGTCCCCGTTGCTAGGTAATGGAAGTAACGCTGTTGAGTGGGAGTAATGTGTTTGTGGGTTGTTGTGGTGTGTTTGTTGGTGCAGTAAGCAGTAATTTAATGTGGTTTTTAGTTCATATTGTTAGTTACTGCACCAAAACACACACCACATTACTCCACTACCACGCTCGTATTCCATAGCGTTACTACCGTCACCTAGCAACGAGTTCTTGTTTCTCGGCAAGTCTTGTCACCTAGCAACGGGGACAGTCCTCCTAATTTCGTTGTAATATATATAATTATATAATATAATTTTAATTAAAAACTGAAACATAATAAGCATTAATGAAAATTAGAGATAACTGTACTCAAAGGAAATTCAATTCTGCCTGGACATCGATGTATAAAGTACACTGACAATACCAGGCCGTTTCAAAAGTCCTATCGTTTTTTACATTAAGATTTATTTTGTGTGAACCGTGTTTGTTGTAATTCTATTATTAATTGGACCTTTTCCATTGTAAACAATATTATTTACTGACTTTAAAATGGCTATTACCTTTTAATCTAGTCGCAGATAAACGTTTAAATAAATATATAAAAACTGTAAGTATTGGAATTCAAATTTAGCCAATTTTGTTACATGAATGTAAACTTGGCTTGAAGGTAACCGAGACCGCACGAAAAATATGCTCCGTGCTTGGTGAGAAGATACTCTCCGAGCTTAAAGCTCAATATTGTTTTTTCAAATTTCCTAAAGGCTATAAAGCTTGACAATAATATTCGTACCGGAAAAACTCAAGTTGCCAACGAAGAGAAAATTCAAGAATTAATTTATTCGGATCCACGTCATGTATGAGCGGAAATAGGTGAGCAGTTAAATATTTCACAAGCAATTCCCTGGAGATACCTACATCAAATAGGCCAAATAAAAAAAAAGAAAACTGGATAATTGGGTCCCTCACAAGTTATCAGAGGCGGATAATAGGCCGCATACAGCAAAGTTGACTAGAGATAATTTAATGGATATTGTATGGGAAACATTGCCCCATCCACCATATTCTATAATAATAATAGCTAGATAATAATAGTTTGTAAATAATATAAGAGACGCTGTGATATACAGTATTCTGTATAGTGTATAGGTATATTATTGATTATAATGTATATATACTAGTTAACTATACGTAGGTTGTTCAATTACAAAGGTTCAACGGGACTCCACTATCGATTGGATGGAATGCACTCCAATTATTAGTTGGCCAACAAAAGCACAAACTGAGTCATAATTGTGTTTTGTATTCTGTAAATCCACGTTACACAACTTTATCAACTGCAAACACTGTATCATGTTGCTAAAATCGGATAATTCGCTTTCTGATAATCTAGAATTACTGTTCGGAGGCTTTGAGGAACGGTTTATAGATTGTATCATTGCAAAGTTTTAACAAATATTTTAATATTCATTCTTTTCGACAACGGCTTAAACAAAACAAAAATTATTTGTTATTATAATTATAATTTACTGTTATATTAGATCTTTCTTTTAACTTTTTACATAATTAAAAATACTACTCTATTCATTAGAAACTCTTCTTTTAGGTTGTGTATTTACAAATTTAAATCTTCCGCTACCAAATGTCTCAATTCTACTCTTATCCAATCTTTATAATCCAAAAGCCTTGGAAAATTCTCAACGCTCTTTACTATTTCACAAATGAACTTATCTATAAAGATCTTAATGTCTCATATGTTACTTATTTAGCTCAAACCAGATACCTACCCTTTCATAGTAAGCTTCATACCCGCTCAAATTCATTTGTCTAACAATTTTGCCATCTATTGAGATTGTAATTTTTTAAATTTATTTATTTATTTTAACGATGTAAACAATTTTTAAAAGGAAAACAATAACAAACTATCCTGCGACCATTTAAACTTGTTACATCCTGGCAGATGTAAAAATAGTATCCTTAACTTTAATAGAGCCAAATAAAAAAATTAAAAAACTAATTTCATAGCTATTAATAATATCAAATATAAAAATATATATGAAGTGTATTGTTACTTAATTTTAGTCAGTTAAAGAATTTTTTTAGCTATCTAGCAATAAGTAAATTTACAACTGCATAAAATATAAATTTAAATACATCTAATAAATGTGATGATAATGCTTAAACGATATCAATTGCTTGTAAAGAAACTATCCATTGGTAGCACTAATTAAGGATTTTTTTTTTCATGTTTTTATTGATACTTACAACTGTGTAGAACATACCCGTCTCGTAAATGTGAGGGAAAATGATTACAAAGTAATTCCAATAACTCCTGAAAACTACCCATTAATAGCTTCAATGAAAGCTCTACATTAGAAAATCCTTAGACCATCTTCTTTTCAGACACCTCGGAGGGTTATCTGGAATAGAATGGAAAGCCTAGATACTATTTAATTTGGATGGTTATAAAGTTTACTATGAAATGATAGATATTTGGTTTTGGCTTAATCAGCAACATATGGTTCATTAAGATCTTATTCAGATACAAATTAGTTTATATGTAACAAATGATAAAGCATTTGAAATATTGAAAAATTAAGTGATGCATACGAGGAAACGTAGATTTACATTTTATGGACATTTGGTGAGAATGGATGAGAGAAGACTGAAAAAGAAAATTTCCCAACACAGCATCCAAAAACAGAAAAAGTATACATGGATATGCAGGGTAAAAGATGATATGATGGTGGCAAATATACAGTGAAATTCAATGTTGGGCAAAGACAAATTTCGGACAGCAGTCAACAAGGTCAAATTTCCGGAAATGCTTAGGATACAAATTGGTAGACGGTGGTCAGATGGAAAGAAAACATCATGCAGAGTAATGAAGACATATTGGAAAAACGGAAGAATTGTTAAACGTGGTCCACAGATGGCCAAACTCGAAAGAAGAAATAGGGACATTGAGGACTTTTCGAAGAAATTTGGGATTGTAAAAATTGGGTACGAGTCGAATTGGAAGGTTTAGTGGAGCCCTAAGGCAATGTTAAAATCCATCCAATGTTACTCTTATGCCGCTGTGCCAAGAGTTCATGCAGTCTTACTCTATAACAAATATAATCTATTCCAATATTACTATAACCATTTCTATACAACTATTCCAAGGCTAAATAAACATATATCAGGTTACAGTTCAGCTTTGGGTGACCTAGTTTTGATTTGTATTCTTAATCTGAGATATATTAAAAATTACATAAATTATAGTTTTTAGATATGATATAATGACTATATACTATGGGGTGGGGATATGGATCGTAGAATTGTCTGTTAGTGGAATGCGGTACTTACACTAGTTTAGTCTCCCTTTTAGCTTACTTGACGACACATACGAGGAAAAACAAGCAACAAGAAATGGAATTAGCAATAAATGGAGTGTTGCTAAATGCGAGACGTTAAAGAGAATGGGCAACGGTTGCCGGGACGCTGTTGCACATTCGTGTAGCGAAATGCCGCTGTGCGATCACGCGAAGGATAATGGCGCTCGATTACTTCCGCTGTCTCTCCGCCCTCCCCAAGTTCTCGGCTCTGTTCACGATCAGGAACAAACTTCACAACAGAATGCTATAATGCCATGGTAATGTCTTCTGATTTCTTCTGCTATATAGTGAAGGTAGTGTTTTCTACCTTACTGATCCGAGGCAGTACTGTCTAGGGATAGAAGGAAACCAAAAACTAACTAATAAACATTGTGGTTGGATCTTGTAAATTTTCCTATAATTGCTGGAGTGAGTAAAAGTAAAGTTAATTTGGGACAAGTTGTCCTCAATGAATAAAACATAATGTATAATTTAGTATATACACCGTAAAGATTCTTATAAGTATTGAATTTTATAGAGTAGACAAGTAGGTACCTGGGATGTGTCACGGTTCTCCCACTACTTGGCTCTCAGATACCTCTAGGTCTAGTTGTCAAACTCCCTTTGTCCTAAACCTTTCGTTGTGTTAGTGTTAGTATGAGCGGGTAAAAATTAATCCAGAAATCGCTGGTATACAAAAAAAAAGAAGGACATTGCCAGTTATATAAATGCAAGTAGACTGCGATGGGCCGGCCATGTTAAAAGAATAAGTTATGAAATGACTTGAAAGAAAATGCTGGAAATGAAAATACTGGAGAGGAAGGCCAAGAAGCCTTTGGAAGTACCAGGAGATGTGGGGAAGGAGTTACGGATGGCCGAGAAAAATGGTAGGAAATAGTTCGAAAGTCCTAGAGCCCCACCAATTAGTAGAACCAGGGAGTATGTGATAAGAAACCATTCATGTATTGTATATTGCATCGTTTTATATACAGTAAATCGATAGCTAATTAATTGAATTACATTAAGATTGTAACATTATTATAACGGTTAGGCTTTACTTAAGATATTATAAAAAAAGTTTATAAAGAAAAGAACTATTATCTAATAAATATATTAAAAAATACAATACATTTAATGTATAAGAATAATAGTGTAAGATAAAGTATTCTTAATAATACAAACATTTTCTTCGGGAATGGCAAGGGGGCAGAATACAATAGAAAAAAAAAGTTAGCATTTATTTAGCCATCATTAGGAAAATATTTAGTACATTCATCTTGATATTAAGAAAAGATACCTATCTCTTTTCGTATACCTCACTGAGCACTATTAGTCCAGCTGAAGTGCTGAGAAAGCTTTTAATGAAAGTAAAAATAATATATTACTAAGGTCTTAAGATATTATTTGGGCGATAACAGAGATTGTTGAGGACTGATTAATTCCATAGCATTAAGATCTGGCTGTTAATGAGAAGCGATCACAATGGGACATCGCTCACCGCCGCTACTGCCATTAGCCAACTCGGTTCAATGCTGCCTCCTTCCATCATGTCTGCTTCTCGGCTTGTAGGTCATAATTTTATCTTAAGGTTTTTCATGACATTTGTCACCAGTTAAATCAGATTTAGCAATTTTTTTGTCTTCTACCTTTCCATTTTATCATATATGTTCTACTTCAACATTTACTTGACAAACATTCTAAGCTCCCAATTAATTACAAAAGACTCATTTTACACGATTGTCATTAGATCAATATGGCCGTACAGAGGTGAGCTTTGGGACTCTACTAAACCATCCAATTCATCCCGTATCCAATCCAAAATCCTTTAAAAAAATCCTCAATGCTCCTTACTTTGTCACTAATAAAGTTATCCATAAAGATCTTAAAGTTCCATATGTTGATAATTTAGCCCAAACCAGATTCCTATCCTTTCATAGTAAGTTCCATAACCATTCAAATCCATTTCCTAATTTCCCAACTTGCTTCCTAGTCCAGTAAAATAAGGGTTTGCCCTTATTTGAACTTTTATTCTCGTTATGGGGCGACGTTACGTTATGGGGGAAAAATGGAGAAATTGGCCAACGTGCCGTCAGTCCCACAGATCCGCAAAAACACGTTTGTCGTTCTCTTTTGGCTATAACTCTGAAACTATTTGTCCGATACAACATTACTTTTTTCATCTTAAAGCTTATTAAATTTACTATCTATAAATGAAGTTTTAATCAAACCCCATAAAATGTACATGCCAGTCCGCTAATAAAAACGTACTGTTGTAAAATCCAAGTGTTTTTTTGGCACATTTGTTGCTTTGACTCCTCAAATATTTTTTCGATCCCAAATTTCTTTTTTCTATCTCAAAGCTGATTAAATTCGCTATCAGATGCTATATATGTAAATTATATTAAATTCTATAAACTACTCAAGCTAGCACGCTAAATGTGTATGTTTTGGCAAAATATGTAAATTATGACATGTTCAGTAGACTGGTGTGGGTATTTCAGGCTGTTAATTATAAGTTACATATATGGGATCTAATAGTAAATTTAACCAGCTTTTAGATAAAAATATTAACTTTTGGATCGAACAAATGGTTTTGAAAAACGATAAAAAAAAACAAAAATAACGGTTTTTTGCGATTTTGAATATGAAGCCGATGGTTGCCGTGGTAGCAAACTTCAGATTCGGATTCAGCACCCCGAAAAACATAAAGATCCGTTAAGAATAAAAGTTCCGCAGTGTTTTCTTGAAAACGGCCTTTTGGAGCCTTATTTTACTGGACTATCCCACTCAATACCCGATAATCCTCCGAGGCGTCTGAAAAGCAGAAGAATATGGCCTAGAGATTTTCCTGTGTCTATTTTTAATTGAAGAGCAACTGATGAGTAGTTCTTTTCAAGTTTTGGCATGTTTGTGTTTTTAACACTTGATGTTTATTTGTACAGTTGTAAATTTCAATAAATAGATATTTAAAAAAAAAAAAAACATATATGTTCTGTAATTTTATTAACACAGGTTAATTTTTTTTAATTAACCCCTAATTTTTACATGAAATATGTTTCACCCGTCGCTTAGTTGGTAAAAAGTGATACGTTTTGGGGGAACGTGTGGGCACGTAGTTTGACATGCCCTCTTTTGGTGTTGTTCGGATTAAAGTTACCTAATATAAAATTTAATCTAGAATATTTTTTGTTTTATGACATTTATCGCTAGGAGCTGCCGTTTATTGTTTCTAATGAAAAAAATTCACGGTTGAAACACCTATTTACAAGTGTAAGGGCTTTTTTTGTCACGCATTTGTCGCTTTTTATGAATACAATTCTACTCTTCTTTAGAAACAAACAATACAATCACATGGCAAAGCGGAAAAAAATAAAGAACATAAGAGCATAGACGGTCAGCAGGATTAAGCTATTTAAATTGAAAATTTATCTCCTTCTGACAAATGAATCAAAGATAAAAGGAAAAAAAAGAGAAAAAAAAAACATATGACCATCGGCGGTCAAGAAGCGACCCCTAAAACATGTTCCGTGTTATTCTTTCTTAGGCTGACAAGCTCAAGGGGGCCTTTTTTTTTTTCTACTCCGTTTCTTGTTTTCTTTCTTTTACCTCATTCTGTAAATTTGTAATTAGTTTAATTTATCTTGTCTTATTTCGGAAATCTCTAGGTACGATATTAGGTACGATAACAGATACGATATTGCTTTCTGTTGTGTAATGTTATTCTTTCCCAGAATAAAATTTTTTTTCTACTAAATTCTATTCTCTATATATATTATATTATCCCATATTATTATTATTTATTCAAATAATCAATCAAGGTTAATTTTTTTTAATCAATTTCTTTTCTTCTAGTATAATTATTTAATTTATAAATCTATACTATTATATAAAAGGACTAGCCATTTCTGTTTGTGATCACTAACCGCGAAAACTACTGAACCAATCTGTACGAAATTTTAACTGCACCATCTTCATAGTTCAAGGAAGGTTTAGCAATAATAAAATTTAAGATTTTCAATTATATTGCCATAAAAAAGCGATAAATATGTGGTGCGCAGTGTAGTTTGATAATTGACTGATAGGTGGCGAGCACCATTAGAGAGACGTTACAAAGGTACGGTGTTATATAGAGAAAGACATTTATGATAAAATTTACTTATTTTGAATTTAATTGTTATAAATTCAATTGTATATAAGTACTTGGAGCAACATGTGAATCCTAGTGCAGTTTAAAAATCGACCGATATG
The DNA here is from genome assembly GCA_003667255.2 of Euschistus heros. Lineage (NCBI taxonomy): Eukaryota > Metazoa > Arthropoda > Insecta > Hemiptera > Pentatomidae > Euschistus > Euschistus heros. The sequence goes on from RCWM02000006.1 coordinate 5,887,583, forward strand.
TGGCCATTCTGCAACAGTGTTTGTAATTGTAAAAATATTAAAGCCATCTGTAACAAATTTTAACTTTAACGGATTTTATGACTCGCTCAAGAAAAATTATATCAATGATTATATAATATATACAACCAAAGGAGAGTTTGGTATATAAGGTGTATTACAAAGCAATATAATCTCCTGTGGACATAAATGTAAATTTCAAAACACACACAAAAAGTAGGAGCCCACTATGCACTATTGATAAACAAGTTAATATTTAAACTTAACCTTTAGACCTTATTGCAGTATGACAGGGATAGATAGTATGTGATCCATAATTAAAGTTTTAAAGAGATTTGTCGTTATTTAAGGAAATTATAATAATTAAACAATAGCTATAATAATAATAAATTTTGTAAAGTTATAGCAATGTAATAGAACATTATACATTTTTTCATATTTTTTATTTAATTTATTTTTTATATTTATATTGTTTTAATTTATTTATTCATTTAATTTCTAATATATGTAGAAAAATGACAACAAGATGCAATACTAGTGACAAGACTTGTTTAGTCGTTAACAAATTTTTGTTTATCAGACCGATCCAAATATAAATGGACACAGAAGGGTAATTCATTAATTATATATAATATGTACTTAGATAAACATTGTTTCACATTGTCAATACTTTATTCGCATTTATCGTGCATATATGTTTTAGGGCTTGAAAATGTGGCAATAGCCATGAAACGTCGCCTATTTAGAAAATCATGTTAGCATTATATGTATTTAAATAAATAATGATGAGGAGATTATATTGCTTTGTAATACACCTTATATCAATGATATTAATCTTCCAAATCAAATATCATTAAGCACTGCACAACAGAGGTGAATTTAATTTCTATAAGTAAAACACTTGAAAATAAAAGAAGCTACTCGTTTCCATTCCGACTATTCGAACCGTTCCGAACTCCCATTGCACTAAAAAAAGATCTCCTTCGTTAACATTATCAGGCCTAACTTAGTTCAGGCCATACCATTTAAGTGTTTAACCCAACCTTTTAATTATTCCTGTATCCTACCCCTTATAGGTTTTACAACTATTAACAAAATAATAGTATTGTAATAATAGTAATAGTTTTACATGATGGTATAGAAGGATCAAAACAATTAGGACTGAAGAATTAATTTCCACTTCTATTGGTATTCTTTTACTAGAAAAATAAAATCGTTAGAAATCATTAGAAATAATAAAATCGTTTAAAACCGATCCAGATTTTTGTTTAAATGATCAGAAAAAAATATCCAATAGCCCCATTTTAAATTTGTTTCCCATAGGAACGGAAAAATCTAATGAGTTATAAAGGAAATCCCATAGTAAATCGCAATAAATTAACCTACCTGCCACCTTCCACATCCCAAGAATTCAGTGAGAAGTTCATTTCTATTTCAGATACCTCTTAGACCCCCTGAGGTGAGTGAGTACTGATGTTTGATTTCTTGTCATACATTTTTTAAAAAAAAACTTTAGTGTATATAGTACTGATGTGTTTGAAAATTTGTATGCTTTAGAACTGAAGATGAATGTGAATTTTCCTCTGCAACTGGAATATTATCAAAAATAAGTTTAGTACTCTTGAAGTAAACTGCTGTGCACTGTTTAATTTTTTGATAACATGTAAAAAATGTTTTCTAATAATATCAAAAGACAAATAATAAACTGACATTAATAAAAAAAAAAAGTTATGAAGAGAGTATCTCACGCTGAAAAGCAGGGAATAATGTACTGTGTTGCGGGCTTCTTCCTGGAGACGCGGTGGCTCATTGGGTAAGGTATTTGACTGCCCGAGTTCGAGTTCGGTGAAAAACATATATAGTTATTCCAGTCTTGGAATGACTTTGAGATTGGCAAACACTTCTGTGGCACACCCAGCCCTATAAAGTGTGTACACTTAGTAGGCGAAACTATTTTCTTTTGTACGATGAATTTAAATCGCTCATTTGAAGGAGTGGCAATAATAAATAAGTTTACGGATATTCAGATAAACTGGATAAGGCAATTATAGAACTATAAAATGAAGAAGGGAGAAAGATCTAAAAGGGAGGGGCACTTCTCGGCCACTGCCTCCTTAATCCTTCCAATGCCAGTTCAATCATCTTTTACACCATTCAGGCCCAATTAGCATCCAAATGGCTCATATTCATATTTCATTTAAAATCAATCATTTGACACAGCCTTATTGATTGCTTTATGCCCTTCGGGATCTGATTGTGTACAATCTCGTCCTCGGCCCATTCCAAGAATAATGATGATTAATTATAATAACTAAACAATAACATCGATAGAACCAAACGGCAAATCGATTCCAGGGCAGGATCCAATCCCGACAAAGAGCACAATGGCCACTTTGGACTACTGTATAATTAAATTAATTATTCAGAACATCAGCGGGGCAGTTAACAATGTTACCAAATTAATGCATCATTTACATAGCTTCTCATCTTTGGCCAATGTCTGCTTCGAGTCATTGAAATTCTACAACAATATTCTTTGTTAATAACCTTTCTCATTAATGAAAATAGATCAATTTTACCGAAATTGAGTATTTAAAAAAAAAAAAAATTAACAAGAATTGTAAAATAAACCCTCATCCTTACCAAAATTAACTAGTTTTTTTTGTTTTCAATTCAGGAAGTCAAAACTTAATGAATTATATATACAGTATTTTTTACATGGCACATGTACTCCGGTGACCTAGTTGGTCAAAAGCGATAGTTTGATATTAGGAGAGTATAAGCAGTTAGGAGCTCAGCTCTTCTTGTACTAAATAAACACTATTTTTGACTTCAAGACAGGTTCTAATGAGCGAGCTCCTTTTGACTATGTTTCTCCTAATACGAATAAAAAATTTTAACCTGGATTTGACCAATCTTCCTCGATCCCAATTGGCTGTTGAAAATTTGGACACGTGTTGTACTCGTGACCTAGTTGTATAAAGTTAATTTTAGTGAATTATCGATACGCGTAGTTTGACAAGCTCTAGCTCTGATGGTGTTACTCAGATCGAAAATTTGCTTTGTGTTAGCTTATAAGCTAATGCTTATAAAAATTATTAATATTTTCCAGAACCTTTAGAAAATATAAACAAAAATTAAGTTTTTTTTTTTTTTATTATGTTGATGTTTTATTTTTATTTTATTTTTTAATAGTCTATTCATGTCTTTAGAAAAATTGGAACTTTTCTTTTTCAGTTAAAGATTTAAAGATTTGGGACCCATGTTCACAGCAAGAGATACAAAATAATAGTGAATTTTCACTCTTTATTAGGAAAGGGACTCGGAGATTCCTTATTGCTTCATCTTAAACAAGATTGTCTTCATAATTCTATTTCTTTGTGAACAATAGTTTCAAATCTCCGGTTTTGTTTCTAATTTAATTTTAAGACTTTCACATTCTTGTAAACAAATTCTCGTTTCATTATTATTGATCATTTACTTGAGTCTGACATATAGCTAAAAACATTTTTTTAACTATACAAACAAGTTTTTCTACTACCAATACAATATTCATAGAAAATAAAATAAATAATAATAAGATACACATGAAACTCGAAAACTGATGTAATTGGGAATGACGCTCGGCCAACCAAATTGTCGTTTAATCGTGACCCTTAACAAATAACAGAATACATAAGACAAATAACATATAGTTGGCATAGAACATATATCTATTTAATAACAAATTATTACATATAATGTATGCAATAAATAAGTAACATACGTAACACGAAAAAACTAATTTTCATTTATTTAAGTACCTAAAATTCTATGTGCCTCCACAAAATCTCCTCATTTTCTAAAAACTATCAAATCGAACGATGTTGCATCAGTTTTGCCTTCCAGCTATTAAAGTGCCTTCTCAAACCCTGAAAACTCTATGTATTGTTCGACAGTAAAATCTTAGGTTAAAAAAATAAAATAATAATAAAAAAGAATGTGTGAATATGGGCACCTTCATTAGTTTTTTATTTAAAGATAAAAAAACTTAAATTAGCACTTTATTAAGTTTTGTTCGAACTTTTGAAAATAACAACAGTTGATCATTGGTACTGGGGGTTAATGTTACATTTGATGTTATTACACAAAGGCAGGCTTCTATAAAAACACTTCAAATATTGTGCCTCCACGTATGATTATCGTATAAGCATTTTTATTTATTTATTTATTTATTTTTATTATTATTTTTTTGGTTAATTACTGTGGTTTATACCACGACAAATATTTTTCGTCCCCTTCCTTGAAGTCTCGGCAACACAGGGTATCCTGGGTGGGAGGGTGGGGGCGGGGAATCTATTACCCAGAACTAATTCTACTCTGCGCTATTCAGGTTTGAACCTAACATCTTTTGTTTGTCATAGTTGCTCAGGTAACCCTTTCGTTTCTTTAAAAGTTCATTACGTCTAAGTCAAGCACCACCCCTATACCAGAAAAAATCAATGAGACTAGAGCAAAGTGAAACACATTCTTACCATATGACAGTAAATTCAGAAAGACGGGCTGCAGTAAACAATATGTTCATAACCACCCGTAATCAACTAATTAAAGTTTATTTAAAATTAAAACAATTTTTTTTATTTTTTTTTTTAAGAATAATTGGTTTAAGTGATCATTTATTTAATTATTTTATCAAACCATTTGTTTGAAAAAAAAAAAAAAAAAAAAAAAAAAAAGAAGAAGACAAAGTCATGCACCTCATCATCATTACCTGTTTTCTGAAGATTGTAAGATTAGATTTTTTAATATTGTTTCCAGTCTCAAGCTGTAACTTGTGAATAAGAGCTGAGAATTTAGAAAAAAAACGAGAGATTCCTTGCACCAATTTAACAATAATAATTAAAAAGACTTTCGATTTTCGAAAAAATAACTCGTTATTGATATGTCGAGCTATGCTAACAGATGTTGAGCAAGACATAAACATGATAGCGGGTTAGAAAACCAAACAGAGCTGCTTTAGATTGTAACAATTGTAGAGCAGTTTGTAAAGATTCGTCGTGACGGCTGGTCCCACGAGATGTTGTAATCCGTCTCTTGTCTATCCTCACCAGTATATCCCAATGATTGACGTGGATTTTTCTTTCTTGTTATATCACTAGCCTCAACTATAGTAATTATAACTATTATAATTATTATTAGTAATAGATGAGGAAATAAAATTGTAGATTAGTCATGATAATAAACGAAAAATGCAAGACACCGAATATAAAGCTCAAGAGAAGCTTTATAGTGAACGAACTTATAAAAGGGTATTAAAAGTTTTGAGGTCTAATTAAAAAAAGATTGCTGTTTAACGAACAACCTGAAACCTAACGCCATTAAAATCTCTTAAGTAGTTGATTGCCTTAAATGAGATTTTTCTGATAATTTCAACAAATACACAACCAATATTTTATAATTGAATCTGTATTTTTTCCTTGATTCGGAAAAAAAATAGATCACAGATATGTCGATCTATAATCTACTGATTTTACAAATTTAAATTTTAGAATTAATGGTGTTTAAATTGCAAAATTAAAATAAATCCAAACAAATCTCGCCAAATACCCTTTACCCTTCGTCGTAAACCTACGACTTCCTGTTCTACAGTATCTATGGTTTAATCGCGCTACAACCCGGTTACAGGTTCCAGCCTCCTCCAAACACTTCATTCAATCTTCACGGTCAGTAGTCTACAAGATTAGAGGCTACTCATACTGCCGAACATAACTTTCTTTCATAGGAATAAAGATTCGGTTCCCGGAAAAAAAAATATCAAAAGGTCATATGACTTTCTTGTGTGCCAATATCGATGTTATAAATTAGATCTGTATAAATAGATATGAAGAAAATATTTCTTCTTCAGAATAATTTTTTTTAAATTGGTAGATATGTAATAAGTTAAATTATTTTAAATGTTTTTCTTTTATTTAGATCAATAAATTCTGTAATCCAGCGTTCTTCTGGTTTATATGTGGCGGATATTTAAACTGTATTGTATTTAATTGGTAAGGCATTCCAAGACTAAAAAATAGCCACACAATTCTGTTAGCCACAAATTGTATTAACCCTCCAAGGACTTGTCAATATGATCACAACAAACGTACCCCCTCTCAAAACGATACCCTGCTCTTCCACCTTTATTATATTCGCATTTACCTCTGCAGCCCTTATCCAACAGGATCCAGTGCTGATTTGTAACCAAAATCGTTATAATTAAAGCATTTCTCACATCAGAAAAGGGTTTTGAAATTTGTCAAATATTGAAAAAAGATCCTTACCAACGATAAGCGAATCTATTTTATTTTTTACTTTTAACTGATAAGATTATGGAGTTAGAACCTATAAAGTCGTATCATGCTCTAATATGAGTTTCATTAAAAAATAATAATTCTTAATATTTTTGAATGACCATTACTATGACTGAATCGTATAATCATACGCTTGTCTTTTCTCACGAAAACATTTTTAATTGTTGATCCATCAAAAATTTTATTGTTTATTGAAAATGGTATTTTATTGAAATAAATATGCATTTAAAATTATTTTTTTAGAACGAGTCTCTTTGGCAATGCGTCGCGATAGATTCATACAAATAATGAGGCTCATGGATGCAGGCAGCATCGAAGTAAATGATTGGCCATAGTCAGCGAGTTCTGGCAGATATAAGCTATGATAGGATCGACCACTTCTTAGTTGAAGGAAATCGGCACCGATGTGCCATAGATTCTTGCAAAAGGTCTAGGCGTGCCTAGTGTTAAAAGTGAGTTGTAGGTGTCCCTCACGTTTTGCGAGGTTTCATAGAAAATGGTTACGAATTCTGTATTATTCTGTTTGTTTGTGATGTATATGAGTTACAATTAAAAATAGATTATGATGAAAAAGAGTTTCCATTATGAAATTCCAATATTGAAAACATCTTTTTTTACCGAACAAATCATTTAGGGAAAGGCCTAGATGATTATCAGAACACGGCCAATTATGAGCAAACTGTGAATCTGATTTTTTTAAAAATATATTTCCTAAATTCCAGCATGTCCATTAGCGAAAAAAAATATATAAAATCTAATTTGGATAACAATTTTTGCTCGTCCCTGGAGGGTAAATTGTAGTTCACATTTTTTTTATGCAATTGAAAAAAAGGAGATTGATAAATAGAGAGGGAGGGGTGGATAGAAGGTTATTCCAAGATATCTATAAACGTCATAGTTTACTTGTGATCCCAATCAATGTTTGTCCATGACATCATGTGGGCCTGCCAAGTCGTCAGGGGTTTTCACAATCATTCATCCTCACATCATATCAAGTAAACATCCTAAAGATTATCATATCAATCCGATGATTCAAGTTCAATTTATTTCACGTAATAAAAATCAACATTTCTGAAAAGATAACAGCAAAAAAAACCCATAAAAATGTTTTTTTTTTCGTTACCAATGAAATATATTTGAAGTTGGGAAATCGACATTTTAAATTACAGAAATTATTTATATTCTTTAATTCTACTATAAGTGATACTTTTTTTAATAAATATAATTTTTAATTTCTGAGACATTTTCATTGGTCTACATAAAAATTTGTTTAAATACTATCAACCAACTTGATATGTATAATATTATACAGTTTAAGAGATATCGAAAATTAAATTTTTTATTGAGACACAGGTTTTTTTCACAGGCTTTACGTGTTTAATAACAGAATAGTTTTACATCAACCGTAGTCTTCTCTTACAAGAAGTACTGTTTTTTAAATATAGAAATTTCATCTCATTTTGTACCATTTATATAAATTTTAAATTTCTTATATTATTGATATATTTAGCAATAGAATGGCAAGAACTTAGATACAATTTTAAAAATAATCGATTGTGAGTAGTTACTTTGCACGTGAACATTTAAAAAGAATAGTATAATTAAAAAGGAATAGCGGACTGTTAAGAAATATAATAAGAACATGGTCTTGAATACAGTCAGCAAAATAACAAAACATGTAAAAGTTAAAAAAAAAATAATAGAATGCTGAAGTTTCGACCTGCATTAAAGGTCTTCTTCGTGGCAACTGTGACAGTCAGGAGGGGAGACATTCAAATACTGTTCATCATAAGTTTTTAGTTTGGAAATGTTTTTTCTTTCTCCTAACCACATCACAGACCATCCTCTTCTTGTATGTGTATTACAATATTTTGTTTCTAGATATGTTTTTACTGCCAACAAGGACATTGATAGGATATTTTTTTTTTTAGTACTCAAACAAAGTATTTCTTCTTTAATTTATTTATTTATTAATTTCTTATTGATACGTTACGATATCGCTTATTCAGCGGAACAACGACGTAAATGCGAAATCGGGTAAAAAATATTACTATGTTTAATACATCATAAGTGTTCCTAAAAACTTAATACATCGTTAGAATTGCAATAGTTTACATAAATATTTCTTATACCAACAATGTTGCATGAAAGTATTTCATTTCAGTTCCAGCTTTCTTTTGTAAAATTTATTTTTTTCAGTTGCGTCGATGATCCACCGGATAAGCAATATTTAATAGTTGAATTTCTTGTAATTGTACAACTGTATTTGTATGTAAAATAAGTGAATTCGAGACAATTATTACAATGACATGTTAATAAAATGTAAAAAACCACTCACAAGTGTTCCTAAAAACTTAATACATCGTTAGAATTGTAATAGTTTACATAAATATTTCTTATACCAACAATGTTGCATGAAAGTATTTCATTTCAGTTCCAGCTTTCTCTTGTAAAATTTAATTTTTTCAGTTGTGTCGATGATCCACCGGATAAGCGATATTTAATAGTTGAATTGCTAGTAATCGTACAACTGTATTTGTATATAAAATAAGTGAATTCGAGACAATTATTACAATGACTTGTTAATAAAATGTAAAGAACCCCTCACTAGTATTATTTAAAAAAAAGTTCTATATTTGACGGAATCCACCTCTTAGGATAATCGAGAATTGTGAGTGAATCAGGTGAGGATACTAGAGGATTCGAGTAAGTGTCGAGTTTACTGTGAAAGGATAGGATTGTTGGTTTGGGCCAAATCTGCAATATCTGGAACATTATATCACAAACTTATCTTTATGGATAAGTTTATTTGTAACATTATAAGGAGCATTGATGATTTTACGATGGATTACGGATTGTAATAATTGGATACAAGATGAATTGGAAGGTTTAGTGGAGCCATAAGGCTCAAATCCGTTTGTTCATATTTGACTAATTACTGCCATGTAAATAAATTTTTGTAAATTGTTAGGAGCTTTGAAACCTTGTCTAGTAAAAGTTAGAGTGGCCGGAAATAATTTATATAAATTAAGAAAAATAAAAGCAGTTGTTGAAATATCCGAAACAATGGTTAATAGTGGTGATTATCCCCTTAAAGAGCGCCGATCCACATTTAGGACACATGTATCTTTATCCCAGATTAGCCTTATAACGAAACAACTTCGCTCTTAAAACCAGAGCAGCATGAAGCGTATAAGTGCTGCTTAAGGAAGTGCTGCCACATAACGATGAGGAAATATCTGAGCGCGGAGAACTAGGTTCCTGTTATTGTGGTACACTGACCTAGGAAACCCATTACTCCTCCCCTAATGCTACAGTTGCTTGTTTTAGTGTTTGGTTTCGTTTTCTTTTATAAGCAGTCGGAAAGTATGTTGGATTCATTGTAAGTTTGTAAAGGTCCAGATATTATCTAGTGGGCGAAATGAGGTAGCCATTTCAATTTTTAAAACATACAGTAAATTCAAAATAATGCTATAAGAATGTCATGATAATATCTAAAGATTAACAGATAATTTTCTTAGATTTAATTATTTCCTTTCTGTTTTTAAGAAAGATAACAGAATAAACAATAATTGAAATACTGACTTGTACAAAGAGAACATGAAGAGATACTTTTATTCTAATTATAAACTTGTGACAATTAACTAATCATAACTATAAACTATTTAGAAGGTAATAAACTGGTTATAACAATATTATTACCTTATTTAACCTTCCCTTAGCTATAAACGAGAAGATAATCTCGAAAAAAAAAAAACAGATTATTAAAGTTAGGATTATTGTAGCGGGATGATCTCAGTGGGGCGGTGTCGTTGCGATTACAGCCGCTCTGAATTATGTATGCCCGCTACCCAACTAGCCTTGGCATTCCATACAGGATAGCGATACCTAGTAATTTACTCAGATTAATGTTATTTTTTTATTTCATGTTTATTTCTGATGTTTGTCCTTCGAGATCCTTTAAATCTTCAGAACACCTACTACCCTCCCACAATTTGAGTGGAAGCAGAGGTGTTCTAAGACGTACATATACACAGAATGGTCCCTAAGTAGTGAATCAGTTCAACTTGGTTTATATTAAGTCATAATGTGGCTTAGGATCATTATGATTTTACGAAGCAGGGTAAAAATATTTTGATGGCATTTGTTTGATAATAAAAATAATGCATGTGGTCAATGGTAAACTCATCTAACCAGCTTTTAAACAAAACAGGTGATTATAGAACAAAAGATAGATAAATCTAAGATATGAGTTTTTTTATTAGTTACTACCGTCCAATTTTTATTTTTATTTTTTTTTAATTATCATTTATTGATATTTACAACTGTACAAAATAATATACAACAAGTAAATGTTTTGATACTGAATACAATGGTATGTAAATAACTTGTGAAAAACTACTCACTAGTAGCGCTTCAATAAAAATCCACACTAAAAGCTCTCTAGGCCATTTTCTTTTCAGATCCCTCAGAGGATTATCGGGAATGGAGTGGGAAGCAAGTTGGGAGAGTAGTGGATTGGAGTGCTTATGGAGCTTACTATGGAAGGATAGGTTTCTGGTTCGTCCTAAATCAGCAACATAAGGAAGAACTTTACGGATAAGTTTATTGGTCACAAAGTAGAATTGAGGATTTTTCGAAGAATTTTAGATTGTAAGGATTGGAGACGAAATGAATTGGATGGTTTAGTGGAGTCCCAAAGTCAACTCCGTACGCCCAAATAGGTCTAATCACAGTCATGTAAATGAATCTTTTGTAATTTACATGGAGCTTTGAACATTTGTCTAGTAAATGTTAAAGTAGTCAGTAAAGAAGAGCAGTTTCTTGTCGTTTTAGTCTTTTATGTAGATTCCAAGTAAGACGTTTGTCCAAGTAGAGTCCTAGGTAGCGAATTTGTTCAGCAAGGATTAATAGAATATCATTAAAGGATACTGTAGGTCAGGAAGTCGTAGGCTTACGACGAAGGGAAAAGGTTATTTGATGGGATTTATTTTAATTCTCCAATTTCGACACCATTCTTGAGTGTCAGTAATATGATATTGTAGTGATTGGGATGCAACGAAAGCCTTATTATTTACTGATAACACACATGTGTCATCAGCGTAAGTGGCGAGGACAGTTGTAGGATGAGTCGGAAGTCCAAAAAATAAAATGAAAAAATACACTAAGTAAATATGTGGTATTGTGATTATAATAATATATAAAAAAAATTAAGAGTACCCATTGGTAGCAGTCTAATGAAGGTTCTGCATTAAAAGAAGATACCCCTTTTCTAATGTCTTGGGGGATTACCAGAAATAGAATGGGAAGCAAGTGGAAATAGGTTGGTGTTTATTTTATAATGAAAGGAAAGGTATCTGATTAGTATTAAGGTTATTGTGAATTATTTCGTTTTTGAAAAAAGTAAGGAACATATAGGATTTTGAATTAGAGAGATACGATACAGGAAGAATCCGATGTTTATATAGATGTGTTTTAGGCAGTAAATCGAGAGATCAGAACCCTTGTCAAATAAGTGCTGGAGGAGTCGGAATCGACGTGCAGCTTTTTGTCATTTCAAGCTCGTCACTAATATCAGTGACTGTGCATTATTAAAGGATATGGGAGGACAAGATGTGGTAGATTTTCGATATGCTGGAATTTATTTCAATTCTCCAGTTATCACACCATTCTTCAATTAATTTATAAGTTAAAATTAAAAGGAGCTATATCGCTGAGAGCTAAATACGTAGGCTGAAGACGGCAACATAATCATCAAAATCATCAAAAGCTCACAGCACGGACACTTCGATTGCGCTGCTTTACTTCGAGTTTAACATCTACCGATTGCTATTTCCTATTACCAGACCTGTAAACGTTTATTGCTTTAGTTTCAAAATGGATTATCTGATTTATTGTGTTATATTGGTATTTTCTTATTTCCTATTCTCAAATATAAAGGAGGCTCTTGACGGTCAATCATTTCTATCAAAAGCTTAACTCAAAAGTGATTGACCGTTTAGAAACCCGTTTGAAGCTTGGAACAATCATTGAAGGTAATTGATAGAAATTTTGAAAGGCTCAAGCAGTTGAAGAGGGTGCTTGATTGTCTAGGGCAAATTCTGTCAAGCATTGCATCAGTCAGTCGGTAGAAACCATGGCGACCACTACAAAAATCGAGATTTCCGGAAACTCGGAGCAGGAATATGCGATTTATATTGCGATTGCCCGTAATTGTGGAAAATCAAAAGTAAAAATTATTTCAACAGAAATAAAAAAAAAAAGCGGCCGCCAGAGAAAATCGTGTACGCGTTGAAAGTGGTGAAACCTGATTTGACTATAAAGCAATTGAAATCAAAAGCCCAAATCTGTATTCAAAACCATTGTTTACCAACAAAATTAACGACACATGTGAACTTCTCCAATTCATGAAGAGGGGTTTTCGATCAAAAGAATGAAGGCCTGATTGAGGTTGATTGACTCAATGCGTGCGTGAATCGATTGACTCAATCGTTTGATCAAGCAGATTGGCCGTCTAGGCCCTCCTTAAAAAGGTGTAACAGAACTTAACAAACTTAAGTTTAAAAATGGATTCAAAGTAATCTGTGTTGATATTTTCATATTTACATTTTCTTAATATGAGAAAGTGTATCGGGAGTTAACATTAGTTTTAACATGAATATAGTTTTTCATGTTCAAATATTTTCCTATCCGCAACCAGGACTCCATTTGGCAAACGTCTTACTTCGAATCCTTATAAGAGACTTAAATGACAAGAAACTTCATGTCGTTTTCGAATGCTCAGAAATTTACTGGACAAGCGTTCAAGCGTTCAAAAAATAATTTCAACAGACTTATTCACATGACTGTAATTATAACTCTTTGAACACTCGGAGTTGAGCTTTGGGGTTCCACATGTGTCCCATATGTTACAGATTCGGCCTACACGATAGGTATCTTACACGATAAACTTCATCTCCACTAAAATCCACTAGTCTCCCAATTTGCTTCTCACTCGATTCCCAAAAACTCTCCGAGGCGTGGAAGATGAGTGGAAGATGGCCTCGGCACTTTCTAATGTAGAACAGTTCTTGAAATGCTATTAGAGAGTATTTCTTCTAAGTTATTTACACAGCATTGTAATATTTTTACCGCACATTTACTTAGTGTATAGTGTATAGAATAAAAATATTTTCTTATTTCCACTCCTCTAATATGAAAAGGTCTACTACAAGTCAACAACAAACATCGAATTACTATAGGCAAGGGAAAAAAGAGAACCTCCACCCTCAAAACGTACCAACGCAAACATCAAAATAAATGAAAAAGTCACAATCGAAAAAATGTAATTTGGACTGAAGGAGTGTTGGACTAGTTGTTCGATACCGTTACGATCATTTTTTGTAACATAGCATTTCATGTATTTGTTCTATGTGCCTTACAGTTGTGTAAAAATGTTCAAACAGATGTTCAAACAAACTATATTATGATTTGCTGAGATTATCTTGTTAGCTGAAAAGAAACAAGGAATTTGTCATATAAGGAAGAGTACCGTTACCATAAAATACACAAATATGTTTTGCTAAGGGAGCCGGAACGTAATGGCTACCGGATGTAGTGGTCACAGATCTATTTACAAGGAAATCATTTTGGAATTACAGGCATTTGGTACCCTTATCCCCCTATTTAGTTTTGTATTACGTCATAAATTACTTTATTTCCGATTTTTATAAACAATACGGTTCGTAATGATGAGGTCTTAGTTTGAAGAGTTATTGATAATTTAGGAGGTATAAAATACGTTAATTAACGATTTAATCTGATGGGAGGCAGATATTGCACAATTTTTGGGAATGGATTGATCAAGTATGCCAAGAACGTTCTCACAGGCCAGTCTTCTTGCTCCCTGAAGCCTCTTAAAAAATTAATTTATATAAGCTTCTAAAATAAAAGTGATCGTTCTAAATGTTAACATTTATTAATTTTTATTTTGTTTATAGATATATATGTTATATACTCATTGATTTAAGTTCAAAACATGAAAATTGTAATATATATATTCTACAGTGGCCTTATAGATATTATACAACCACTTGCATATCTAATGCGATTGTTTTTTGTTTAACTTCGGGAAATCCAATTGCACCACGAGAATATATTTAGAGCTAGAGATAAAACATGTCTAACAGCTGATTTCCACAGCAAACTTGTTCCACTAAAAGAAAATGTCGGTTGTTAAGGATTAAGGAATTCATAACAGCATAATATGCTCGTATGATTGATATGAGTATAATATGAAGAGAAAACTATTTATTCTCACCTAAAAGCTCACAACTGTAGCTGATATATACTTGTAACTTAATTATGATTGACGAATTAATTGTCACTTCTATTGGAATTATTTTCATTTGAAAACTAGTTTCGGATGTAATGTTTAACGTTCAACGTCATTTCTAAAACCACATACAAAAAAAATTCAATACAGCAATTTTTTACATTGATTGTATATTTAAAATTTTTAAATATCTAAAAGGAAATAATAAAATCAGATTTAAATTTTTCATTTAAAATAGACAAGCCATTGTCATATTATTTTCCTTCACCTAAAAAATAAATAGACACTTTCCAAAAAAGTGGTGTATATTAACTGAAGTGTAACGACTGTGAAGCTAAATACACGAGAAAAACTGGACGATCAGTAAATCAAAGTTCAAAGTAAGCACATTATATATAAGCATATAACAACACATAATAATAAGATCCAGAATTCCCCACCCAGACTTCGCTATCCATTTAAATGAAAAAAAAAACATAAATTTAACAAAGACTTGGGAGTGAAACTAATATATCAAGTAGAAAATAGTCTAAATTAATTATTTATAAGTCATTAGAAATAATAAAATCATTCAGAGCAAGTACATATTTTTGTTTAAATGATCAGATATTTATTTCCAATAGTCCCATTTTAAATTTGTTCCTAGTAGAAACGTAGGAAATCCAACCACTTTAAGGAACCACTTCTACCTAACCCTTTCACCTTTGCACATTAAGTCCTTATACCTTTTGTTTTTGCTCCTGAGCTAAGTGAGTACCGATATATTTGATTTCTTCATTGATTTCGTAATAAATTCACTTTTTGTGTGTTAAAGGCCCTTTTGGTTGGTAGCTCTTGTTATAGGAAGATTATGTTAAACGTATAGGTTCTGTTCATAGTTTACTGTTATATAAGCTAAAGACTTAAAAAATTGATTAATTATGTGAAGATATGGTTGTTTACTAAATGACTGTAGACCGATTTGATCCTATAAAAGAGATTTCATCTATCTACCTACCTTTATACACACACATACACACACACACACATACACACACATATATAATGTTTTAAATTTTGTTGTATGTTTTTAGAACTAATGAACTGAATGTTTAATATTCAAAACTATTTTTTAAAATTAAAAATAATACTAATAGAAGTGGAAATTAATTCATCAATCCTAGTTCTATTGATTCATTTATACCTTAAGTGGCTTGTAACTTATTACAAGTTAATAAATAACTGGCATTTAATCCATTTTATTGAGTTTAAATCTCGTCAGCCTCCTGTAATAAGTGTCTCGGTTCTAATCTGTTCTGAGTGGATAGACTTTTACCTAGCAATAAATCCTTCCCTTTCCACTCTTCGCTAGAATAGATTGATAACCTGCTGGATAAATCGTTTTTTATTCTCAAGTAATAGGAACTAATGCTTTGAAGCCGAAAACGAAACTTTTTGAAGTAAGTAGTTGTCTTTCACACAAGATATACAAGTGTTAGATGTTAATGACAATTTTTTGCATTAAAAAATAATGAAGAGGCCTTTTGTACTACTTCTGATAAGATAAAGACATTGAATCACGATTCCACTAAATTCGCCGAACCCGCAGAGTAGAGATTAGAGATAGTTTTCGTTCGGAAAATATCGATAGTAAATGTAGACAATATTTTGAGCTCTAAATATCGACACACCATGTATCGTGTTTATTTATTTATTTTTTTTTAAATTGTTATTTTGACTATTTCTATCTTGGTGGAATGATACTTCTGTTTATTTTATTGTTTTCGTTGAAACACTTTAACCTTTACTCGAACTGGAACATATATTTTATGCAAATACTAACTGCATCATCATATTTTTCATCATCATTATTTTTTTCTGTTCCCTCTCAACAAATATTATTTATCTTTATCTTTTACTTCGTTTAACATCATAAATCTCATGTTCAATCAATTTCTTATATAATATTTTTTCCTTTACCGGTTGTGAATATAGTCTATGCATGTATACGTAGCGTATGTGTTTACATATATTTATAGATTTGTTTTTCATTTTATTACTTATTTTATTGTAAAATTGTATATAATTTTTATTATTTAATTTATAATCTCTTGGCCAGATATAAATTATGGTCTGTCATGTAACTATTAATCTTAAGGGACTTTGTCCTAGAATAAAATATTTTTCTATTCTATTCTATTCTGCTATTCTCTCCCATTTTGAAGCACCCTTTTACTTTATTTAGTCACGGACATTGTCTCACATCCATACCTAAATATTGGTCTCACTATTGCTTTGTATACGAAACATTTTGCCTTTCTGGATAATCATTCGCAGCTCAGCAGTTTCTGCATACTAAACAGACATCTGTTTCCGGCTGCAATCCTTTATGGCTGTTTTTATAACAAGCTTAAAAAGTACTGTTGATAGTCGATCTCCATGTCCAAGGCATATCTATTTATTATATTATAATTATTTTTTAAATGTACTAAAAATTCATAGAGAGAACGATCAGTCATTTTAGATTTCTATTGACGAAATATGTGTAGTTTCTTTAAGGACATTGATTTACTAGAGAAGCTAAATGACATTTGGATAGAGAGGCGATATAGCTGGACAGGTTAGGGGCGGCGGAGGACATATTAAGCCTATCAGGAAGTTATCTCTGGGCCCCTCCCCATCTTACCCCCCCCCTCCATCACCTCCACGGCCCTCTGGATCTTGGGTCCATCAATATCGCGTATCAAAGTCATCAGTAACGCATTTGTCAAACCAGAATCGAGAAAGATTGCTTCAGCCTATCTCTGCATTAACATCGACGTCATGTTAACATTTTGCAGTGTTAACAATTGCATACAGTGTCTTTACAGAGCTTTCTCTATACAGAGACATTATGTAGAGAATTATGAAAAACAAACGACAGACTATATGGAGGAGCTAAATAGTTCTGTAAAATAAAATGTATATTGAATCATGTATGCTCAATGTATCAATGTACCCTGGCTGTACTATGTCTATCTATAACCTACTGCTTTTGATAAGGAAACTGTCGTCCAATTTTCGATTCGAGCAACACCAACACAGCTTTTTATATATATATATATATATATATATATATATATATATATATATATATATATATATATATATATATATATACATTTATTGAAATTTACAACTGTACAGAATATATACATCAAGTAAATACATCGACAACGATTATAATAACATGTTAAAACTTGAAAAGAACTACTCATCAGTAGCACATGCACACTAGAAGGTCTCTAGGCCATCTTCGTTTCAGACGCCTCAGAGGATTATCAGGAATGGAGTGAGAAGCAAGTTGAGAAACTAACGGATTTGAGTGATTATGGAGCTTACTATGAAAGGATAGGTATCTGGTGTGGGCTAAATCAGCAACATAAGGAACATTAAGATCATTATGGATAAGTTTATTGGTGACAAAGTAAGGAGCATTGAGGATTTTACGAAGGATTTGGGATTGTAAGGATTGAATACGAGATGAATTGGATGGTTTAGTGGAGCCCCAAAGCTCAACTCCGTACGTCTAAATAGGTCTAATCACAGTCATGTATATGAGTCTTTTGTAATTAATTGGCAACTTTGAAGGTTTGTCTAGTAAATGTTGAAGTAGTCTGAAACGAAGGGCAGTTTCGTGTCGTTTTAGTCTTGTATGTGGATTCCAAGTTAGTCGTTTGTCCAATTAGGGTCCTAGGTAGCGTACCTGTTCAACAGGGATTAGTGGAATATCATTAAAGGATACTGTAGGACAGGAAGTCGTAGGTTTACGACGTAGGGTAAACGTTATTTAGTGGGATTTGTTTGGATTTATTTTGATTCTCCAATTTTGACACCATTCTTGAAGGTTTACGAAATGGGATTGGAGTTTTTGAGAGGCAATGAAGGGATCATTGTTTACTGATAACACACATGTGTCATCAGCGTAAGTGGTGAGGACAGTGGTAGGATGAGTTGGGATGTCAGCTGATCAACACAGCTAGAATGTATCAATAAAATCTCAAAACAAAAAATGTAGGCAAAATGTGACTTTTTTAATAAGAACCGTTATAGCTCCTAAACGTTCATTCCTAACAACAAATATTATATATGTAAGGTTCAGCAACCTTCAATCATTGTTAATTATTTATCATCTGTTTATTATTTGTCATCTGTGTTTATTACTTTATCTTAACCTTCATTAACCTATTTTAATTGTTGTTTGCTGTAACTTACTATTGTATTTACGTGTAATTTAATTCTTTACTTTCATTGAATAAATCACGTTTTAACGATCTTGGATATAACAAAAATATTCAGCAATAAAAAAATAATTAGGAAACTGACTTTAAAGTATTTATCCGAACTGCACCAACAGGGCTAGAGCGTGTCAAAGTGCAAGATTGTTGACTGTGTAAAAAATGTTACCCATTTTGAGGGTGTAAAAACTGCTACACAATAAAGAGAATAAAAAAAAAAAAAAAAAAAAAAAAAAAACGTGGGATTGGGGCGTCTCCTACGCTCCTGGCCGTCCCCTGTGTGCTCCTGGCGCCTTGACTTAATACCTTCGGCTCTAGAGACACCTTCAAATCATGATATTATATTTTTATACTTACTGAGCGTTGATGACCTAGACGTTTTACGCTCTAAAACTCTAAAGAACAACAACAATTGCTACACAAGAAAATTATAGACATAGTAAAAATTGACTTTGAAATGCCAACTAAACAATTGCACTATTATTTGTTCACTAAAGTAAATAGTAAACCAAAGCGTAAAATGTCAGACGAAAAATTCGTATATAAAACACATATAGTACAGTCCCACAAACTCGGTTACCAGATAATCCGGTATTACGGATTTCTTGGATAACCTGTAAAAATAATGAATTCCTTTAAACAGAATGAATTTTCGACTGAGTTCAGAACCTCTTGAGAGAAACTATTTAACCATTCTGCCAATTCGTTCATCAATATTCCGATAGAGGACAACTCGGTCCTTGTCGATTTATTGAAGAAAGTTTCTGATAGTGAAGATATTAGTGATTTTAATGTAAGATATTCAAAGAAACAGGGTGGCAATGAAAACCTTCCAGATGATATTTTATTTATTTATTAGATATTTTGAGCAGCATGGAGCTTCACCGATGGATATAATTTTCTTCTGTTGACTTCGGGATGAAGTTGCATGGAACCGAGTTCAGTGTGAGAAGCAAACGAGTATCATGAACTTTTTTAAAAATAGTAACTATTAAGCCAGTATCATTTTCTCGATCAAGTTATATTAATGTACAGGTATTTCAATGTTAAGGCGTGGTAAATGTAGATTGTATGTATGAGAGATAAGATAAAATATTCTTTTTGGCCCTTATAAGTCGTCATTGGACAACCTCAGCACCCTTCCGGTCCACATTATGCCAAATTTGTGGGATTTAAAAAAAAAATGTTCTCAAACCACTATGGACGTATGATATAAATGATCAAAACTTATTAAAACAAAACATCCTCGTATATCAGTAATAAAACGTTTCAGACTTACGCATCCTTAAGGTACCAGTTCCAGATCCAGACATCATACAAAAGATTCCATTACACACTCTACAGATATATTAACAATCTAATACAAGCCGCAGCCTAGAGGAACATTTCAGAACATACACTAAGAATGCTAAAAAGAGGTTGTTTAGAAAGGAGATCTAATTAGATAAAAATATTTAAAGACCACGTTAGTATCATTAAAGATTAAAAAAATAAAAACCGATAGAAATTTAACACTCCTACATATAAACATTCAAGAGGGTCGGAAAGTCAACCTAGTTCGTCAGCAGCATAACTAAGAAAAACTCTTAACTTTGCGACAAATCTGTACTTTTTTTTTTTTTTATAATAATAATAACAATGCTTTATTGACATATTTACAATCATGAATCATTTAGTATAGGCACATGTGCCCGACCTAAGTCCTCTACATAATTAACATAGTTTTATAGTTTAGTTAATAGTTTTACACTTTAAAGATTATCTGTGTACAGTGGGAAAATTAGGAAAAAAACCCACATAAAAAAAAGAAAAAAAAAAGAAATGTGAAGTAAGAAAATTAATTACATATTTTAAAATAAAATATAGCATAAGAATTTAACACAATTAATAATTAAACACAATTAATAATGAAATACAAAAAAATAATAATAAATATAAATAATCTATATATAATAACCAGCATACATAAATGAATGACTATATGTATACATAGCAGTTTAGTAAACAAAAGGAGTTTTATGTTAAGAGTACATGTTTGGTTCTTTTGTGCGTGTATCTTTTGAGGGAATTTTTATCATAGTTACCAATTTCTTTTAATAGGGGATTTTCTGAATTCTTTTTTTTTTTTTTTAAGTATGCTTT
This sequence comes from Euschistus heros, assembly GCA_003667255.2. Classification (NCBI taxonomy): domain Eukaryota; kingdom Metazoa; phylum Arthropoda; class Insecta; order Hemiptera; family Pentatomidae; genus Euschistus; species Euschistus heros. Next base: position 5,908,621 of record RCWM02000006.1, read on the forward strand.
GGTTTATTCGAAGACATACTGTTTTAGAGGGAGTAAGTTTAGTTCATGGAGCATGGTTGATATTTTAGTATAACGAGGATAATCATTGATAATCCTCATGCAGATGTTTTGAAAATCTGTACTTCTTTTATTCCATTTGGCCCATGGTTTCTTTTCAACACAATAAGATCAAATCTTTAAGGATCTTTAAGATTATAAAAATCAAAATTATGAAAAATGAGAATAAAATAATCCCTGCTAGTTGCGAAATAAACAGAAATACATTGACTTATTGCTGTTTGAATTTCACTTCTACCCAGCTTGGACGCACGCTAAACTTTTACACAAAGATATAGAGGACCTTTGGTGGAAAAATAAACATTCTCCAGAGTGTTGAAGAAATATATTTTCCTTTCTGCTCTTTTTTTTTTTCTTTTCTGTTTGCAGAGACCGAGAGCAGAGACCTCTAGTGAGAAAAGTAAGCAATCATATTAAAAGGGCCCTGCTCCAATAACAGACCATATTGACCAAGTGCAATTAATAGAGCACTCTAGGAGTCGTCTTCTACATTTTGCTGGTTTAACTTATACTTATCTACTACTTAAAGTATTTAATATTTTACAGTAGCTCTGTAAGAGATACTAACATGATATTCAATTAATTTTATCCGAATAGATCTCTTAATTAACACCCCTTTAGTCTTCTTAGAGTATGTTTCTAGAGGCCAGACAATTTTTATTTCTCTTTATTTTTTTTAATTCCGCACTTATCCCGTGACAACAAACAGATGTGATGATATTAACGATAACTGTCATGTCAGACCATGAGGGAGGTCAGTAACCAACGGTACTTACTGCTAACAAGATATATTTAATTATTAGGTTTGTATTAGATAGTTCATATGTCCGTGGAGTTTGTCATAAATTATGTTTTATGAAGTCTGAATGTGATCTTATACCTCGTGTCTGCGTGTAATGTTACATTAGAATGCTGTGTAGATTATTGTGTATTGACGTACCAGGGTGATTGTTTTATGAGTTTAAATATTTTTGTCCTTAAAGTTACATATATTTTTTAAATGTATTTTTTTTTAGTTATTCCATAAATTTTTGAGGTGCGTAACCATTTTGTTTTGAGTATTTAGTCAACACAAGTATTTAATTTTTGTATAATTTTCAATATTGATCGTTTAAGTAAAAGTGGATACAAAAGTCTCAGTCTTTTGCTCATTTAGTTAATAAAGCTTGGGTTCGTGGGGTTTCCCAAAATGTTTGTGAGTTTTGTATATAAAGTATGAATGTAGTTATGGTTTTTTTTTTTTTTTTTTCTTTGTTAATTTCAATATTTTTTACTTATTAATTTAAACAATCATCTGCACAAAAGCACGAGGCCGATACCGGCAAAAATCTATAGGCATAGCAAAACCTTTCTCCTTACTGAAATCCAAATCCACAAGGTCATACCAATCTTCCCATCTACTTCTTGCCCTTCGGACGTTTATCAGCCGGTTCAGGACCCTTTACATTATTTGGGATTCAGTTATCTTTAGATTCAATAACAAAAATTACCTGAACTAAATTAGTATCGTGTAGCCATCTAACTTCTCTATTGTGTTCATCCTTCTTTGAACATAATATTTTAAGCTATATTTTATTTTTGAAAAAGTTTAGGCGTTATTCCCACTTAAACTCAGGGGATTATGTTCCCCATCAGTAAGAAACACAAGGTAGGAAAACATAAGAACAGTTTTGAAAACCATGATTATTGCGATCCTAGGAAGTTTACCTCAACTAAGTAATGTTAAGACAGAGATATAACATGTATTCATTATCTATCACCTTGCTTTTCTCATAAATTTCGTTTCGCTTAGATATCGAAAGCCAACTTAAGTGTTGTTATATTTACAAGCAGAAATCGTCTCTGTTTCTACAGCATATCATATATTTTGTTCAGAAGCATTGATTACAATACCCACTTACTAGCATTCGTAACTGGATTGAAAAGTAATTCCTTGGGATGTATAATGAGGATGAGACTATAAAATTTTTCTACGACTCAACAGGCACTAAATCCTGCGATGTGCAATTGGTTTTGATACCGGACTATGTCCCACTAGGAGGAGATTTGTAGGGTCATATAGCAGTTCTCCCCTGGGAGGACATTCGTCTCGAAAATTGAAATCTAAGACCAGGAGGCAATAAATTCAGATTAGCGCCGAGCTCCTCTGTGCACTGTCCCCTAATGGCCACACTATCACCCTCACCAAGGAGCCGACGGCTAATGATAGAGGCAATTATAATAAACAACAAAGGCAGTGTTAAATATTATTTATATAATTTTTTTTTATTTTAAACAAGATGGTTGCTATTCTATGTTAATATTAGTGCTGTGTCGAAACTAAAGTTTCTCGATTCTTAATACTGGTGCCGGTACCAAAAAACCGATTATCAAATCTTGAAACCGAAACATAGGTTTAAAAATAAATTACTATTAGGATGCAGAATTCAATAATAAGAACAAACCAGATGTATTGAAAAAAAAAAACAACTAAATTTTCGAGAAATAAATTAGTAACAGCAGGAAATAGTATTTATTATCTTTAACCGATAAAATATACATTAACTTACAGTCCAGACAATGTACAAAAAAAAAAAAAAACAACAAAAAAACAATCAATTTTAAAAATTGTTATTTCAGTTTTAAATCATATTTTTATATTCCACTGATCCCTGTTGAACAGATCCGCCATCTAGGGCTCCAACTGGACCAAAGACTCATTTATATGACAGTTATCAGACCTATTTGGACATATGGAATCGAGCTTTGGGGCTCTACCAAACCATCTAACTCATCTCGTATCCAATCCTTGCAATCCAAAATCCTTAATGCTCCCTACTTTGTCACAAATAAACTTATCCATAAAGACCTCAATGTTCCATATGGTGCGGATTTAGCCCAAACCAGATACCTATCCTTTCATAGTAAACAAACTCCGTAACCATTCAAATGCACTAGTCTCTCAACTTCCTTCCTATTCTATTCCTGAAAACCCTCCGACGGGTCTGAAAAGAAGATGGCCTCGGGACCTTCTCAAATAGAATGTTTATTGAAGTGCTAACAATGGGTAGTTGCTTCACAAGCAATTGTCATTTTATTATTTTTTTGTCATTATCACATTTACTGGAAGTATGTTTTTATGTACAGTTGTAAATTTCAATAAATATATTTTAAAAAAATCATATTTTATTGAATAATCTTAATTTGGCGATAACCAGACTTCCTGTAGAAGAACAAAACACCACGATGAAAAATTGGTCTCTTATTGAAGATAAAAATAATAGCCATAGTAAGTGTTACTTTTTAAATAATTAGGCATCACAAAATAAACGTCTAAGTTACCGGTACCTAATGGTCTATAGGAATCGACTTTGGACTATCGATTCTTGATACTGCTTTTCTTCTTAAGAAATTTCGGATCGAACAAATAGTTTCGGAGTTAAAGCCAAAAGAGTACCGACATACTTGTTTTCTCGGGGAACTACGCGATTTACCGCAACTATAGAAAACTATAGTAGTATACAGTTACAACAAAAATTCCCCTTTTTTATCCTGATTTGCATAGACTATACGGCTACTGTTATTTTTAATGCTGTGCAATGTCCATAATCATAATTCACATCAGGCAGACCTTTTTTCTTTTTTTTTTTTTGAAGTTCATGGTTCGAAGCTGATTTCTCTATACTATTTGTTATTTGTTTGCAATTTTAACACAGTTTATCGAAAATCAACCAACAATATTTGATTTTATTGACATATCTTGGAGTAGGAATGGGCGAATTTTAAATTTAAAAATCTTATCTTACACAAAATCTAATCATCTACTACTTTTAAAATATAACATTTTTGTTTTAGACCATGACATGACCAAAACTAACGTTTTGAGGAAGTTGGCTAAATTTTTCAATGCTCAAAAACCGATTGTGGATAAACGTCTAAATTAAATTCAGCTTAAGGGATGTCTTTAAACGCAAAATTTAATATACTTTAATTTCTTTGTAAACATGTGCAAGTACAAAAAGTTTGAGTTTTTTTGCCCTTCCAAAATTTTCCCCTTATCAACTTTAGTTACTTTTTTGATATTTTATTCTCAGGACCCATCTGGACCATATTAAAACATACAACCTACGACTCTACCTCTTGCAAGTCTCACCCTCTTTTTTGGGGTTATTTGAGTGGACTATGTGAGAACTTAAGAACAAATTTGTGCAATTATTGTATTGCCATCGGTCCTTGACACGTGCGCAATGTTTTAAGTTAATCAGATAGCTGGAAGTTAGTGAAAATTACGATGAAAGATTCCGTTACATACAGGTCAAGTTAATAAAAAAAAAAAAAAAAAAAAAAAAAAATGTAATTTATGCTTATGTAACGTACACAAAGGAACAAATTTCACGTATAAATATAGGTATATAATAGCCCTTAGGCAATATTTGTAAAATATTATATAAACAAAAAAGTTGTCAAATCATTAGTTACATCACTCTATGTTTTTTTTTGCCTCTCTAAATTTCGCCCTTATCAAATATAGTAATATTTTTGATATTTTACTATCAGAACCCATCTGGACCATACTGAATCATAAATTCTACTACTCCATCTTTTGCAAGACAGATTTTTGGGCTATCATTTGGAGGTAATCGACTAGACTAAGTAAAAAAATTATAAAATTAGAATAAAGGAATGATTGTATTGCCATTAGTCCTTAACACGGTGTTTGGTAGCTGATAATTGGTGAAAATTTCGATGCAAGATTCCGTTACATTCAGGCTAAGTTAATAAAAGCATATTAATAACTAAAGTTACATTACGATGTCAGTGATAGCATAGCAACTGCTGCGATACGCGTATTGCGGGGTTTTCTTAGGGCCTACTCATCAGCCAAGGACCCTGCAGTGAGATATGTTCTGGAAATATCTGGACCGTTAGTCAAGTATAATGAGAGGGGGAAGACGATTGACGTAATGTCTAATAGTTATCACACTGCGGCATCTTTAGAGCCATCTGGATCGCTCTGAGGGCTCTCAGAGGATGTCTACCAAGGAATTCCCCGAGGAAGTGTTCCGTTGAGGACGCTAGTGGCCTTTCCATGTAGAGGGGGCGTTAATGAAGAACAGGAAATGACGTGAACCTAATGATATTTTCATGGAAGTTCAATTGCATTGAATCTTGCATTACAATTAAATTTTACAGGAACACTCTTTGCACAGGTAGGTTATGTCTACGTAAAATTTATCGATAGGATATTCAACGTTATTATCAAACTAAAACATATAAACATATAATGGCCAATGAGAGAGGATCCAGTGGCACCACCTCTCCTGAATTCATTTTATATATATTTTTTTTCGTTCTCTAGGAGTTCCCTCGTCCATTTCATTTTCCAGCCATCTTTAGGTGTTTTCAAATAAATCAACTATTTTATTGAAGGAGATGTAATTTTTAAATTCATTTTTTTCTCTCGAATATTTGCGTAGCTCCATGTTACGATCTGTTGGAATGTTGTAAAATTTCGTGGAATCATTTTTAGTGAGTCCGTATTAGTTGATAGACAAGTAGGCTAAGGTCAGTATGTAGGAGTTATGTTGCCTAAGCACTACAGAGCTTAAAATTAAAGTTAGTTCGTATGTGTCTTTTAAAATGTTCATCTGTGAAGTATATGTACAAATATGAATCGAAACATAAAGTTAATTATTTAAAAAAAAGAAGAAATATCTCATTCTTTTAGGGTCTATTTTTAATCTAACGCTTAGTATGCGAAAAACTGAATAGAAACTGTAAAATCCATTGCTAAGGAAACTAACTCGTTGAGGTGGAGAAGCTCTTGAAAAGACACCACGTCAGCGGACCTCCCACAAGAGGCTATCAAAAGCCTACTTGAAGACATTGCTTGGGTTCTGCCGTCGAGGCAATTATCATCATAATTTATGTGCATATCTTCATCATCATCACCATATATATCATGAGTGGGCTAATAGGGCTCAAATTAATGGACGTAATCTTTAATGGCATATCGCATTACGCAGATATATCGCTTCTGAAGACCTCGAGGTCAGAATCATTCCGAATGATTCATCAGTGTGCTTAGGGGAAGAGCATGGATTAGGAAGGTACTCCTATCACTGGGGAACTACTGTGTATTTTTTCGATACTTCCCTTACAGAAAAACCATAGTCAATCGAATCAATTTTTTATTTTTTTAAGATATTTTTACGATCATTACAGTACTATCACATTTTTTGACGGTTTGCTCTAGGAATGAATCCCAGTTACCAATCTCCTTTCTGCAAATGTTTCGGTCAAAGATATCGGTGTTCGCAATTTTCTTTTTCTTTAGGTCTTCTGTATAATATAATACATTTTTCTCGAAACAATTTTCGATTTATTTATTTTGGAATTCTTAAATAAAGAAGGAGAAGAATAAAATATAGAAGTATGAAAATCGGGGATAATGAAACTTCTGGTGAATTTACATGTTCCAGGGTTCAACATCTTTATATTACTTTTGTTAGTTTAAACAATTTATGGCGTTTTATGGATTTGAGTTTTTTTTTGTAATGTAGTGTTACTAAGGGACGGAGAGTGGTTTTACGATATAGGTTACTACCTAATCCTAGCCAGGATGAAAAAGTTGAGTTTTATCCTGTTGGTTTACAAGGAATCATAATGCCTCACAGACTGTGGCCCCCAAATTTTTTTTTCTATTATTCTATTACTATTTTATCTGAAATGTAAACTAGACCGAATGAAATACTATTTCTATTTATATAATAAAAAAATTGAAAAAAAGAAAGTTCCTTAAAAATATTCTTGGGCATAGAAAAACGTCAAACAAAGTCACATTCCGCTAACGATCAAACCACGAATTGTATCAAAGATTTGAAAATATTTTCACCACAATGAAGAAAATGAGGCTGTCATTCTATGGGCACATTAAAAGAATGGGATGAGAGAGAATCACCAAAAAGATTCTTGCCTTCTTGGAAAAAAAGAAAGATACAAATCCTTGGATGAAAGAAGTACATCAAGATCTGGAAAAATATGGGATCACGGTGGACGTAATTGCAGACAGGCAGACCTTCAAGAAAAAAGTCGCGGGTGAGGAGGACTTGACCAAGGAAAGAACAAGGAGGAACAGAGTATTTTTGGGAGAAGAACGTGCCAACGAATAGAGGATTACTGGCGAAAGAGGAAGTAAAAAGAGAAATTGAAAAAAAATTATGGAAGTTGTGTAATCGTAGCCCATAGATGGCTGAAACGAATATAAAAAATAAATAATCCAAAATATACTTTGATGAAAAATTATACGCAAGAAAATTTCTAAAAAGACTGTAACAACACTTAAAAGATTCATTTTTTTAATTCTTATAAAAGTAGCATACATTTATTTTTTTTTAAATTTTGAATATGACAATCAAATATCTCTATCTTACCGTAAATTAGTATTCCTCTAATATGTTCAAGAAGCTATTCGATCGCAGACCTATACCACAGATCTTCAATTGCACAAAAAGAAGAAGCTATACTTCTTGTGCGATCATGTTTATGGATATATTTCTGCTCAACAAGCAGGAGTCTTATAACAATATCGTATATTAGATATATTAGATATACTGTAGAATGTTACAGTAGCTTTTGCACTCATTTTCATATAATAAAAATTTGGAAAACTAAGTCCGTCCCAAAATTGCAAGGAAGTTATTCATTTAATATTTCACATTAGGAAACAATAGTTTTATTATTGAATTCCATAGTCTATTCTTCAAGTTTTTCAAAGATTGTTTTTAATTTTAACACCAGAGTGAGAATTTTACAATATAATACATTGTATGTCATTCTCTTTAGCAGTATTAAGATTTTTTTTTGGTTACTTTTAGCTTGGCAACTAGCATTTTGGCAAGATAATCACGGAGTTCCGAAACGGCTGAAAGCGGTAGGAATTTCAATGAGATGGATATCTTTGGCTCTAACGAACTCGGAAGGCCAGGAAGTCCATCTCTTCCTTGGACCGCGGTTGCCAAAGTGGCTCCTTTATGTTTTGGACAAGGGCACCACCGATGTCAAAAGAGGCCATTCACGAACGACGATTACCATCTCGCACCGCTAATGGCCGTGTTAGCCAACTATCTCTAATGGTCTGCCGTTGATACCGCTTCTATTCTTTGATCTTACGGCTCTTTGTCAATTTTCACCACTGGAAAATTTTATTTATTATTTCTAATCTATTGTTTTCTGTCTATAGGTGTTTATTGAATGTGTGTGGTTTCATTTTTAACGTATCATGGTGTTGTGTTATTAGTCTTATGAATGATTGAATTGGAACTGATTTTTTTTTTTTTTTTTAATTTGTAGAAAAGGAATTTAATTAATTTAAAAAAGGAAAATTCTAGAAATGTTAGGTTAGTTAATTTTTAGGCTTGGAGTATAATATTCATGATTTTGATTAGAGTGTATTTAAATGATCAGAGGATTCTAAACCTAGATGGAGGAGGATGAAGAAGGCAGGATACTGGCACCACTCGTTCGAGGTTTAAGGATGGGTGGAGATTAGCGTATAATCTACTGGAGGATACAGATCTGAGAACATATTTTATCAAATTTACCAAATGTATATTTAATTACAAAAATAAAATAAAATAAAATAAATTTTGTTAGGAATCGACAATATTTTCCCCTTATATTCAGGCCTCCTGTCACATAAGTGAGCGAGAAATGGGAGTTCATATGAAAAAATAACATGAATAAACATATGAAAAAATGCTGAACGCTTGGTAAAGAAAGATCCTACGTACAATTTTTGGCGTAAGGGAAGATAATATACATAATAAGGAAATATGAGGAGCTAGGAAAAGTGTGCCACGAGTAGGATGTGGTAGCCTGGGTAAAGAAAGGGAGACTGAAATCGTTGGGGAATATTCTGAGGAAGAAGGAAATAAAATTGCCAAGGAATAGTTTTTTTAGAAGGATCCTGAAGGTGCAGGGAAAAGGGGAAAACCGTGAAAAAGGAAGGCGTAGAAAAGGGCATTAGGAGCTTGCGTGTAAGAAGATGGATTGGATAGCAAAAATTTAAAATCTCAACAATTTAATATATACAGAATACTTGAGGTACGCATTATAGTAAAGAAGGATCAATCAATTAGGATTAATGAATTAATTGCCACTTCCATTGGAATTATTTTATTAAAAACCGAACCAGATTTTTGTTTAAATGATCAGATAAACATTTCCAATAGCCCCATTTTAAACTTGTTTCTAATAGGAACGGAAAAATCCAATGAGTCATAGGAGAAATCCCAAGGTAAAATTCCCAAAAAATTTAACCTACCAGGCCCTTCCCCCTTCCATGATGGATATATTCCAGATATATGTTAGATCTCCTCAGGTGAGTACTAATATTTGATTTCTCGTATTACATTTTTATAAACTTTAGTAATTATATGTAATCCATGTAACATAGTGCTAATGTGTTGATAATTTTCTATGTTTTAGAACTGAAGATGAGTGTTTAGCATTCGAAACTAGTTTTCTAATAAAATAATTCCAATAGAAGTGGCAATTATTTCATCAATCCTATATATAGATTATGTTTGTTTGTTTTCGGGGTTTTTACGTTCTGATTTACTCCATCTAGGGCAGGAAGAACGGGTTTTTCTACAGGTTACCTACCTATTCTAGTGTAGGGTGGGAAGGTCAAGATTCATTCTCGCCCCTACTCACTCGGCCATCGGGTCTCCATATATAGATTATGTACATTAAATCAAAAGTTGAATAATTGTATGATGTTAATAAATATTTATGGTTCGAAACTAGTCTTTGCTTAAACAAAATAATAATAGGGACAAATAATCCATCCATTCCTAAAAATATACATATATATATATACTCATACATTTTTTAAAATATAATTGCTAAATATTTTTTTCTTTACGCAGATTTAAAAGCTGTAGCATTATTTCATAATAAAATATGTCATAATTGTTGACTTTTTTTTTTTCAAGAATCTTTTTCTTCTGCCTTATACTTAAGTTCATTTCTTCAAAATATAGACCGATAGAAATTAATATCGCTTACCTGTATTGTTGACAGAATAATACGCTTGTACAACTTGTTTTAGAATTATTTAATTACAAAGCTGATAAGTTAGGCTCTGTTGGAAAAGTTAATTTAAATTTAAGGTCCAATTATTACACTTCTTCTTTTTAAATCACGATTGTTAGCTAATATTAGGAACAGTGAAGGTAACGTTTTAAGAATGATTTGGAAATAAGAAACAACAATAGTTTTTTTTCTCAAAAATTAGTGGCCCTCCATGTTAAAAAGAGGTTGTCAAAGGTCAGCCATACTATGCAGGCTATCGGCGTGACTACCTTCAGCCATAGGATAACTGCTGCTATTAGGTTAACCACAGAAGCAGGCTTTATTTAGTATATAATAATTTTAATATATCTAAAATGTCCTTTATTTGAAGGATACCAGAAATTTCGAGTGAAATTTTGTGAAAAACGCTGATGTGTTTTTTTAGTATTTAAACATTTATTACGGGACTACATTTCCGCCTGCTACATATAGGTTTCTAATAAATTACAAATGACTTATTTACACGACATTACTTAGACACATTAACACATACATACATAAAGTTGACCTTTGAGGCTCCACTAAACCATTCGATTCTTCCTGTATCATATCCTTAAATTCCTAAATTATAAATATAAAACATACAGAATTTTTTACATTTTAGCGCTAGGTTTTATGAATTATATATACTAAAAGAAAGACAAGAAATCAAATATTACATATGAATGTTAAGGATTTGAAACTAGCATTCTAATAAAATAATCTCAATAAAAGTGGCAATTAATTCATCAATCCTAATTGTATTGATCCTCCTATACCATCATGTGTACCTCAAGCTATCAATAAATAGATTTTTTTTTTTAATTATTGTGGTATCCTAGGCCCCATCCTCTATACGGTGTATACAGCTGACACCCCAACTCATCCTACCACTGTCCTCACCACTTACGCTGACTACACATGTGTGTTATCTGTAAACAATGGTCCCTTCATTGTCTCTCAAACACTCCAATCCCATATCCTAAACCTTCAAAAATGGTGTCAAAAATGGATAATCAAAATAAATCCTAATAAATCTCACCAAATAACCTTTACCCTTCGTCGTAAACCTACAACCTCCTGTCCTACAGTATCCTTTAATAAAATTCCACTAATCCCTGTTGAACAGATCCGCTACCTCTTGAACAAACGTTTAAGTTGAAATCCACATACAAGATTAAAACGACAGGAAACTGCTCGTCGTTTTCGACTTGCTTCAACATTCACTAGACAAACGCTCAAACCTTCCGCTTTACTACAAAAGACTCATTTACATGGCAGTTATTGGACCTATTTGGAACCTTCTAATTCTTCCCGCATCCAATCCTTACAATCCAAAATCCTTCGAAAAATCCTTAATGCTCCTTACTTTGTTACAAATAAACTTATCTATAAAGATCTCAATGTCCCATATGTTGCTTATTTAGCCCAAACCTGATACCTATCCTTTCATAGTGAACTTTATAACCACTCAAATCGGGTAGTCTCTCAACTTGCTTTCCACTCTATTCCCGATAACCCTCCGAGGCGTCTGAAAAGAAGATGGTCTAGAGACCTTCTAGTGTAAAATAGTTATTGAAGTGCTACTAATGAGTAGTTCATTTCAAGCTTTGACATGTTATTGTAAACGTTATCAGCCCATTTACTTAATGTATATAATTGTACAGATGCAAATTTCAATAAATTAATATAAATAATAAAATTATTGTGGAACTGTGTATATTCAAACGAAAACCAGTAAAAAAGTTTTATTAAACCAATTAGTAATGACGATGCCTGGTGAGTTATTTTTTGCAATGTCAAGACACGAAGTTGAGGCATCTTTTCAGACGGCTCGGATGATTATCCAGCATCGTTAGGGAATCCAGGTTATGTGTTGTGGGGAATTTGAGGTTAATTTGGGAGAGACAAATCTCCTGCTTCAATAAAACTTAAAGTTTTAACGTATATCGGGGTTTCATTTTTTTTATCTTGAGTTGGATCTTATATTGTAAGTAGTAAATATGGGAACTCAAATTGGAAGTTTATCGCTTCTTGGATAGCATCATATTGGAATTTAATAATGTTCCAATCTCAGAATGATCCAATAATCAATAAACTAAATCATATTAGCTTAAAATAAAACAGATATTGAACTATTCAATAAAAAAGAGGGCTGCTATATAAAATTATATATATGTGTTTTATTGAATAAATATTACAAGCTGCCTCTTAAAGGGCAATATATAAAATTAAAATTGTTATATGTTTATGATATCCTCATGCACTATAAAACTATATAAATATATGCCTTTAATTTACTTTTTATTTTTATTTTATACTTTATGATATTTAGAATTTATATTATTGGTAAATGTGCAGTAAAATGATTACAATGACACGTCAATAACTTGTGAAGAACTATTCATTGGTAGCAGTTCAATAAATGTTTTACATTCGAAAGTCCTTTGACCATCTTATTTTCAGTGGCTTCGGAGGATCATCTGGAATCGTTTGAATAGCTTATACAGGTATCTTGTCTGGGCCAAATCTGCAACGTATGGGGCATCTAGATCGTTATGGTTAATTATTTGCGATAAAATAAGGAGTTTTAAAGATTTTACGAAGGATTTTGGAGTGTAAGGATTAGATACGTGAAGAATAGGAAGCTTTATAGGAGCCCCAAAGTTCAAGTCTGTATGTACAAATGGGTCTAATTATTGTCATGTAAATGAGTCTGTTGTAATTCATTGGGAGCGTTGAACGTTTGTCTAGTAAGTCTTTTTTGTCTAGTTAGTCTTTTAAGTCTCGTATGTGGATCATCTCTAATTTGAATGAGAATTTCTAATTTCTTGAATTATTATTTGTTATGTTTATACTTGAAATATAATCTTTAGCAGCCGACCTGACCCTAATTTCTAAAACAGCTAACCAGCCCTGTGATGAGGTCGCTAAAGATTGGAGCGATGCTTAAACTTTTAATTACTGCCTAAGTTATAATGGAATTTCCTTAATCCAAACCTAATAATAAATTCATCTGAATTCCTGGGGAGGGCGTGGCTGGGGCTGGAGGTATGTCCCACCTGTACCCAACTCTTCACGGCACAATTATATCTTTTGATGAAGTTTGTGATTAGGTCTGTTCTTCCTGGAGATTTTTTTAATTTAAGTTTTAGCTCCTTATGATAATAAGTTTTAAAAAAAAATTGCCAGATTTATGAATATTATCAATGGTAATATAGAATTATAAAGTAATCCCGCCACAATTTCGATTTTATTATTATTCGAAGAGATTAATGGGTAAGGTATTGTGGGCTCAGACCTTCCTAGTCCAGGGTCAAGTTCGGCTGTAGTATGTAATTATATTCTCTGATCAGATGATCAGGTAGTATAAAAGTATAAAAATTTAGATAAAATGGGACTTTTAAGCTGATAAACGGTAGATCTTAGTGACAAATGTTACATGTATAACAAAAAATACTCCCCCCGTCAAATTTTGGATCCAAACAACACCATAAGAATGAGTTGCGTGGTACGTTTTCGAAGGTGAAAAAAATAACGTAAAAAAAACTATAGAACCCAGAAAAAAGATATATCCATTTTAAAAAAAAGAAAAGAATTTTCTCAGCTATTGAAAACTATACTATTACAAAAAGAAGAAAAAAAACAACTGAAAGTTTGGATAACATGTTCATTTGACTCATTTTTCTCAGGTAAAAGTTCAATTTCCCAATTCTAACAGAATATTCACAAAATAATATTTATCTTTGTAATATCCGCTTAACTTAGCCATATAAATACAAATAAAGAGAAAAAAAATAGTTTTCTGGTGATACCCAAAAGCCAAAATTCAAAAAATTGTAATTAGCATACTATCCATAAGTGCCAAAGAAATATCTCACATAAATTGATTAACTATCGTAAACAAGAGATACTTTTGATAGAAACAATATGGAGATGTAGGGAAGTGGAGCCGACAACAGTTTGTGAATAATGGTTACCCCGTGATATTTCACTGAAACAAATTATGAATAATGGAACTTTCTAGACATTTATAACAAAAGAACAATACCATTGAACTTGACTCGACTCAAGGCACTTATCCAAAGTACTTGAGAGTGAGCTGTCGTCAATGGGATTACCGAGAGAGATCTAATTTTATCTATTATAGTTGCGCGGGCTGGACCGAACCCAATGGGACATAGTCGACTGCTTAGAATAATCACTCCGAACACTGGCCATTGTTAAGGCAATTGTCGACGCTCATTGTTACAAACACTTGCGATGCTGTTCTTTGTTCTACCTAAATGAGTCTTCTAAACAATTCCAACTTAACTAATGCAAATTTATTAAACACTTTTAGAAATTAAAAACATTTTGTTTTTAGTGACACACAAACAAAAAACAAAATGGCTACCTTCACACAACTTTGTTTCAGATATTAGTTACGTTTACTTCGACAAAAATTAAAGCATTAAAAAAACAAACAAAATTCTTAACAGGTTGGATTTACTATAACAGAACTTTGAAATGGAGTATGGTTAAACTTGATTTTTCTGACAAGACTTAAAATTTAACCCCATCTTGTCATACTGATTTTATGATTAATATTGATCTCTGTGGAATAATAATGTACTTAATCCTTCTATATCATCGTCCGTACCTCAAGTATTAACGTACATAAAATTTGAGTCTGATTCAGATGTTTTGGAGATTTAAAGTCAATCTCTTTGGACATGGCTTGTCCAGTTGGTGGATCCCTAGGATATTATAAATAATGTATGATTGTATTTTTGTATTGTTATTGTCCGAAAGCCAATCCGTGTTCGCTGACAACGTCCATAACGATTTCTATTGCTCAATGAGTAAAATAACCATCGTTGGCTAGTAATGAAACATATTTAAAATTTTAGTATTAGTTAGTATTGGAGAATCAAAATCAACCCAAGCAAATTCCATCAAATAACCTTTACTCTTCGTGGTAAACCTACAACTTCATGTCCTACAGTATCCTTCAATAATATTCCCCTGATCCCTGTTGGACATATCCGCTATCTAGGACTCCAACTGGACAAACGTTTAACCCTTTAACAGGCGATATGTCCTGGAGGATACACATATTTAATGCCTTTTGCTCAATAAATGACGTACTGTCAGACGCATTATCCTAGTCATTATCGTCTAATATCCTTTATTCAACCTTGAATTTCATGTGTGGGCGTTAGCATAGCTATAGCCTTTCAAAGGAAAAAAAAAAAAAGATATGTATTCAAAAATTCCCGGTCTGCCCGTTAAAGGGTTAACTTGGAATCCACATACCTGACTAAAACGACAGGGAACTGCTCGTCGTTTTCGACTTTTTTACTAAACCAACGATAAAACCTGCCGATTTACGACAAAAGACTCATTTATATGACAGTTATCAGACCTATTTGGACATACGAAGTTGAGCTTTGGGACTTCGTGGGAAAAACTTTGTTACAAATAAATTTATCTATAAAGATCTCAATGTTCCATATGTTGCTTATTTAGCCCAAACCTGGTACCTATCCTTTCGTAGAGAACTCCATAACCACTCAAATCCGGTAGTCTCTCAACTTGCTTCCCACTCTATTCCCGATAACCCTGCGAGGTGTCTGAAAAGAAGACCTTCTAGTGTAAAATAGTTACTGAAGTGCTACTAATGAGTAGTTCTTTTCAAGTTTTTACATGTAATTGTAATCATTAACAACATATATACTAGATGTTTAAATTTGTACAGTTGTATACCATATTTCAATAAATGAGATAAAAAAAGTATTAGTTAGTACCCGCTTTTGTTTATTGCGTTATATAATTTATTTCCATATTTGTATCAAATTGAAAGCGATATAAAAGTGTCACGAAGTAAAATTCACAAAGGCCTACACATAACCAAAAACACCAAGCCCTTAGTGAAAAATAATACAAATTTTGGAACAGGTGCAAAAAAATGTCATTCTGTTCCACATTCATTTAGAAGTCAGCGACTCCGGTGACCTAACAACTATTTTCAGTACGAAGGACACCACCTACGAAGGTCAACGAACGGTTAAAAGACGAGTAGGATTTTAAAAATTGACTCTGATTTTTCAGCTTGAATAATATTTAAATAAATCAGTATTCACGTAATGTGTAAGAGGAACAATAATAGAAATATAGCGATACCTTCTTACGTAACACAATTACTCCACAATACGTGGCTTTGCTTAGTCGCCTTGAATATAATATTATCATGTTTGAATATAACAAGGACTGATTGGAGAAGTTGTTTTATTTGTTCCTATCCTCAGTATTTATTAGCAGCCTACAATTTCTTGGGCTTTTGTAGTTAATATTAATGTTCTACTAACTAACTACAACAGTGGTTAGTTAGTGGTCTAGGAAGAGGTGCCATGAATCTTAGTCCTCAGCGGCTGTCATCCAGTTTCTTTTCTGCCATTACTCATCCTTTATCTCCTCCTTCCAAAAGGAGTTTTATGACATCATCAATGATCTGGACAATCTAATGAATCATATGGTAACACAGGCCAACGATGAAAAAACTTTTTTACTTAAAACACCTTATTATTCTGTTTTTTAGGGTGCAGTTTATTTATTTAATTAATTTAATTTTTTTATTATTATTTATTTTTATTTTATATTATTTTATTTTTTTAAAAATATTTTTATAGGGTTGCCGACTGCAACCCTTCAATTATAAAATTCCTCAAAAATTATAACTTTTAGAATAATTTAAAAAAAAATGACCATAACTAAGAAGGAAGAATCATAGACTGGAGAAAGAAACAAAAGACCCTCAATGTTGAGTGTCCATAAAAAATATAACCTAACCTCATGAAAATTATTAAAGAATTAACGATTGGATCGTTTTCCTAACCTTCTTTGATCATATACTCGCCAAAATATCCATTTAAAGATATATCTTTCAAATATTACATACATTTTTCCTCGTCGCCCTTTATCCTGTACCAGGTTTTATATTAGATTTGATTTGTTTTTTCGATATTATTTCGAAAAGATTTTATTTTTTAAATAAAGTTTTCCTCAAACCCAGTTCTGTTCAAGCATTCTACCCCGTCAGTTTGTTCTTTTTTTCTTTAATTAATTTTCTGTAATATCTTCTGTTATTGGACCTTTAAACTCTCATTCCGGTAGTATTTCTGTATTGTTATTTCTTGTATTTATATTTTGTAAATATACGTATCAGATTAATTTATCTTTTCAATTTTACATATTCTTTCTTTTCACGCGTTCCTTACTCTTAAAATGATTTTTCGTGAAACAAAAAAGAAAATGCTAACTTTTTCGAGACCAGCAATAATCGGTATCTTCTTCTGACTTGATTTCATATTGTTTTTAAGGAGACCTTAAAACCAACACCTTTTTAACCTTTGGCATGGAATGTTAAAGTGAATCTATTTCTTTGTTCTTAAAATTATTTGAAGTTAAATATTATTATTTATCTTTATAGTTTTAAATTGATGGTTTTACGAATAACTGTAGATCGTAAGGAAAAAAATGGTTTATTAAAGCTAAATAGTTGAGAGAGTTGTGGTGGATTTTCTGTTTATTATGAAAAAAATAGTGGGTATCGGATTTGCATCAAATCAATGACAAACAGAACATTCTTATTAGTTTTAATTTCGAAAAAACAAAAAAAGTTTGAATTATCTTATTAGTCGCCTATTCAGGATTAAGTGAAGAACTGTTGCTTATAAGGCTTAGATAGTTGAGTTGAATAAACTCTTTGCGTTCCAATAGTTTTGAATACAGTGATGTGAATTTAAATTTAGTAATAAACTGAAAGTGTATCTTGTCGTTTCAGTCTTTTATGAGGATTGTAAGTATGGAGTTCCTTTGGAGGCAGTCCTTGGCAGTGAACTCAGGTACAAGCAGATTTTTATTACGTTTTACCATAAAAGTTATTTAATCAGAAATTCACATTATTTTTTTTTAAAATTATTATTTATTAAATTTAAAATTAAATGTAACCTAAATTACTTAAACGTGATCTGTTTCGAATTCCATTAATAAAACATCTTAATTTCTTTATCAAAATAATTTCTTACACTCTTGCTCAAGTTAACGCAAAAGAATTTCTCAGAGATGTCTAATAGCTACACCGTTCTCTGTGTTAATCCTATTGTAAAACTTTAGCTTCCCAGGCGCTATAATTATTAAACTCGTTAACATCAGCGAAGGGCCAAATCCTGGATGCTCAGCTGAAAATAAAGAGTTTTCAAAGTTGCTTCAATCTATTACAGCTATAACAAAAGAGAAAAGATGCTTGCAATTACAGCCGTTGTTATTGTCTAGATCTTATTGTTAATAACCTAATACAATATCAAATCATTCTGAAGAAGGAATATATTTCAAAAGGAGTATGATATGGTTTGTTAAAATCTGAAATTACTCTGGTTGTATTTAGGAATGGGTATCGTAATAAAAATATCAATCCTTTTATATTAAAATATAATATGTATATATTTTATTATAATATAATATATAAAATATAATATTTTATATTAAAATATCGACAATATTTTGAGCTCTGAGCTTGAATATAAGACATACCGACTACCAAAAATATCAATGATTTTGTTTTTAATATGAAATTCTTTTTTAAAGAATATTTAAAACAAAATCACAAGTATCACGTTTCACTAATTTCTTGTTTATTTTATCGCTTTACTTAATTTACTTTATTTATTATAAGACCAATAGTGATGTATGGCAGTGAGACGTGGACTCCCACTAAAGATACCGGGAGAACACAGTTGGTCTAGGATAGAAGAATATTAAGAAGGGTCTTTGGTGCTGTGAGAGAGGAGCACAGGCGGCGCATAAGAAGCAACGCCGAGATCGCACTATTGTGAAGGTGAGCCAGATATACTCTGTGCTATTAAGAAAGGCAGGCTTAGATGGCTGGGATACGTCGAAAGAATGAAGCCAAACAGGCTGCCAAAAAAAATGTTTGATGGTACAGCAGGAGGAAAAAGGAAGAGGGACAGACCCAGGCGTAGATAGATTGATGACCTTGAGGAAGATTTGCGGAGGCTAAGGATACGGAATTGAAGAAACTTGGCGAAGGACCGAGAGGAGTGGAGGTTGGTGGCAGAGGCCCAGGTCCTGTAAGGACTGTAGCGCCCAAGAACAAATAAATAAACTTAATTTATTTCACAGCTTAAATAGGTACATTTTTTTTTTTAATTTTGTAAAATCTAAAAGCATCTTATTATGAACTGTAGGTAGTAGATACATATAATTATTTTGAAGCAATCAGTATCAGTCTTATCAACTGTCCCCTGCTCCTAACATTAAAAACTTACCCTTATTGAAACAAATTTTATGCTTTAGTTGCTTTTATTTTAGGTAACGTTATATATACCCCAGACAGTTATTGAGGAATAACTCTAATAAAAATATTAAACTTAATTAAAGTAGTGATTTTACATTCAGTTATGTGGTCGAATAGACTGATTTACAAGCAAATGTTAATTTAGGTTAATAATAACGAGATTTTTTTCATTTATTTCTTAACCTACTTTTGTGAGTATTATTCCATTTAATAATATATATCGATATTGACATTTGATTTGAGCATGTTTTTTTTGCTTATATGTATATTTTTGTCGGCAGTGAGCCTCGAATTTCATTCTAATGATGACGATTGGACGAGCCAATCAGCTGCTAAATCAGAGCCCGACAAGACGAGCTGACCAATCGGAGGACAGGGCAACAAAGGCGCTCATTAGGACACCTAACACCATTACAGGTCGTGTTGTTCCTGTCGGGGCTTTGTATGTAACTGTCTTTGTCCCGCCTGTCGCGCTCAATGTTCTACCTCCGCTAGGAATCGCCTGTTATTGGGGAGGCAGCCGAACAAGGATTGGACATATTTGGTTGTCAATCAGGGCTAATATTATCTGTTCAGTTCTTAATCCACCAAATACCCATAACTAAAAATCTATGAACCCCATCCACGATGTGCTATTGTATAATAAAGCTTTATTGGCATCATTTATGACAAAAGCCTCTCTCTTAGGAGGTAAAATGGAGTTCAGCTCCAAAATAAATTTACAGAATAGAAACTGAGTTGTAGCATGTAACAATATAAAATAAAATATACAATATTCCTTGAATATCCAGCTCAACTCACCCCTATAATCCTCCTCGCAGGTTAAAAAAACAGTGGCCTCGTGACCTAATATAAATTTCGACATGGAGTCCTGGCAGTGGCCAGCTTCTCAACTCATGCTCTGAGTGACTGTGGTTTAGCGCTCTCATTCAGCCTCCGCTGGTCTTATCTTATACTAGTGACGCAGCTGAGAGAGAAGCGTTGGAATCTCTTGGTGGAGGTACAAGTCTCGTTGGGGGGTCCCTCGGATGTGTACATATTGTAAATAAAGAATGAATGTATTTTTAAAATGTAATTTAATTTAATTACATATAGTTTTATATATATATATATATATATATATATATATATATATATATATATATATATATATTTTATTATTATTTTTTTTTTTTTTTTATTATAATTTTTTTTTATAATTATGATTATTATTTTTTTTTCACTTTATGTACTGTATAGTTT
The DNA here is from genome assembly GCA_003667255.2 of Euschistus heros. Lineage (NCBI taxonomy): Eukaryota > Metazoa > Arthropoda > Insecta > Hemiptera > Pentatomidae > Euschistus > Euschistus heros. Next base: position 5,929,373 of record RCWM02000006.1, read on the forward strand.
GAGGTATTTTGTTGATTTAATTTTTATTGTATTACGTATTATGAGATTCTTTACTCATTTTTTATTTATTATTCTCTTTTATTTATTATTCACTTTCATTTATAGTTCACTTTCTTTGTTTTTGTTTCATATTGTTCATATTGTGTGAATGGATCCATTAAGCCATCCATATTACTTATTGCCCACATTGAGGCAGATTGTAATACTTTCTTTAAAAAAATGTTTAAAAAAAAATTCTTTGTAAAAACAAAAACAAAACTACAAACACAAAACAAAACTTTTTTTCTTTTTTTTTTTCTATAGATTATTTACAATTGTGAACCAACAGTCTCTGTCCCTGGCCACTTTCATCCAGTTGGTTCCATGTACTGCCAGAACTAAAAGAAAAAGTCTTACAATCTAGTATTTACCCCTCCCCCCCTCAATCCTGTATGGCGCTCAGACTTGGGCAATAACAAAAAAGGAACAGGCGAAACTAGACACTATCCAAATGAATCTTTTAAGGAGTATGGCGGGAATCCGAAGAAGCAAGGAAGCCCAAAAACTGAAATGGAGGTGGGCTGGACACCTAGCGAGAGTCAAGGACGAAAGATAGTCGAAAAGTAGCACCGAGTGGACACCGATCGGCCAAGTGAGAAGCAAGGTATGTGCTATTATAAATAATCAAATATGAAGTAATTGAGCCAAATAAATTGCATACAAATAAATATCGAATGAAGGTCTAGGCTTAAATCCTCTCATCATCGTCCTGATTTACCCTTTTAACATTTCATTTTAATATTGGAATTATTAAGGACTTTAAAATGCATGTCAGAGTACATCAAGGTCCAAGACAGTGGTTTTGATCGATAAACAAAAGAAGTTCAGCGGTTATTGTACCGTGTCAATCGATTGTGACGTACGGTTAAATGAGTCTTGGCACATTCAGTCTCTATTTAAGGTTACTATTTTTCAACATTCAATGGTTCTGGTAAAAATGCTTGGTAGTTGTGGGTGCTAATCACCATTTCATAACTGTTAAACATATAAGTATCTCAACTCATAATGACAGAGTTTTTTTTATCAATAATCAAACGTAATGTCTAGAATTCATCTACCCATAATTTGTTCTGTCGATTTTCTATATGACAATCAATTGATTTCTGTACAAGTAAATTACATGACTGGCTTAATATATGAAAAGTTCGCATAGATTACGACAAAGTGCAACACATTTCTTTTCCTCTTCAATGTGAAACATGCCAACAAATTTTTCTTGATTTCTATATTAATCATTCCTTAATTCCTCAAACAGTAATTGTAAACTACCTTAGTCTGATGTTTGACCGAAGAATGACATGAAGTCCACATATCAAGAAAAAAAAGAAAACGCTCAACCAAAGACTACGACTTTAATGTAATAAGTCTACAACTTAAACAAAAAATTAACACTTATACTTACTTACTGAAACCTATTTGGACATGCACTTCGCAGATATACGAAGCAGCTAAAAAAGACTCATATTAACAAACTCCATGGCAAAAACATTCAGGACAATCGCAAAAGCACCATGGTACGTAAGCAACATAACTTTACATACTGGCCTACGCTTGCCAACAGTTAACGAACAAATACGAACCTGCTACAAACGATCTCACGAAAATTACTAATTTTCGCAAAAATATAATTTTTACCTCACTTTTTGTCAAACATTAGCTTCTGGTGCCTTCCGAGATCGTTTCTCCGAAAAAATAACCATTGAAAGGTCGACAAATAAGTATAAGTTTAATTTTATTAGAAATTTAATTAACTTTAATCTTGATCTGTAGCATATATTCTAGAGTCTTCGAGATATAATCGAAACACCGATAAATCGGACCCTCTCCCCTCCCCCCTACCGTTAGCTCACCCCCAGAGCCGGGGACTTTTAGTATGCTTATTTTCTAACTACTGCTAACGTAGTCCTGATGTAAAAAATAATAGCATATTTCATGCACTCTACACACCTCTTTACAGCACTCATTGACTGAAATGTAAGAAGAAGAGGAGATTTAACGAATGTCTTGTCCTCCCTATCACTATACCCACTCTGCACTCTGCACCGAGGTGTTGATGGGTTGGAGGAATTTTTTTAGTGATCTTGTGGATTTATCATATCAAGATGTGTGATATAATGAAATTATTAGTACGCTTTTGACTAATATTTTTTATTTTTTTACACACGATTGTCATTTGAATATTTCCAATGATACCAGAAAGTTTTAGAAATTTATTTATATATCTCCACGCTCCCACTTCATCTTGGGTTTCGTAAAACATTTTTTTCCTCTCTTCATCTACCATCAGACGTTTATCATCGACTACATTCTTGCTCTCAGCTTTAAGTTGGATTAATATTTCAAGTCGTGATCCGATATCTATGACCATACTGCTAAACATTAATAAATTATAAACTTAATTTTTCCTTCTAAGAAATATTAAAAAATTTCAAACAAATTTTATTTTTAACTATTTATTGTTATTTTTTCTATGTAATTATTTTAAAATTACTTTTGTCGTGAACCTCAACCAATAATTCTCTCACCATTAAATTGCTGTTTCCACAAGCGAGAATATTTATAATTGTAAAATTATGTATATCATTATGTTATTATGTGTAATAAGTTATTTTCTAGTTGTGATTTAAACACATTACGTAATACTTAGTAAATCCGTTAGGTTACAAGGGTGCACTTAAGTCATTTATATTTTTAAAGTTTAAGGCCTTATAACGTTAAAGCTTCTTTCGTAATATCACTTTCATTCTAATACAACAAAGAGATGTTACACAATTGCCAAACATAAGGAAGTATAAAAAAAAAAATAATTTTTCTTAATTAGATTATTTAAATATACAAAAAAAAAATTATATTTATGAAAATTACTTGTAAATAGGAATGGGTTATATCATTAAATCAATATTTGTTCTTTTGAGAAAATCGTATATATAGGTATACGAGCTTTATTAACTTTAACTAAAGATGCTCTTAAACTTTAATACTTTATTAAGGTTATGATGATATATATTTTGAATATTATCATTGCAAAAAAATAAAATAAATCATCTATCATATCAGTTTTGTTTTCTTTAGTTATTTTTACAGTTCAAGTAATTTGATTCCATGAATTATATACATTTGTTGTATTACTCCTTTTTTTCTTTTATAATTTTTTTGAAATTTACAACGGTACAAAGAACATACTTCAAGTAAATGTGTAAGTGAAGATTACAACAACATGTCAATCTAAAAATAACTAATAAGTAGCACTTCAATAAAAATTCTGCACTAGAAGATCTCTAGACACATCTTCTTTTCAGAGGCCTCGGAGGATTATCGGGAATGGAGTGGGAAGCAAGTTAAAGAACTAGTGGATTCTGGAGCTTACTATGAAAGAACATTATGAACATTTAGATCTTTATGGATTAGTTTATTGGTGACAAAGTAAGGAGCATTGAGTATTTTTTGAAGGATTTTGGATTGTAAGTATTGTAAACGTGAAGAATTAGAAGGTTTAGTAGAGCCCTAAAGCTCAACTCTATTTTTTCAAAACTTTTTAATTACTTCATGTAAATAAGTCTCTTGCAATCAATTGGGAGCTTTGAACATCTGACCAGTAAGTGTTGAAGTCGTCTGTAACAACGGGCAGTTCCTTGTCGTTTTAGTCTTGTATGTGGATTCCAATTAAGACGTTAGTTCAGATTTAGTCCTAGTTAGCGGATCTGTTCAACAGAGATCAGTGTGATATTATTAAAGGATCCTTTAGGACAGGAAGGTAGGTTTATAACGAAGGGTAAAGGTTATTAGGTGAGATTTGTTTGGATTTATTTTGATTCTCCATTTTGACACCATTCTTGAAGGTTAAGGATATAAGATTGGAGTGTTAGGGAGGAATGAAGGGATCATTGTGTACTGATAACACACAGCGTAAGTAGTAGGATGAGTTGGGATGTCAGCTGTATACACCCTGTAGAGGATAGGGCCTGGGATTTCTTACTTAAAAAAAAGAAAAAAGAAATTGAGAATATTAGTATGAAGAAAAAGAACCTCATATTTTTATAGTGAATATTTTAATTACAGACTAAACAAATATTGGTTTAAGTTATTAAAGCAATTGTTAAGATGTTTTTTCATTCATTCTGGTCTATTTAATTGCTTGTTTGTTCTTTTAAGATGCATAATTACAATAAACATTTCTTCTAAGTTTATTTATAACTATAAAAAAGTTATTAAAAATCTCTTTAAATGAAGTTATTTTTGAAATTATTTCATTATCATGGTATTCACTCCTCTTTATTATTAATAAATCATGTTACATGTTTCGGGAACAACAATGTCCCATCCTCAGACTGAAATCTCTTTAAATGAAGTTAATTTTGAATTTATTTCTTCAGTTAAGTAAGTTTAATGGTTGGATTAAACAGATCCGAGTTCAACTAAGAAGTCTTAAAATAGATTAAAAGAAAATTCCACTCAGCTATGATCTAACTCTTGGCTCTCGTTCAAAGTATTCACTGTATATATATATTATTGCTGACATTTACAATATGTTGATATTGAACATAGTATAACAAATATAGTCAAAACAAGGATTTAGCACTGATTGGTTGTCATTAAAAATGACGTATCTAATGGTCATAGCATTTCAATAATTTTACTGAAGGAAATATTCCATTGAACTTTTATATTATAAAGTAAACAAAAAAGGAAAAAGTTACTGTATCACCAAATATTCTCTATTTTATAATAATAGGTTGAAACCTATTTCTATTATAGATATATAATTTAATATTTAACCGTTTGAAAAAGATTAAAAGTTAAATCTATTTGTTACAGAAGTTGAGCTATTGTAAAGCTGTCAATGATATAAATTAAATTGTTATCATAATATTTTGGGTTTTTTTTTCCGAAAAAATATAAAAAAATAAATAAATAATTTTTGATATATTCTTTCATTTCTAAACAGATTAAAATCTATGCGCTTAGAAAAAAACTAAACTTGGCCTTGAGGAAAACTAGTATCATGTTATTATATTGATAGTTTATTATGAAACATCTGCTATATAACTCCTATATTAAAACATATAACTATTTTTATTTTGTAATAATCAAAAGTGTTTATATCAATATAAATAAATATTTATAATAAATATTTTGAATTGATAAAACCGGACTAAATCATAATATTTATTTGGGATCTGATAAAAGAAAGTATTAATATCACCCATAATAATATTAATATGAAGTTGATAGCAAATTCAAAAAATATAAAGTTTAGTTAAAATTAATATTAAAAATTAAACTTATTTCTATAATAATGAAAATATAAGAGCACTATAACTCTTTGTTATTTATTTATAAATTTATTTTACTAAATTGTGTAATTAATAAAGTAATTGAAATTTTAGTTTTCAATATTTGCCCAACAAAATGTTTTATTAATTAATTTTTTTTAAAATTATATCTCTATGTATTACATAGAGTACATAGTACATATTACATCTTCTAATACTATAATATTATTATATATATATATATATATATGAATGAAAATCTTTATAAGAAATATCTTTTATCTAATTTTTTTTTTTTTTATTGTATTCACGTCTTCTTCAAAAAATACCACCTTTAAATATTCATTAATGAACTCTACAGTCCTTTTCTTGGTCAACTGCAAATTAACATTAATAAGAAACAGAGTTGGGGGGGATTGATAACAATAAATTAATTATGATTAATATTTAGTCATGATTAAATTTTGCCCAACTCTGCTTACAGGAACACATAAATTCCGTTAGTTATATTCTCAATATATCCCACAAAACATTAAATTAGGAATATCAAAAGTTTATTGGGCGATTTTACTTTGTTTTAATATATAACTCTTAAACGAGATACAAACACAGAAAAAAATTATTAATGTAATTATATGGTGTAATAATTCCAAACAATAATAAAACAATATTACTAATCCCACATTAAATTTAAAAAAAGAAAAATTATATTACTTGATATTTGTAAATAAAAAAGAGTTTATCGCTAGGAATTCTATCATTTCAATACTAAAATGTGATTATTAGAAATCATTAGTTTGTTTTTTAGAACATTATTATTATTTTAAATAGACGCACGAGCAATAAGATATTAAAATAATTACTCAAATGTTTAAGTCTTTTTCACATTAAGACTGCAAGTTCTCAGCCGTGACTTCTAACTCACCGATTTGAATGCCGATTTTTGTGTGGGTGGTAGGAACCTATAATTGTGCAAAACTAGAGTTATAGCTACCAATGAGAATTGGGAGCCGAGAAAAAATAAAATAAAAACCAATATGAAAATCACGTTTTACTATTTTTCTCAGCTCTCGGTCAAGATAGAAAATTAATTTTATCACTTAAACTTGTAGTTTTTAATGTCATCTCTTTATTACAACCGAAACCTGATAAAAAATCACTTAAACAATAATAATAATAATAATATCAGGTTTTGGTTTAAACATGAAATCCTGCATTAATATCCGCACAATGGGTTTTGATTGTGGTAAAGAGATAGCATATATAACTACAATTTCACGTGAAAAAATTATTTCTCTATCTTGACTGAGAGCTGAGAACTGGCAAGTAACTGGCAGCGTTAATGTGAAAGAGACCCTAATATTTTTTATATAGTTTCAAATTATTTTTGGGTGTCAATGACAGCCATTACAATAATGACATATTTATGACCCTAATACCCATGAACCCTAGAGGAGATTGTACACCCAAAGACCAAGGTTCTGCGGCCGATAATTGTCAACCTTAGCCATCGTCATCATCATCTTTGTACCGCGTGATGTCATAGCGACCCTTGCTTCCTCACGATGACGACACTACACTACCGGGAATCCGGACGACACACCTACACAGTACGAAGGTAAGACGATATAGTTGTAGATCGTACTCACTCACCTGAGGAGACGCACCTGTGGCTCCGACGTGCAGGCTTCTACTGGCGCCTTCCCCACTTCTCTCTCACCTTTCTTTCTTAATACTCGTTGCACTCTCTGCTTCCACTGTTACGCCTCTTTCACCTACTTTTACGATCTTATTCAGTATAATTTTCTACGTATTCGAGTAAAATTTTTATATATATATATATATATATATATATATATATATATATATATATATATATATATATATATATATATATATACATATGCGTGTGGATATATTTCTTGACTGTGACTATTAGATGTTTAATAAGGTTCTTGAGGTACAGTCAATAAATAAAAACGACTATTTTGGAGAAGTTTCGAGACTGCATTGTTCTCATAATCATGTCCTACTGTTAAAAAACAGGTTACAATAAAAATATATAAGTTATACAGGTTATTTCAAAACGTAAGTTAGTTAGCTACAATATAAATATATAAACACTCGCGTTAGAATAATTAACTACATATCATTAAAAAATATGGAGAAGCAGAAAACTACTTACAATGTTACTGGTGGGTATGCTATTGGTATCTACTACTATATTAAAACAATTCTAGTACACAACTGACCTTGGGAACAGTAAGGGTTAACAGAGTTGGTATATCCAAAACTGGTGGTATTCCCAGATGCAGGTAGAAGGGATATTCTTATTTCTGTGTAATAGGAATATCATTACATAGGAGTAGTTTCTTACACCTACCATACATATTTTGTAATTATATGTAGTTCATTATTCTAACCCAAGTTTTAGTATCTTCTTCTTCGGCTCTACAGTCGATGGTGAACCTTGGCCTCCCTGACACTTAATCCCCAGCAATGTCTATCCAAGGCTTTTCTTTTCCAGTCTGTCACGCCCATCTTTTCTAAGTCCCCTTCCATGTCAGCAATCCAGCTCTTGCGAGGGCGTCCTCTTCTTCTCTTCCCAGGGAAGGTCGCCAGGAAAACTTTTTTTGCCATTCTTGTGTCTGGCATCCTTTCTAGGTGTCCTAACCAGCTCCGTCCTACGATTTTATAAATCGTACTATATTTTCATGGTGTATAAGATCTTCTAGTTCCTGGTTATTCCTAATTCGCCATGCTCCTTGAGCGTACACAGGGCCAAACACGCGCCTCAATATCTTCCTTTCGAAGATCCTTAATGCTTGCTGGTCAGCTGCTTTTAGTGTCAATGTCTCTGCGCCATAGCACACAACGGGTCTAATAAGAGATCTGTACAGCCTGAGTTTTGTCCTTTAGGATAGCAGGTTTGATCGCATCATATTTGTAAGGCTAAAGTAAGCTCTATTGCCACTCATTATTCTTTTTTAAACCTCATCGTTCACTATATTTTTGGAGTTAATTTACGTGACAAGATACACGAAGTGGTTAACAGCTTCAAAAGAGTGTTTGACAAGAGATAAGTTACACGGCTTTCTTCTAATCCCAGAAGCCGAAGATACCATATACTTGCTCTTCGCCTCATTAATTTCAAGACCTACTGTTCTGCAATGTGTAACCATCTTATGCAAAATGACCTTTAAAGTTTTCTCATTTCTTGCCAGGACCACAATATCATCAGCATACCCAAGAATTTGGTGGGTTCGACTCGCCAAAATCCCACCAGAATCCAAATTCTTCATTGCTTCATGGAGGGCTAGATTAAATAGGACCGCTGAGAGGGCATCACCTTGTCTTACTCCAGAATCAATTTTCCTGTTTATCCTGCTACCGACAAGTACACTAGCCTGAGTCTTGGACATTGTCATTTTGATTAAGTTGATCAATTTGTGCGGGATATTGAATTCCTTTAAAGCATTAAAGAGCTGAGACCTATCTACTCGATCAAATTCTTGTTTAAAATCCACAGAGAGCATCTGAACATCTATATTGCGGCTATAGCATTTTTCTAAGGTTTGCCGCAAAATATTTGATCTATTGTGCCTCTGTTCGGTCTAAAACCGCATTGATGATCTGTGAGAATCTGCTCAGAATATACTTTCAGTATTGCTGTTAAAATATTGGCTAAAATTGTATACACTACATTCAACAAGGATATACCTCTGTAGTTTTGGCATATGGTCTTGTCCCCTTTCTTAAAAATTGGTAAAATCAAACCTGAACCCCAGTCCTCTGGCATTCGCTCCTGTTCCACACTTCAAAAATCAAGTTGTAGTTCCTTTGGTCTAGGTATTCTCCCTTAGTATATTTATATTTATTTATTGATTGAATCCCAAGAACATTATTAAACATATATGAATATATATATATATATATATATATATATATATATATATATATATATATATATTGTACGAACTTGTACATAACTTCATTATTCAGGAAAATATAACATTATCCTGACATTCAAAATAGAATAAAGGCGAATCGAAAAACCTTTTTATGAGATACTAAAAAACGGTATAACTAAAATATTTTGAATGGTTATAAAATATTTTTCAGAACTTAATACAAATTTTTTTTTTTTTTGGTCATTCATGAGTTTCCATCGATTAAAAAAAAAAAAAAAAAAAAAAAAAAAAAAAATCTATGAAAACCTAAAAACCTAAATGGGTTCATCCTATTATCAAATAATCGGGGAAATAAAACAAAAACACAAAACAAAGCCATGAATTTTTCATTCCAGTATAGCTCCTCAACGGTCGGTCCTTGCGAGAAATAAAACAAAAAAAAAATATTTTCCATTACATTCGATAGAAACTATGTCAACAGTAACCATAACTACGTTCGGGCTAGTAAGTTGGACGCACGAGTTCCTTGGTTCAAATTGATATAAGTTGGTATCATTGAAGATATATAAATGAAAAAGAAGTCTGTGAGGTTATATATTAATTATATAATATTATCACCAATTAATTTGGTCAATACTAGTTAAGAAGCTTAGACGTTATCCTAACCTGTAACAGCATGGCATCAAACGATACATCAACTTCCAAAACATGGGCAAATGCGGCTAAAACAGCACTGACACCTAAAAAAGAATAAGGATTATTTTTCCCGGCTTCGGAAAACATACCTATCATCAAATATGTAGTAGGAGTTGGGCAATTAATTGGGCCTAAAAATATTATTTTTTCAAGTCGTTATGTTCAGAATCACCAAGTAATTTATTAGAAAATTCAAAATTTGAAATAGATGAAGGTATCCCAGCACAAAATTCAAGTAATTTATTGGAAAATTCTAAATTTTTAAACATAAACCAAATATGCTTAGAAAAATTTGCGGACACAGGTGTAACTCGTGGTAAAACAGAAAACAAAAACTCAAGAAACAAGAGCCGATCAAGATCCCCCAGTGAAGACAAAACCCACGATGTCATGAATGAAATTCAGAAAATTTTATCTAACCCCTCTTTAAACATAAAAATAGATCGTGACACCATTTTAAGTTTGATTTCAGAAACATATGGTCAAAATAACATTAATGAAATTATAAAAAATTACACATGTGAAATTCAAGATCTATTTACAACTTTGAGGTTAATATATTCACAAGCTGAAAATCGAACTGTAAAAAATCGTTTAATGAGAATAATAAATAAAATGAAAACTCGACCAGACCTTCTAGACATGGAAACCTAATTTATTTAAAAAACAAAAAAACAAAAACAAATTAAAATATTATGATTTTACATTGGAACATAAATGGATTCTTTCCTCAATTAGAACAACTACAATTATTAATTCAGTCAGAAAAACCAAATATAATTTGTCTTTAACAAACAAATTTTAATAATAATAAGAAAGGACAGCTAAAAAATTACAATGCCGTTTATAAAAATAGAAACACGCAGTTTTCAAGTGGAGGAGTTGCCACATATGTCAAAAATTCTATCCCATTCAGACATATTAATATTAACACGAAAATAGAAGCTGTTGCGATACAGGTAGAAGTGCCATATAAAATATGTGTATGCAACATTTACCTACCTAATAGTTACCAGTTTAGTTTAATTGAACTAGAATCATTATTAGCCCAATTACCACAGCCTTATGTTCTAGTAGGAGATATGAATAGTAAAAGCACTCTTTGGGGTTCCATCAAGACTGATTCCCGAGGAAAATTTTTAATAATTTATTAGAAAATTTTAATTTGGTTTTGCTAAATTCTAAAGCACCAACTCGCTTCAATTCCAATACAGGAGGTTTCAGTTGCATAGACTTGTCAATCTGCACCACGAACTTAGCCTTAAATTTGCAGTAGGAACCATTAGACTTCTTGTATGGTAGCGACCACTTCCCAATCACAATTAAAAACCTGGTTACTGCTCCGCACTCAAGCTCTGTTGATGGATGGAACTTGAAAAATGCTAATTGGGAAAATTTTTCTTTTAGGGTAGAAATGTTAATCGAAACGTTACCTGCCAACAATTCTTTTTCACAATTAAATATTAATAATGTTTTAAAAAGTTTCATTGCAGTATTAAATTCAGCAGCAATGACTAGTTTAGGAAAAACGAAGGGTGGTAAAAATAAAAAGACAGTTCCCTGGTGGAATAAAGATTGCCAAAACGCAACACAAGCATATAAACGAGCATTTAATAGATACAAAAACATAAAACTTTAGAAAATCAAATGAAATTTAAACAATTACGTGCCATGGCTAGAAAAGCATTGAAATGGAGCAAAAGGAACTCTTGGTCACAATTTATATCAAACATGACTAGTCAAACATCATCTGGTGAAATATGGAATAAGATTCGAAGAATTTCAGGGATTTCAAAAAGTCAATATATTTCAGGAATTCGAGACGCCCAAAACATTATAGAAACTGATAGTCAACAAATCGGCAATATTCTTGCTAATACTTTCGCTAAAAATTCTTGTGACCAAAATTACAACAAAAATTTCTTACAACAAAGATCAACACTCAACTTCGATCTCAACTCTTCGAACAACAACCATCCTATCAATTCCACTATTAGCGAATACGAATTAAATTACGCTATTAAACACACTAAAAATTCTAGTGCTGGTCCTGATGGTATACCCAACGTATTTTTAAAAAATCTCGGAACTGAAGCAAAAAAATACCTTCTTTCAATATTTAATTTCATCTGGACTTAAAATGTTTTTCCATCCATTTGGCAGATTGCAATAACAGTTCCTATCCTTAAACCTGGCAAAGATAAAAGCAACCCGTTAAATTATCGCCCCATCTCGTTGACTTGCACTATGTGTAAACTGCTGGAGAAGATCATCAATAAACGGCTACAGTGGGTTTTGGAAAATAAAAACTTTTTGACAAATGCTCAATCCGGTTTCAGAAGGTATCGATCAACAACGGATACTCTAATTCAGCTCGAGACAGAACTCCAAGAAACTTTTAAGAAGAAACAGTACGCAGTCGTGGTATGTCTTGATATCCAGAAGGCGTACGAAATGGTTTGGAGGCCTCGTGTCCTTCAAATTTTGTCCGAAAACGGAGTGGATGGTAACATGCTTAAATTTTTATATAATTTTTTGAAAACGAGGTTCATGCAAGGGAGAGTAAATGGAACTATGTCATCCGTTGTGGTAATTATAAATGGAGTCCCTCAAGGCTCTGTCATTAGTGTAACACTGTTTCTTGTTGCTATAAATGACATTGTTAAAATCGATTCAATCACCTGTAAAATCATTTATTTTCGCCGATGATTTAACATTATGCTGTAGTGGGAAAAATTTGAATCTCACAAGAAATTTAGTCCAAAAAACTCTTGATAGATTAGAAAATTGGTCAGAAACATCTGGATTTAAATTTTCCCCCGAGAAAACAGAAACTCTGGTATTTACAAGGAGACGAACGGAAGACCCAATAGCGCCTCTAACTTTAAAAGGTACTGACATTAAAATAACAGACTCTCTAAAAATTTTAGGGATACATTTTGATAAAAAACTATCCTGGAAACGTCATCTAGAATATTTAAGAGATGCTTGTTTGAAAAGAATAAATATTTTAAAAGTGATTTCACATCAGAAATGGGGCGCTGAAAGAAAGATTTTGTTAAATACCTATAAGGCCATAATTAGGAGTAAAATTGACTACGGTTCAATAGTTTACGATTCGGCAAAACCTTATATTTTGAAAATTATAGACCCGATTCAGAACCAAGGAATTAGATTAGCGACTGGAGCGTTTAGAACCAGCCCGATAGTAAGCATGCTGAGTGAAGCAGGAGAACCTCCTCTTAAATATCGAAGGAAACAGTTAGCAATAAATTATGCCCTTAAAGTAGCAACTATTCCCAACCATCCATTCGGCATCACCACCCGTGTAGGTAACTCTACCTCACAAAATTACCAAAATTGTAAAGCTTTTGACACAAGAATCCAAACCTATCTAACAAATTTAAATATCGAAATTCCGACAAACTTTCTGCCCTACTACTTCAACAGCTCCCCACCTTGGAATATGCCTTCTATTATAACAGATACTTCTCTCTTATTATTGAACAAAAGGGAAGCACCATCATATATATTTGTACAATATTTCAAGGAAATATGCAGCAAGCATCCCGGTTTCTTACACATTTTTACTGATGGTTCCAAGCAAATGGAAAAAGTAGGTTGCAGCTTCACTACATCTTCATACCACAACTTTAAATTTCATCTAACCCATGAAATTAGTATTTACACAGCTGAAGTCTATGCTATATATCAAGCTTTTCAGTTTGCTGTTACTTCCAGAGAAAAAAGTATATTAATTTTTACTGATTCATACAGCGCAATAAAATCACTTGACGACAAATGGACATCGAATAAGCTGATACAAAATATTTTTGACATACATTCGAAGCTTACTAAACTTGGAAGAAATGTGAAACTTGTGTGGATACCAGCACACATAGGAATAGAAGGAAATGAACGTGCAGATAAACTCGCAAAAGAAGCGGCACTGGCCGAAAATGTTAAAGAAAGTGTACTCCAAGCTCACGACCTAACTAATGTAATCAAAACGGCATTGAAGAAATCATGGGATATAGAGTGGCTACAAGAAGAGCGCAGTATGCTAAAAACAGTGAAGGGGACAAATAAGAAGTTGGATCTACCTGAAGGAATGACACGAAGAGAAGGAGTGATACTAACTAGACTGCGATTAGGACATACTAAACTCACTCATGTATTTCATTTTAAGAACTTAGAGCCGCCAACCTGCACTGAATGCCACGTCATGCAAACAGTTAACCATATACTTATTCAGTGTCCATTATACAGCGAACTAAGGAGAAAATATCAAGTATTAAACGATCTTCAAGACCTGAACAACACTTCGAAATTCAAGGCAGTGCTAAAATTTATCAAGGGAACTGGTTTCTGGACTGATATATATAGTTATTTCTAACTTTAAAATGTTTGTAAAATTTCTCAATTACGTATATATTTTGTTTTGTTGTAAATTAGTCACTGTGATGTTTAAAGTTTTTGTATAATGTTTATAGTTGTCGCTAATAACTTAAACTTGTAATGTTGATGCGACGTTAAATAAAGATCAAAAAGAAAAAAAAATAAATAAAAACTATGTCAAATTTTCAATACAAGCAACACCTACAGAACAGGAACGTGTCATAATGATACATCTTAAAGTGTCTTTTTCACACTCATTGTTACACATTTTGAGGGCGGAAAAAACGTTTGCTATAGAAAACTATAGTTTCTCAGCTAAAATAAATATTTATGTCAAAAATATTAAATGAACATATTTCTTATCCAAATAACAAATATTTAAAAATTAGAAAAAGAGAATCGTTCCCAATAGATCATGGATATGTCTCTCTATAGTCTACTGTACTTGATACAGGAATTTTTGGCAAATTCTTGATCCGAGCAACAACAAAAGACCTAGAGCGTGTCGAAAAACTCTACACTTAAAAAATGTAGATAAAACTAAGTAGGTCACCGGGAAAACAAGTTCAATGTAAAATATAACAACTATTAAATAAACACATCTGGAAAATAAGGAAACCAACAATTTTATCCTACATTACAATTGCTTTTAGTACGTTTTAAATAGAAACAATCCAAATGAATGAAGAGAAAAAAAATTAAGAAAAATATAATTTGTTTGTCAAATAGTGGATGTATCCTATTTTAAAAGTCGACTCCTCATATAATCTATTGTGGGATATAGCGATTGTGTTATCAACAGTTCCCAGCGATATGCTTGCAAAAATAGGTTAAAGGCTAGCAAACGCTACTGAAGGAACGGATACCAGCGCAGCGCACATAACAGCGAATTTTCCGACACGATTAAGTTGTTTAGCTAGGGGCAATGCATACAATATCTGCAAATAGCAAAGCACATTTCCCTATATAACCAATTTTATTGGAAAATCCTCTCTGGTCCGTCAGTAATGTGCACTGGTTTTATAAGGCAAAGCAGTGGAATAAAGTAACATGATGGGTTTATACCCATATTATTATAATACGCAATATTCGTCGGGCAATAAGTTGCATTAGCCTTTCTGCTCAATGTCTCCATATTATTGCAACTAAAACATAATTCATTCGATACAATCTAATTATCAACTAACTTGTAAGAAAAATTATTATTTTTGTTAAAAAATTTTGTATGTCCCTTAGAACTTACAGCCGCCATAAACTTCTGTTTGTCCATCCAATATCCCCATATCTTCGGGGGTTTGACGATTCCTGTTTTAGTTTAAGTGTTTGGCTTGGCGGAAGGATAAAACTAAAAACTACTACATTCGGGACCAATACCTCCAAGAATCGTAAATTTTATCGATACTAGGTTTTTTAGTGATCTAGGTCTTCATTCTCGAATCATACCCTGCATTTTTAAGTCTTTATTACTGCAGCCTTGAGACAGAGGGACGCAGTTTTATATTTGCATACATACTGTTTACAAGTAAATATACGATAACTCAAGGGTCAAGGGTAGAAAAAAGTAAAAAAATAAAGAATATCACAATGAGGTAGAATAAATTTGTACCATTCGAAGAATATATCAGAAAAAAATGATTAGATGCATAATAATTTAAACTCTTAAAGATAAATATGAATTAAAATAAAACTTCTAACAGGTCATATTAGAGCCACTTATAACTAAAACAAGAATTATTTAGCAATGATGAGATTTCTTTCTATGTCGACTTACAAGTTAAACTTAAAAATTTTTTTAAAAAAACTGAATGTTTATTAAGATGAAAAAATAATTACAGATCACAATTCATATAAAAAGATGAACTGATCTCCGTTGAACAAATCCGCTACCAAGGACTCTATCTAGACAATGTCTTACTTGAAATCCACATTCAAGAAACCCTTCGTTATATTCGAATATTACAATATTTACTAGACTAGTGTTCAAAGCACCCAATTGATTGCTAGACAAATAGTTACATGAAGTAATTAAACACTTTTGGATATATGAAGTTGAGCTTTGGGGCTCCACTAAACCTTCTGATTCTTCTCGTATAAAATCCTTACAATCCTATATCCTTATAAAATGCTCAATGCTCCTTATTATGTCACAAACAAATTTATATATAACGTTCTAAATGCCTCAAACCTACCTAAATGCCTCAAAGATACCTATCCTTCTGTGACAGGCTACATACCTACTCGAACTCCCAGCTCGTTTCCCGATGATCCTCTTAGGCGTATGATAAGAAATGGGCTAGAGACTTTCAATGTAGAACATTATTAAGAGCTAGTAATGGACAGTTCTGTACAATATATTCACATTTCATTGTAATCATTTTGCCACACATCTACTTGTATATATTGTATAAAGTTGTCAATCAATAAAGTATGCATAAAAAAACGTAAAAGTATTCGAACTGAACTAAATCTATTGTCCACCAGGACAAAGAAAAAAAAAAGGAAGAAAAGAAAATACCAAGAATTTTCCCACCAAGTAATGGTGACAAGTAATAATTTCGCCTGATGGACTCCATTATGAAAATCAAAGAAGATTCTGAAAACTTTTAAATAAATATTTAAGCCAGTTCAGGTCAATATTTTGGAAGATATCCAATAAACTTCTGAATTATGAGACAGTAATATAAGCTTAACTGTTCGTGAAACACACCGGCAATGTCAGGAACTGGTGGTTCAATTGAAGCAATCAAAGCATTTAGAAAGCGTAGTAGTGGAAAGATAAAGCAAGCAGTAGCTGGCTAATTTGTTCTAGAAAAATTTTACAATGAGCTGAAGTATGTTATAGAACTGTCTCCACCAAGTAAATGTTTGGATATTATTAGAGTTTTAAATCGCTACTTCACAAAGATGGAATCAATGGTTTGACCAGAGAATATTAATGTATATATTTTCACAGTTTCACTTACAAGACTAGTTTTAAAGAAAGTAAGAAGAGGATTAGACAAGAACAATATCACATAGATAATCTATGATTTCACTTCCTACTATCCCATACTGGAACTAATAATAAGTAATTGTATTAGGCACTTATCGCTTAACAATTACAAGAAGTTACGTAATCATTCTTTGCTTGGTGAATTTATAGACTGATAAAGTCTAACCATGAAGGAACCTCTTTTCTTTCAGATGGGTCTAATCTTTGATATCTTCATTTTAGTAGCTATGAACACGTTTCATAGATTTCGCAGTAATTTTTGTGATTAAAGAAAATTACAACTTTTATGAATGTACAAAATTTATTTTAAAAAATTCAGTATCGGTAATATAATGTGACCTGAGGAAGAGCTATTTAGAAAGTCCTAAATGTAACAAATTAATAATAATTAATTAATGTTGTGATTATAATAAAAAACAAATCCACTTCTAAATCCATGTACAATCAAGTTGGTTTGTTTAGGTAACGAGTTTGTAGTGCGAAGGAATATATAAAGTAAAGTTTAAATTATTATTTTGGAAGAGATAATGAAATTAAAACCTGTTAGAACGTAGGTATGGATAATGATTGAGCCAGCATATTTAATTTTTGAGATGGTACAAATCAAATTTTACTATTTGGCTTTTATAGTAGGGAATGCTAATTAATTCGCTAAGCAGCATGAAAATTATGCTACGTAACGTAAAAGTATGTTATTTTTGTAGTTGATTAACACTTATCCCTATATCCCTTCGCGCAGTTCAAAACAGAAGTGGCCTTGAGACAGATTGTAAATCGACTATGGAGTCCTGGCAATGGCCAGCTTTTCGTTATAAAAATGTTTGCGGTTTAATCGTCCTCACTCTTCCTCCATTGGCTTAAAAATTAGTAACGCAGATAAAGCGAAGTATTACAAAAAGAAAGCTGGCTGAGGGTCCTTCAGAGTAAATATGGAGGTGTATTTTTTCTTATTTAATTATTTTTTTATTTTGTAATATTTTCCATAAAGATCTGAATGTATCAGATGTTGCTGATTTAGCCCAAACTTCCATAGTAAACTTCAGAAACACACTAATCCACTACTCTCTCAACTTGCTTCTCACTCCATTCCAGATAATCCTCCGAGGCGTCGGAAAAGAAGTTGACCTAGAGACCTTCTAGCGTAGAATTTTTATTGAAGTGCTACTGATAGGTAGTTCTTTTCGAGTTTTGACATGTTATTGTAATCATTATTAACTGATTTACTTGATGTATATATTTTGTACAGTTGTAAAATTCAGTAAATAGATTTTAAAAAAATAAATAAATAAAAATAAAAAAAAGTTGTAATTTACTATGTATATTTTATTTTATTCATTTATTTAATTACCTTTTTATTCAATAGTTTAATTTTATTTTATTTTTATAATTTTTCGTTTTTCTTCTATATTAGGCATAAATTATTTCAATTAGTGCTATTACCCATCTATCATTCATACTCTTAACTATGACAGACCCTTATAAATTGTCTAGGTAAAATATATAAATCAAAAAGTAACAATAAATGTGATGAAATCTGTTCGTGAATACCGAAAACAAAACGATTAATTGACATTGTAGCTACTTTTAAGATTTTTCTACAAACACTGTTGTTGGATGAGTGGTACAGTATACCTATATATAAATATATTGTGAAATATATATCACAATTGTGAAAGGAGGCTGGCCGAAATAACACTAACGCCATGATGTTTCACAAATTAAGAGCAACTTATTTCACAGATATGTTTTTATGAAATATTATGTTAGTGATTAGTTGCATTAGTTTTGTAATATTATTTATTATTCATTGCATTGTCTCTTGATGACTAGAACTTAGAGTTACGTTACTTCCTTACCGCAGATATCCTCGGAATACATCCGGAAACCTCACGGAAGATATCCTTCATAAACGGATGTGAAGTTCTTTGAGCCCTGACGATTGGAGGTTTTGTGTACATAGCTTCCTTGGTCGTGATCGCGGCGATCAGATATCGATGACAACTCTTCGATTTATAATATATCTAAAATAATCGATGACTAACCTTTCCGAGGTATTAATGATGTCCCTGCGTGAACCATCGACGGACTTTTGATCTGCGTTCGTTTATCTTCGATGCCTGTTTTGTAACTGCATGAGGTCAACAGTGCTTTATCATTAGTCGCCGTGGATCAGCGACGAATCGCAATAAGTATAATTAACAATGATAGTTGTTGGCTAATAATGAAAATATTAGTACGTGGGTACCGCTGTTTATTACTTATAGTTAATATTAAAGATTGAATTATAAATCTTTCATCATAACGTGCACGATTATGGAAATCATATCAATTACGTAATCAAACATAATGGGAATCATATCATATACATTATCAACCATTTGATAATAGGTTTGCCATAATTAGATCAATTCTCATGTTAACAAAAGAGGAATATATTATAACAAATTAGAACCGTGAAGACAAGCCAAGAGGGCGCGAGACCATTTAAAAATCAAAAATAGTTGTCACTTTGTTAAAACTTACCATAGAACATTAAGGCTAAATTTACGTTGTAGATATTTTTAATTACCGATGACGTTTCGAAAATTAAAGCAATCTAGTCGAATAAAACGTCTGAATTTACTAAACAAACGAAGGGCAAGGGAGGAAAAAACATAGTAAATTTTAAGAAAAAGTAAATTTAAAGTTTGACTCGCCGTGATCCATTTTCAAAAAGTAAAAAATTATTTTCTCAAAAAGTATTCTCTTTAAACAGAATTGTTTCCCTCTACACAACATTTCAAAACCAAAAAATTCTTCTAAGCCCCAGAAATAATGAGGCATCACCAAAGTGCTAATGGTTTAGTGTCTCCTGTAGTCCAGTGGTTATTTGTTTGTCGCAGGTAAATTGAAGGATTGGGAGACAACTATGATAGTCCAGCATAGCAAGTGAATAGGATCGAAAGACTGTCTCCAACCTCCCAAAAAATATGTTGAAGAATGAATAAAAAACAAAAATATTTAATAAATTTTTAAAAGGGCAACGATGGGGGAATATCCTTCGGTCTTTAAAAATTATTAGATCCTGCCAGATCTTGATATAATATCCTTTAGCGTCCTGTGGAAAAGACTAAACGGGAAGAAAGAGTGTCCTTATAAAAATAAATATATATAAATAATAATTTTTCAAACGGACGATAATGAAATTGTCAGCTGTTTTCTCTCACTGTTTATCGATCGATTTTATATGGAATATTGTTTTTTTCTCCTTTAGTAATTTAAAAATAAAGTAGACTTCCAATACTATTAGATAGCCCCATCACTTTAAAATAAACAAAAAGTGGGCTACCGCGGTTTTTTTCCCTGACTCCTTGAAAATCATTTGGAGAATCTCACCGCAGAGTCCATACCGCACTTGTGAAGAGAATGTTTATAGGTTGTCAACTAGCCCATTCAATACAGAGGGCCCCGAAGTGGAACCAATGAGAAACAATCATAAAATGGCTTACCCACCCAGCTGCAGTACCTCCCTTCAAGTTAAATACACAATGTAATTGAAACAATGTTTATATAATGGAGGGTGAAAACTAATAACACCTTTTTTTTTTTCCATTGAAGATATAATAAACGGAAATAGAACTTCTAACTCATCTTGTAACTGTATGTATTAATGGAATATTGTAGTTTTAAACTAAAATCCAATTTTTATTAATATGTCGCCATTAAAGAGCACCAACTTTAATATGGAAAGGAAAATAACTGGGGATATGGGACTTTTCTAAAGTCTTTGGCTAAATGGAGGCTTTTAAAAGTTTAAACAAGCTGCGGGGGCTGGACTTTAGGACTAACTATCGCTCCGTAACTTCTGGAATAAAAAATAAAAAGTTATGCAAGAGGAGCGGCAGTAGCACACATTGTTCTCCGGCTAACTTGAAACCCTTAGTTCTAGCTCCTTACTTTACATTTAGCTAAAGTTCTTCTGATATATGGTATAATGTTTTCTTTCAATGGAGCTGTGTAATTGGTTTGATTTTAGTTAATTAAACATACTTTTATACGAGTTTACATACTCGTATTTACAAACGTGCTGGAGTACGATTGGTATAAATAGGAGAACTGGCCACTGACAGCGACAGGGATATCAGGAATTAATTATCATAATAAAATATAATTTTATATTAAAAAAAAAAATATAGGAAGTTCCATACTTTAATAAAGGCTTATATAATAGTTAAAATTTAAATTTTCTCCCACAAGAAGAATACATTTTAACTATTATATTTAAAATATACTACTGAAAAAAGTCACTTTATTTAACTTGTGTTCAAACAAATCCTTTTTTTTTTCATTTTCGTGGCTAAAGGTTTTATTTTATTTATTTTTTTTTGTTCTTCAACATATGAAATATACCTTAACGTTATTTTAATTATTATAATAATTTTAATTATTATTATAATTATTAAAAAGCCCTTGTTTCTTGAACAAACGTCCAAAGTTCCTAATTAATTACAAAAGACTTATTTACATAAAGCTTTGAAGCTCCACTAAACCATTAAATTAATCTCGTATCTAATCCTTACAATCCAAAATTCTCAATGCTTCTTTCTTTGTCACCAATAAACTTCTTATGTTCCATATGTTGCTGATTTAGCCAAAACCAGATACCTATCCTTTCATAGTAACTTTCATACCTACTAGAATACACTTGTCTCCAACTTGCTTTAAACGTGAATTCCCAATAACCCTCAGTGGCATCTAAAAAGAAGATGGTCAATGGACTTTCTTATAAAGAACAATTATTGGAGTGCTAGTGGTGAGTAGTTCTTTTCAAGTTTTGACATGTTATTGCAATAAAAACATATACTTGATGTATATATTTTGTACAATTGTAAATTTTTATTAATTAATATAAAAAATAAAAATTCTTTTTAGGAGAATAGTTTATTATAAAAATTAATTTCTTTTAAGTTATAGATTCCAAGCCTTTATTAAAGTATGGAACTTCCTCTATTTTTTTTTTTTTTTAATAAAAAATTAAACGGTACAACGGTAAACGAAAAAAAAAAAAAAAAAAAAAAAAAAAAAAAAAAAAAAAATAAGATTTTTCACATTTATTAGTATTACATAGTAAAATGAAAAATAATCGGTATTCTGGCATTAGAAATATCTCCTTAGAACAACAAAAATGTATAATGAAATGGTGATATTATCTGGCTTCAGTTAATACGTTTGTGCTTCATATTCCTGCTATTATTTCTTGCAATAGTCTTGTTTTTTAAAGAGAATTGTCATAAATACTGTACCTAAAAGTATCGATTTAGCTCATAAAAAATATTATTTTTAATGACAAAAAAAAAAAATCATTTATAACATGTTTATCATTAAGGGGAAAAATTTATATGTATGAATAACGTGATCAGGTATAAAATTATATATATATATATATATATATATATATATATATATATATATATATATATATATATATATATATATATAAAAGTATATATATATACATATATAATTTAAAGAAATATTATATTTATTTATGTCCATTCTTTAACCTAACGGCTATACGGCAAACTTCATTGAAGGCAATTTGGAGGATTATAAAACTGCCATAAAATTTAAAGATCCTGAATTTAAAATTAATTAAAGTTAAAATGTATTTTTCAATATTAAAAAGTTTAAACATTAGATTTTGATTATATTTTATATATTTACCCCTGCTAATGATCTTGATGACAACTATAAATAAATTTAATTTGAATAATTACTAATCAGAAATAATTGATCCCATAATAGAAATATTCATTTTTATTTCTGTTTGATCTGTTACAGGTGAGTGGATAAATTTCAAATAACGGATTTTCCAACTCAAGGATCTTTCCAACAACGCAGTCACAAACTTTAATGTAAGAATTGCACTAACATACATTATAGCATATATAGATACTCGTTCCACACTTGTATATGTGTATAATGAAGAAAATATATATTTTTAATGTTGTCTGTTTAAATTGTTATATTAATTTTAGGTTACTGTGTGCAGTTTATGATTATATCCTTATCAGGCTGGCAAAAACAGCTGATTGTTGTTATTGATGATTATCCAATGCTAAATGATTCAATTTTAATTTAAATTTTCACTATTAGGACAGCAATAAAAATTGAAATTCAATTAAAAAATATTTTTTTAAGTGTTGACCAAGGTGAAGCGATGCACCATTTTTTTTTTTACATCTCTTATGTACTTCTATTCTTCGATCTGGCAACCATAGATCGATCTCTTCTCATTAGATCTTTTGATATTCTTTGATCTTCAGTTTGGGAATTGGTGTCAAAAAAGGAATTCTCGATGATATAAAATGATAACATATACAAAAATATTCTCCATTAGGTTTTTGATCAGGAAACTACCATAAATTTTTCATCCCGAGCAACACCGAGCTAGAGCGTTTAAGAATGAAAAAATCATCACAAAAAAAAAATAAATAAAAAAATAAATAAACAACAATAGATCCCAGCCAAAAGACAAATCTATGTAAAAAAAAAAAAAAAAAAAATCAATTACAATCTAATCAAATATTTAATTTTGAATATGTTGACAATCAAATAATTTAAAATGATTATATGTTTTCTACTGTTATTGTTGATAGTCTAAAATCAACTTATATAATAATTATTCATGCGGAGGAAATTCACATCTACAACAAACTGGCATCATTAATCATTAAAACATCGGCCACCAGCTCAGATTTCGGCGTCACTCAACTTCATGACACCAAATTTATTTTGAGAATATGATATATGATGACGATGAGAACTATTGAAGAGTGGAAGTGGAAAATGATTGAGTGTACCAAATTTCATAATATTGCTCTCACAGCCTTATTTTATAGAAAATGTTACACTGAATAAAATCTTCGCAGTTCTATTTTATTTCAATAACTATAAAGATGTCTAGGATTTAAGGTGGCACGACCAGATTATATTGAGATTGTTGATTTGACAATGCAGACGTTTCGGCCATAACAATGATAACCTTCTTCAAGGTCAATAAGGCAATATAAAATGATAACCTCAGTATCCTTTAGAGCTATTTGTTTTTTCCTTTTTATTTATGATGGCATCGATATGCAAATATTTTATTGTTTAAAAAAAAATTACAATTTAATAATATAAGATCTGTGTTAAATGACTGATGATTTATACAAAGTAGGCTGTTGAGCATAGTAATGTTAAGATAAACAATACATATTATTATTTTGATAACGTTTCCACCATATATTTGATGACCGTCATAAAGGATACAGTAACAAATAGTTGAATACAGAATTAGAAGAAAAAAAGGAATGAAATTAAATGAAATAATATAAATATTCGGTATAATGAAAACAAATAAACTTGACTCTTGTATCACCTTGCCCTTATTTTTAAGTAATCCTTTGATATTTTTGGATTATTAGTAATTACCAAAATGAATTGGGAATACCTCTAGACTTTCACTATTGTTTGACCAACACATATCACACTTCAGTGGAATTCAGAAAAAAAAAAAAAAAAAATTTCAAGATAAGCAAACATCAAATTATTATTATTTTTTTTTTTTTAGTAATAGTAGCTTTTATTCAAATATATGCACAATCTGCCTCAGTGAAGGGCGATAGGTAACAGTGCTAATAATGTATTCATTCATACCATATATACAAGTACACATAAGATAAGTAATAATAAAAGATAAAACTTTTAATTTATTATTTATTTTTTAATTGCTGTGTATCTATTAATACTGCATACCCCAACAATCTACTTCTCTGAATATTTTACAAAATATACCTTATCAATATAAAAGATAAAAATAAAACAAATAATCATTATAAAAAAAAATAAAAAATAATAATTACTTACAATCATCAAAAATAAAATGAAGTAATAAAAATTGAGTGACAAAACAAAATTAAGATACATTCATACTTTATGTACAATACAGACACACTCAGCCTGGGGAACCCCGAATCGAGCCTATTCCCCACTTATTGAGACTCAAGGCCAAACCCGAAGAGATCCCAGCGCTGCTCTCTCAGCTGCATTACTGATAATATCCAGTGGAGGCTGAGTGGACTCGCTATGGCCACGGATGCTCAGACCTGAGTGGAGAATCTGGCCATTACCAGGACTTTAAAGGTCTCAGGGCCATTGCCGTTTCAATCTTCTGGAAGGGTTATAAGAATGGTTAAGCCTGGATAGGGATTGAACCAGAAGATTGGAATGACTAGATAGATTTTGATGGAATCTCGAGAATTCGTAAAGAATAAGATCAAGCATAAACAGCGTTTTTATATCATTATGTAGGGTTGTATTTCAAATAATTTAAACTTCTTATCTGTATAACAGACTTTCGGTAATTGTTAAAATAATTTTCTTTAGTAGCTTTAGTATACTCACTTCTGCCATCAACCATCAACTACCCCTGTCCTTCATGAGGGGAACCTAGACAAAGCACTGATGAAAGTTCTTAGGATCAAGGCAACTCAGTGTCATCAAGTTGGTCCATAACCTTGAGGGCAGATAGAAGGCCCAAGAAGAGGAAATGTTGATGAGCCGTGTAATAGCGGATACCAACTCTGATGCAAGCTCTTCCCGCGAGGAAAGTCGGTTCATGGTCAGGATGCAGCTTTACCAACAGATCTTCTTGACCCGAATGGGAAATGTTCAAGTTAGATGGTGTCAGGATTATAAACATGTATTATATAGTATATATCTGTGCTATTTGGGAAAATCTACATAAGTCGATTTTTGTCCAAAATGAGATACTCTTGAAAACCCATTTTGGTGTCAATGTCTTCCTTTTTTTTTTTACATAATAATTTTATTCACAAATGTACATATTTTATAAGTTTACATTAAAAACCTATGTTACATTAAAAACAACTGAGTTGATCAGACATGAGGAAGAAAGTACCCAGTGGTACGTACTACACTCTTCTGGAGATCCCTCATCCATCTCCTTTTTAGCTCTGTTAAGTTATTTCAGGAGTTTGTAATATTGACATATTCTGTATCTGTTTGCTAGAGTGTCCACGTAATTTGTCACGAAAACGTCTATAAATTTTACGAATTTGGCTCTTAACTGTTGGAATTCATAAGTCTGTATATAGCGTTTAGTTTGACTTGTTTAGAGTTTATCAGTAATATCATATACATATATATAATATACTGTAGTTGTTTTTAGGTTATTGGAGGGTCTGTTTTATTGTTTGTAAAATGATGGATATAAAATTGTAAAAATGTTTTTTTAGGTTATATTAATTGTTATAGTATAAGTTTAAAATTGTTCTAAATATTTGATTTATTTAATTTATTTTAAATATTTATTATGTTTTAAAAAGTTTTAAATTGTTTTAAATATTTAATTGGGTATTGTTTTAGCATAATGGTTTTATTGTATTTTAACGAAGGGAAATATCCCCTATAGATTTGTGTGTATTGTCATATGGGTGTTTGTGTGAATGTTTATATATTGTTTTTCTTTAGTTATAGATTTTAAATTTTAGTTACAAAAAAGAAAAAATTATGTAATTGGACCTCGGACTCTTTGGCCGGGTAGTCCGCCGAGCAGCTCAGTACCCTGGTGTCTGAGCTGGCAAGCACTTGCTGCAGGAGTCGGTGGGCTTACTAGCCTGGAGTTTCGGGGTACCCAGTTTTTGGTGTGTATTTGTCAAATTTTGTATTATTAATGAATAGAGGTGTGCCAATGTCGGGAAAGATGTTTAAGAATGGTATTGTTTTTCCAGTTCTGATGAGGACCCCATTAAATAAGGGGTCGAAACGTCAAAAGGAAAGAAAAGAGGAGAAGGAAGAAATAAAATATGTATATGGATAATTAATATTTATTGTTAAATATAAAGGACCAAAAACCCGATTATTGTTAAACAGTTAATTATATATATATATATATATATATATATATATATATATATATATATATATATATATATATATATATATATATATATATATATATATTATATCCTGCGGTTACAAATGAAACACACTAACAAGAGGAGGACACACTCAGTCTCTCACGGATCTCGTTGGCAAATTTTTTTTTTGGAGGTTCCTGGTCAAATAATATTAGACACGCATTTTACCGTTGCTAGAGTGTCCACGTAATTTGTCACGAAAACGTCTATAAATTTTACGAATTTGGCTCTTAACTGTTGGAATTCATAAGTCTGTATATAGCGTTTAGTTTGACTTGTTTAGAGTTTATCAGTAATATCATATACATATATATATATATATATATATATATATATATATATATATATATATATATATATATATATATATATATATATATATATATATTATATATATATATATATATATATATATATATATATATATATATATATATATATATATATATATTATATCCTGCGGTTACAAATGAAACACACTAACAAGAGGAGGACACACTCAGTCTCTCACGGATCTCGTTGGCAATTTTTTTTGGAGGTTCCTGGTCAAATAATATTAGACACGCATTTTACCGTTGCTAGAGTGTCCACGTAATTTGTCACGAAAACGTCTATAAATTTTACGAATTTGGCTCTTAACTGTTGGAATTCATAAGTCTGTATATAGCGTTTAGTTTGACTTGTTTAGAGTTTATCAGTAATATCATATACATATATATATATATATATATATATATATATATATATATATATATATATATATATATATATATATATATATATATATATATATATATATATATATATATATATATATATATATATATATATATATATATATATATATATATATATATATATATATATATATATATATATATATATATATATATATATATATATATATATATCCTGCGGTTACAAATGAAACACACTAACAAGAGGAGGACACACTCAGTCTCTCACGGATCTCGTTGGCAATTTTTTTTGGAGGTTCCTGGTCAAATAATATTAGACACGCATTTTACCGTTCCGACCAATGGGCTCTAGAAGCCTTTTCCTTAAATTCCAACCAAAACTAAAAATCTTGGTGCAAGAATCATCTCGATATCATTTTTAAAACTCGAAATATAAAATAAATTAGTTTAATGCTATTTAATTTTTTTCTCGGCTTCTGGGGCCCATTGGTCGGAACGGTAAAATACTTGTTTTATATTTTTTGACCAAGGAACCTCCAAAATATTGCCAAGATACGTGAGAGACTGAGTGTGTCCTCCCCTTGTACGTCAAAAACTATGGTTTGTAGTAAACGCCGATTAAAGATTTCTTGGCTTTTTCTACTTTGGTACAGACATTATTTTATCAAATAAGTTAACGACCAGGAATTCCCAGTGCTTTAATTTATTTGATGAAATACTGTCGCTACAAAAATAGACAGATTAAAAAAATCTTCCATCGTTGCAGGTAAATCAAGAAATTATTCAATTACTTAATAATTTGAGATTTTCGGATAATAAATATAATATAATTCTATTATTAAAGTTTAAATTCCTCCACTATGATCAGTTTCTCGCAATATCAGCTCACTACAAGCTCTGGATTTTTTAGGCATTATAAATTTGGCATAAATTAAAATAAAAAGCAAATAAGCCTGAAAGGAATATAAATTCAATTAATCTAATCGGAAACTGTTAATTCCAGGATTTATGGGATTGGACTAATCTATATTTATCTAAATGAAATTCTGTTCTTATAAATTTATATCATTTGAACCTTACAACAGACTGCGTTCAATAAAAAGAAACAATACAAAAACTATCAAACATTTAACACTACACCTAACATGACGGGTCAAATGACTTTGAGCTCTTTTTGGCAGGCGTTTTTGGACATAACATTCATTACACTGCATTTTGACTTTACTACTTTTATTAAAAAATATGTCAAAAGTCCTTTTTCAATATCTACTTCTTTCTTATTATTGTTTTTATTTATTACATGATATGTCGGTAGGTTTAGTGTTAAAGTAAATAAGTAAACATATTAAGTCAGTAAATGAATAACAGTAAGATATTTATTACAGATTTTTTTCTGTAGAAATTAGTTTCGCCACTCACGACAGAAGCAACCATAAGTTTTAAAATCATCGGGTGATGATTAAACAATAGATACAGATTAATATGGAGGCCTAGACAATTTTGTTATGAACTCAATAAAGACATTGATACTTACATAGACGACTCTGCAAATACTTTAAAATAAACTGAACAATATAAAAATTTTGTGACAAAAATGAATAGAGGAAAAGGTGTAAATATGGACACTCTCTTTTGTTTTTGATTTAAAGTTATTTTTAACTTCCAAAATAGCACCAGAAAAGTTGGGTTTCAAAAAACATCTCTCTTCAAAAAAGTCACCAAAAATTGTTTAAAACAGAATAAAACAATTCGAAACGGTAAAAAATTTATTTATTTGTAATATATAAAAAACAAGTTATTTACAGAAATTGCAATCGTAACTGGCTTTTTCAGCCCCAGCACGATCTAAGATCCCAAATTTAAGAACATTTTTCACACACCTCTCTCCGAATGTCTTCAGAAAACTTTCCACCACATAGGATGTAATTTGTGATGTCTAGCAAAAGATATGGCGAAGTTCTCGGAGAAATGGGGGTCATATTTACACCAAGAAAGGGTGCCCATATTTACACCAACTCCACCTAAGAAAGATGGTCATTATCACATGCAACCTATAAGCGTTCGTGGCTAAAGGTGTGCTTCAAAAAGTAGCTTAAGATCTCCGCTTTCTAGATATCATTGTGAAATTATTTTTAAAAAAACATAAGATCTTAAAACAAAAATGATTTGACATGTCTCTCAAAAGTTTACAGCCCAGAATGAACATCAACTCGCACAATAACTCAAGCTGCATCCACACTAGTTAAAAGAATGGTTCCAACTGCTGAACTACTATTTTATATTTGCAAATAAGTCCATAGACAGTCCTCACCGTCAGTTTTCATTAAACTCTCTTAGCCAATAGTGAGGGTGCCCATATTTACACCAGTGTCTGTTTTTATACCTTTTTCTCTAACACTGAATTACGACAAATCACTTCATATTATGTTTACGCTACGACGCAAAACTTTTTACATTGACAACCAACCTTTACGTAAAACTAAAAAAGTGACATACTTAGACTGACATGGGGCTCACATGTCAAGACAAAAGAGCAGACATTACAGCTAAGATTGCGACACCTATACTTCATATTTCAAACACGCTCAAAAGTAACTCTAAGACTGAAACTAAACATTTACCTACAGTCAGTTGTTAAAATCCAGTTACTTGTCAAAAAATTCGAACATTTTAATTTAAATTTCTAATATATATCTATATATAGCATTGACTTAAAAATATCTATGCTACATAATATTCTGGCTACATAATGCGATAACAGCTTGGCGCAGGGAGTAAAGTGGCGAGTAAAGACGCTAGACTATTTGAGCCGCTTCGTATTAAGGTTCCTTTCTATCAGGCCGAGGTCGCATTAAATCTCCATTACCTCCAGCTCCAGAGTTTTCTCCAGCAATACCTTTTCCAAGCGATACCTCCTCCAGCAGCTATCTTTTTTCCCGGAAAGGGCGATGAAGCGGGAGCACGGGGCCGCGGAGAAGATTGCTGATATTAATTATTCTGCCGGGACGAGGATCTCAATTAGCATGACAATTAACTTCCTGTAATTGGCATTCCTCTCATCTTCCACCGCCTCTCCTCTCAGAATTAGGTTTTTAATTAATTATATCTAAAAATGTCTTCGAGATCTGTTCGTAATGTCGGGAGCAGTCCTTTATTGTCGGGTAAAATATATTGGTTGTAATTATATTTTATTTAAATATCTAGGTTTGAATATATCTGTTTGTTGTTTTGTGCTAATATGGTATATAAACATATAAGTGAACCTTTATTCGAAGGAAATAAGTTCGACGGAAAAAAAACTCAATATTTTTATCTTTAAAGCACAAAAGCAATAAGCCATTGAAATCTTTTCACATTTCTAAGAATCGCTTCAAAGTCCCATTTGATTATAATTTCTAAATGTAACGCTAAAAGCTTTTTAAGTTATTCCATCGCGATAAATAATAAAATTGGAAATAAAAACATCAACTAAAATTCTGACTCTTGTAAAAGTGACTCTAAAACGGAAAATAAACATTTACAGTTACTTGTTGAAACATACGAACATTTAAATCTAAATTCCTAAAATATGTATTATTGCACCATCCTCACCACATATGCCACTTGTGTGTCATTAGCAAATAATATTCCCTTCATTGTATCCCATAATCTACAATCTGAGACACTCAAAGCTTCTAATAAATTACAAAACACCCGACAGTAATTACCTGACAGCTATCAGAGATATTTGGACATACGGAATTGAGGTTTAGGGCTCCACTAAACCTTCCGATTCTTCTAGTATTCAATCGTTATATTCCAAAATTCTTCGTAAATTACTATATGCTCATTTTGATGTCACAAATATACTTACTTATCCATATACATCTTAATGTTCCATATGCTGCTGATTTATTCCAAACCAGATACCTATAATTTTATAGTAAACTCCATATCCTCCCAAATCCAGTAGTCTTCCAACTTGCTTCACACTAGATTCCTGATCACCCTCCAAGGCGTCTGAAAAGAAGAAGGCCTTGTAATGCAGAACTTTTATTGAAGTGCCACAAATGAGTACTTATTTAAAAATTCTTCGCATCCTCACAGGAGACCTTACTAAACCAAGAGTATGAATTGGTAGGTAGTAGCAGTACAAGGATTCATATGTTTTTACTATAAATCCTATTTATTATATATATATAATAAATAGGATTTATAGTAAAAACTATATATACATATATACAATATTTATTAAAATTTATATTAAATATCGATTCTTTTTCCAAAATACATGATAAAAATTTGGCATCTTGAATTACAAGATATCTTATTTTGGTATATAATTGTATTTCCACTGTAATTTGGAGGGAGTGGACCGGACTGCAATGAGACAGAGGCCAGGGGAAGGAGAGAAATCTATAATTGCAGTTATCTGGCTACCGATTAACCTTAACATCGATTCTTGTCCTTCAGCTTTCCATTAATTAGCTAGCAAATCACCTTTAGCAATTTGGAAATTCCATTATCGAATTTTTTTTTTCCCTTTTCCCTGTATTATGATACAAATAATAATTTTCAACTTTAAAGGACTGTAATCGCTGCTAAGGAGAAAAAGGTTTCATAACAAACTTACAATTAGTAAAAGTTATAATAATAATAAATTATATAAAATATACCCAAAATCTCATCATCTTTTGGCGCTATGGTCCTTTGGGAATTCTGTCCTGCCCCACAAACTTCTATCACTCAGACTGCCCTTAGGTTTCCTTCTTCATACTCTTGAACCCAGAGTCGCAAGGTTGTCCTCTACTTCTTGGAGCCAACAAAGTCGAAGCCTCCCTCTTCTTCTCTTTCCACCCGGGTGGGTGTCCCTCTAACATCGTCTTAAGGAGCCTACCAGCTTCAATCCTTTTGTAAATTCAGTAGCTGCCTATAAGATCTTATGTTCTTCATTAGTTTTCATCAACTAACGATTCCGCCCTTTTTTGGTCATTTTTCTTACAATTAGGATAGATAAATTAATTGCCACTTATATTGCAATTATTTTATTTGAAAACTGGTTTTGAATGCATTCATTATCAGTGCTAAAACATAGTAAACATTCAAAACTTCAGCACTTACAATTAATTACTACCTTGTATATATTAAAGCTTTTAAAAATATAGGACAAGAAATCAAATATATCGGTACTCGCCTAAGGAGGCAAAACGGCCTGGAAAGGGCTAAGTAGGTTAAAACTTTGGGTTTTTCCTTTGACTGGTTGGTTTTTTTTTTCGTTCCTATTGGAAACAAATTTAAAATGGGGCTATTGGAATTATTTATCTGGCCATTTAAACATAGTTCTGGATTGGTTTTAAACGATTTTATTATTTCTAATCATTCATAAATATTTAATTGTTGATATGCTGCTATTTTCTTCTTGAT
This sequence comes from Euschistus heros, assembly GCA_003667255.2. Taxonomy (NCBI): domain Eukaryota; kingdom Metazoa; phylum Arthropoda; class Insecta; order Hemiptera; family Pentatomidae; genus Euschistus; species Euschistus heros. The sequence goes on from RCWM02000006.1 coordinate 5,962,748, forward strand.
ATATTAGTTTTAGCCCTGAGTTTTAATTGAAATTATGATTATTTTTATTTAAATGGATAGCGAAGTTAGAATTCTGATCTTATTATTAATTGTATGTCCTTATATGTTCTCTTAATCTCTGATTTACTTAACGTCCAGTTTTTCTTGTGTAGTCAACTTCTCAGTTATTACGTTTTAGTTCATATACACCGCATTTTTGTAAAGTGTCTATTTTGCTTTAGGTGAAAGGAAATAAGATGAGAATAATTTATCGACTTCAAGTTCAGGATTTAAACCTAATTTTCTTAATTCCCTTTCCGACTGTGGTAGAATTCTATATCATCATGCCCACCTCAGCTGATTTATCTGATGGTTCTCATTTCCAAATGTAATGAATAATAAAAAAACAATTGCGAGTCTCACCCTTATATAAGACAAATTGTAAAATACATTTATATCAGCTGGTAATGTTTTCTTTACGATCAAATGCCATTTTCCCACTCACAATGCGTAGCGTAGTTCAGCTGATAGATAGTTGAGTAACACTTCCAACAATAAATTGATCATTCTAGGCTCATTTAAACCCCGTGACTGCACGGATTCCACGTCATTTAACGAGTTCCAGTGCCAAAGTTCCGCATCACGAAGGTTTCTCACCGCCTGTAAAAGTGTTTATAGCTTCATAAAAGATCATTTTTATTTGAACCATCCCAACATTCTTGACTTAAGGTGGCAGTTATGACATAAAAATTTCTGTTTATAATTTAATTCCAAACAATAATTACCTTCCCTTCCAGAGATGTATTCAAAGCCGATTTTATTATTTTTTTTTTTTTCAATATCCCTTATGGAAATTTACAACTTTGACTGCGAAAAGTAGATAAATGACTGATTTAGAAAGAAACTAAACATGGTTGGTAAACAGTCAATTGAAGCTTTATATTAGAATACATAAGTACTGAGTAGTAGTGCAGTATGTACTAAAGTTTCAGTAAGTACTTTCTGTACAGAAGTATAGAAATTTATTGTAGAAAAAAATATTTTAAAAATAACAGTTTTATTCTTTAGGTTTTTACGCTCCCATATACTTCAACTAGGGCGTATGAAACGTATTAGCATTGTTAAAACTATTAATTAAAAAAAAAAAGGAAATGCTTCAAAATATTGCCAATCAATTTTAAATTTTCAAAATTTTAAATTAATAAAGTGTATATCCTTGCATCTTGTATTCGATGGGTGTACAGGTCCCATCTTGTTTTGAGTAGATTTTGGAGGGTAATGAATCATATAATGCAAAACTAACGAATCATGTAACATAAAAATTTCCGAACTTTTTAAATACTATTTTGTTTTATTTTTAAATATGGCTTGATTTTATTTAATTAGTATATATAATAATCCTAATAATTTCCATATACCCTGTTTAAAGTATATAGTGACGTAAACACCTAAAAGAGAATGAAACTTTGAGCTGAGAAAAAGAAAAGTCAGTTGAGTGGATTTTTCCTAGTAGTATATTTTCGATATATCGAAATCGAAAGCAGTTCTGCTCCGTTGAAGCTTTTTGTTGAAAATAGAATATTCGTAAATGGCATGTTCCGATAAAAAAGTTATAAATAATAATTCTTAAATAGTAATCAGTTATATTATCTTTTTAGTTCAGATTTTAAAGTAATTTCATCTGTTGTCTATTGTTGTAAAACTTAGTAATATCAAGTTTTCTAAAATATTTTATCCTGTATTTAACAAGTCAACTTTGCTTAATTAATTAGGTACATTGGTTCATACATAAAACTCTTGTAATTTGTTCAAGCTGACCTTAAATTGTAGATTACTCACTGCAATATTTTGTAGTAGACTGAATGCCAAGGATCTTGTGACCTCTAAAGTAGTTTAGTAATTTAGTACTCATACTAATGGACACTAAAACGGTTACTAATGAATAACGTTTCTTTGATACAGTAATATCTAATATCCAACAACTTGATTCTATATCAATTTGGGACAGATCACCAAATTGTTCCAATTTATCTACCAAATTTATGTAATATATACGATTTCATTTAATTATACACACTCTATTTTTTTTCAGAATCATAAAAATAAAATATCAATACCTTTTTTAGTTATTTGCGCTCCCATAGACTTCATATAAAGTATAAACGTGTCAGGATTGTTAAAAATATTAATTGAATACAATACCGCAGTATTTTTTAAATATTACAAAGGCACTTTATTTTTATGAAATTTTAAATAATTATGGTTTATATCCTCTCCTTGTGTTATTACGTCTTGCATTCATGGGATAAAAGTCTAATATGATTTTGAATAAATTGTTGAGGTTTATACCTCTATCTAATGTAAACTGTAACGAATCATATTAATTAGAGTTTCCTAACTTTTTAAAAATTTAATAATTTTTCTAATTTCATGTGAAATTATATCGTTTTCGGCATGATTCAATTTCAATAAAGTAAATTCACAATTAACTATCAACGTTTGGTTGACTGAGCTATCAAAATTGGTAGGCATTTGTTTTATTTGTATAAAAACATATGTCCTATATTAGATAAAACTATAGGCTACGAATTACAGGAATGCTATAAAAAGACTTAAAATAGTAAGGTTTTGTAATCTCGTTGCCACAAGATGCATTTCCTCTACCAGATCAGTGCAGACCTTTCCCTAACCTAGCTGCGAAGGTTGGCAAAGACATGATCCTTTGTCATGCCACGTCTTTCTCAATCCGCCTTACTTATAGTTATTATTGCGAATGTCACTCAATGCGGCAATCTCACGCTTCTTGTAAATATCCTATTTGTGCCACAAACAGTGTCAACATTACACGAGATCCCTTAATGTCACTATGTCAGAGGAAAAATCAACACACATAATCTTCTTCGCAGGAGTCTTAACTTACTTTTACTTTTACAATTTTAACTGTTAAATTTTTAATTTCTATTTAATAAGACATATTGTCCCATCTGGCTTGAATGACTGCTTCCACCAGTCTTGGCATACTTGTAAATAACGAAACGAATGATAAACATGGACTGAAGAAATTTTAGAACGATGATATAAAATTCATTCGTTTGTCTAATCCTTAATGTCTCACGTTTAATAAATAATATTAATATGAATATAAAACAAGTATGGGTTAAGGTAAAAACCAGGAAAATTTTGAAAATTATGGGTGGTGCAATACTTTTGACGGGGAGGTTATATTATAAAAAATAATATATTTAATCAACACTTGTGTAGATTTCACGCAGAACAGTTCTACAATGTATGTAGTTTTTTTTTTTTTTTTTTTTTTTTTTTTTTTTTTTTTTTTTTTTTTTTTTTTTTTTTTTTTTTTTTTTTTTTTTTTTTTTTTCCTCCATTTAAAAAAAAAAAAAAACAAATAATTATAATTGGAATTAAATGATCTTTTGTTGCTTTCTTAGCATTTTAAGATTTGGTGCGATGGTAGATTCTGGCGTCTCGGTTGACTATTGTCTTCCAGTTGTCTTGATCGAGTGAGGAGGAATCACTCTGCTGGCGTCAATGTATGAAGTACAACAAGGTATAAGAAAAAAAAAATGTCAAAATGTTCAATTAAGTGAGATTAAACTAAATAAAAAGCTCTAGGAAAGAATAAATTGTTTCTTCTTCTTGTTCTTCCTTAGTACTACAGCCCTGCGTGGGCCTTGGCCGATAATTGTCCACTGTTCTCTATGAAGAGCCTTCTACTTTCAATTTGCTTTATTTGATTGTCATCAACAACTTCCTGCAGCCAATGTCTTTTAGCACGTCCTCTATTTATGTGCGATACATTTTCTCCAGTAACAGTTTCTCTAAGTTCCGGTCTCCCCGTGTTCTCATCACGTGTCCTAATCACTCTATAGGCTTTTCCTTTATAAACTGAACTATTTATTCCTATCTTAATTTGTTTTTCCTAATTCCCCAATGCACTACCTCACGAACAGGGCCATAGATTTTGCGCAGTATTTTTCTTTCATATATTCTAAGATAAAGTGCAGTTGTATTAAGGACCCATTTTTTGGTTGAATATGCCACAAGAGGCCATATGAATAATAAATTAAACACTTCTAAAGTTTATTATTATATTTCATATTACTATTCTTAAATAATTAAAAATACATAATTTAAGCAAGATTAGAAGAAAAAAAATGAGGGAGGTATTAACTAAAACGAAACAAAGGAAAAATAATTAACAAATTAGACCCAACGTTTTCGAAAACACAGTTGTCGATTTTTTTACTTTGAAAACATCAATGGATATATGTTAACCCCAAGATATCCCTCTAACTCAATAAATTTTTATTTATTTTTTTTTTTTTTCGTATCCTATATTCTTCAAACAAAATATTTAAGTACCGCATTGATTGCTTGTAGATTTCCTTTGAAAAAATGTATTAAATATAGCTTTATTTTTACCAAAGTATAATTTAACCTTCCTACAATACCCACTTGTTGATGTATGCTTCGATAACATTCAGCTTACTTATAGACACAAACAGAAAGGGCTTGATGTAGACAATCAACACCAGTTAGAAGACAATGAGATAATATTTGCCAATTAACTGCTCGTAGATAAGGACTATTAAGACGTCTCCTCGTAGAATTCGTTTCGTCTACAATAGCATTATTTGGATAAATTGCAGTGAATTATGTTGTATGATAATAACTTCCGTAGTAAATATCTACAATTCTAACTCATTAACTCATAATAGTTGTTCATTATTTTTTTATTTAAATACATGGCTTCGTTTTAACCCGACGACTTCTTATCCTACAGTCTACCTAGGACTTCAACTGGAAAAACGTTCAACTTGGAATCCACATACAAGACTAAAACGGAAAGAAACTGCTCTTCGTTTTCCAATTCTTCAGCATTTACTAGACAAACGCTTTAAAATGCCAATTAATTACAGAAGACTTATTTACATGACAGCAATTTGACCTATTTGGACACAAGAAGTTGAAATCGGGGGTTCACTAAATTATCTAATTCATCTCGTATCCAATCCTACTAATTCAAAATCCTTCAAAAAATCCTTACTGCTCCTCACTTGCTTTGTTACAAATGACCTTATCCATAAAGACTTTGATGTTCTATTATTTACTGATTTTGCCTATGCCACATACATATCATTTCATATTAAACTCCAAAACTCATTTAGGCCCACTAGTTTCTCAACTTGTTTCCCATTCTATACCCTACAGCTCTCCAAGGCTTCTGAAATAAAGGTGACCTCGGATTATTACATACATTTAGATTTCGAATTGAACTATTTTCTTAAACAATTGAATGGGTCCGCCGAAAAACGTTCTAAGCGACAAACATAAAATTTTGAGTAATAAGTGAAAGAAAATCATAATCTAAAGTTTTTGATAGTTTTGTAGTTTAGATTTTATATTCACATATTAATTTGTTATAACATAATGGAGTACTATATCATACTAAGACGTACTATCATACATTTTTAAAACTTTAAAATCGCCACTTCGGAAATTTTGTCGCTTAGACCGTTTATCGGCGGAGCCATTCAATTCTAAAACATTTCTTCAATTTTCATTGTACGGAGAACAAAGATATGTCAACAAACAAAGATAAATCATTTAGTTCTAATAAATAACAACAATCCTTTCAGAAAATTTTTAGTTTTAATAGCTTTATGTTTTGTTATGTGTATTTCCGCAATAGACTATTACTTAGAGCTATATGTTCACTTCTAAATCCTTCAAATTTAAAAATTTTATTTTTAAATTTAAAGTGCTCCTGATAAGTAGTTCTTTGCAAGTCATTGAAATATCATTGTAATCATATCCCACATATTTACATGTTGTATATATCAATAAAAAATATTGTATAGTACCTATCCTCAATCCGAGGGAAGTTAGTGCTAATTTTGGTTTTAACAGTCGGCCTATATGAGATAGCGGGGTAATTTTGTGGTTGGTTGTTGGGAAGGAGATGATAAAGTTGATTACCCCGTAAAAGAGGCCGTAATGAAACCAACCCTCTAAGATCTAATCTCTCTCGCCGCTGAGAGCTCACATCCTCGGCACAAAAACATTTCCATAGCTCCTCAACCATTCCTCCTCAAGATTATTGCACGTTTTTACAGCCTTCTGATTCTGTTATTAAGTCCCACGGACGAATATTACGGAGCTCGTATAATTATCACCTTACCCTTATCCGGATGAGAAGAAATTAGTTTTAACACCTATCTCTAGTAACATATAAGGTTCTGATAAATATACAAAATACATGTATTTTCAGCTTCATTTTTTTTTAAACATGAGTTGATACCTACGAAAATACTCCTTCCAAATCAATTAGGATTTATTATTTTCCAGAATGATTTTCTAATTCTGTTTATCTCGGATTTTCCCGTTAAAACAAGGGGATATTTTGTGTATGATTTTATTTTTTTTAGTTTGGTTGGATTTCAAATTTATATGGTGAAATTTCTGTGAAAGCAAGAATCAGACCGAGATTAAAAAAAAAAAAAAAAAAAAAAAAAAAAAAAAAAAAAAAAAAAAAAAAAAAAAAAAAAAAAAAAAAAAAAAAAAAAAACTCTGCTAGACTGGGAAAAACAATTAATAAACTTAATATCTAGCTAATAATTTAAGTATTCATTCTGTACCAACTCATTAGCTTAACCACTATATCTCATTAACTATATATCTACCATTTCTTATATTTACCTATTATAATGTTATATTTACACATTCATTATCACTCCTGAAATATTCTTTTCAATTCTTATTCAATAGTTTACATTTATTGTACTGGCTTCATTGCCTTCAGATATTATTTCAGTTATCTGTCCTCAATATATCAGGAACTCTGTATCTACTCATTAAGTATTAACTCCTTTAAGTATTAACTCAGTAACTTGTCCTCATTATCTCAACAACATAACATCTACACAGTTTATGTTCACCAATTATTCTGTCGAGATTACTCATTAGCATTTAAGTAACTATCGCCCATTTTAATTCTCATTTTAGCCTCAATTCAATAGTCTTTACTGGCCTTTATATATTGCCTTTAAGTTACTATCCTTACTCTTATACAGTTATTTATGTTTCATTTTATGTTTATTCATTTTTCTCACTCATTCCTATATGTTCTGGTGTGTGTTTATTCATATATTTTTACAATGTAGTCATATCTCTTTGCTTGTTTTCTTTTTGTTTCCTAGCCCTGATGAAGACTCCTAGACTGATGCATCACGCATTGCAAGTCGAAACGTTGGCTTTAAGAATTAGAATAAAATAAACATTTTATTTTGATCGGCTGAATATCTATGACTGCCTACCCTAATTATCTACATCTCCTAATATATATAATATCTAGCTATATTCTACTGTTTTTATAGCTACTGCTTCTAATCAGAAAAAGGTATATAAATATATAGACTAAAATTGTTTAGTTTTTTCAACTTTGAATCTCTGCTCGCACCAAAACGATTAATAATCAGTGAATTAGATTAAAAACTGAATTACCTGGCGTAAGAGGCATATGGCCCAACTTACACAGAACGGACGTGGCGGAGACGTGGCGCGGACTTTTGTCACTTCGGACATAAAAACAGCATTAATAAAATTTGATATTGGAGTTACATTCATATATACCAACAATTTAATAGGGGTGAAACATCACTGATTTTATTATTATTTTTTTTTCGGCGGGTGAGGGTGAATCAGACATAAAAACAACTTTGATAAAATTTGATAGTGGAGTTACATACATTTATACCAACAATATAATAGGGGTGAATCATCACTCATTTAATTTTTGGGAGGGAAAGGGCGAATCGGATATAAAAACAACTTTGATAAAATTTGATATTGGAGTTACACACATACACACCAACAATTTAATAGGGGTGATATTACCAATTTAATTTTTTTTTTTTTTTAATTTTTTATCGAGTTTATGCGCTTGCGCCATCTTTACCAGTTCATGCTCATATCGCTCTGTAATAATTTTCTTATTAGTGAGTTTTTCATTAGTTTTTATACTTAGAAAAGTGCTCAGGACTAATAGTTAATAACAGTGGTCAAACCTGAATAACTTCCCTGTGAGTACAATAATTATTTATTGAATTAACAGTGATTTACGTAGCTATGAAGACCCATGTGGCCGTCTGATAAGGGACAGCAGAGTGGGGGCTAATACCTATTGACGGTCACTGTCACTGTCAGTGGGCCCTTGCCTTTTAACACAAAAGGGTGGGGTTACGTCTCATAGACAATCTCATAGACAAAGCTACGAACTATTTTATTTTATTTATTTTTTTTTTTTTCGTTATTTATTATTATTTCCTCCCCTTAACACTGAGTGAGACTAATGAGATATTTCCACATGGTTATGTCATCAAAAACCAACTCCAAGAGAAGCCGCTCCTTAGAGACAGTTAAAATGAGTCCACCTGCAAAGCAAAATTCACGTAGGTCTAATAAGAGGAATACTCCGCCCATCACTCCGCCCTCTATAGAATCTCAACCGGGAACTTCAACACAAGGGATGACAGAAGAGTCCCCCTTCTTCACTCCAAATCCATACCAAATATTAACCAACACAGCTGTAGAAACCATGGAATCAAATCCTACATCCTAACCTGCACGACCTCCTCCTATCTTCGTCAGAAATATTGGAAACTTCTCACTTTTATGCAGTCAACTAAATAATATAATCGGCACCGGAAAATATTCTTGTGTAAGCAGAACAAAGGACACTAAAATCATGCCGGATTCCCCTGATTCATACCGCCGTATAGTAAAATACTTATCGGAAACGAAGGCTGATTTTCACACCTACCAGCTTAGGGAAGAGCGCTCACTGAGAGTAGTTATTAGAAACCTCCATCCCACAACACCTACAGAGATTATTAAAGAAGAATTGACAGCCATGGGATATAAAGTTCGGCAGGTTACTAATGTTGTTAAAGATAACAGGGCACATCCCGGGGCAAGCGGCAAGACTACATTACCTTTATTTTTTGTAGATCTTGAACCAACACCAGGTGTCGAACAGATTTATGAAGTCTCAAATATCTATTACACCAGAGTCCAAATAGAAAAACCTTACCCCAAGCGGGACATAGTCCAATGTCACAACTGTCAGGCATACGGCCATACAAAAACGTATTGCCATCACATACCGAGATGTGTAAAATGTGGGCAAACGCATAAATCAAATGAATGCACCAAATCCCGAGAGGTCCCAGCAGTCTGCGCCCTCTGTCAACAAGGACACCCGGCCAACTACAAAGGTTGCCAGACATATAAAAACCTTCGGAACAGGTTTCAACCAAATCGACCACAGACCAAAGAAATCTCGCAGAACAGAGGAAGACAGCCTTCGAAACTTGCTACCTCATCTGTATCGTTTGCAGAAATGCTGGGTGGAAAAAAACATATCAGAATGGAAATGGGGCCATGCCGCCTCCTCCTCAACAGACCCAATTTCATGAACCCCAACCCTCAAAAAAACCACAGTACCAACAGACCACTCAACATATTCCAGTACCACTAGCCCAACCTAATCCTTACACCCCTCATCAGATCCCACATATTCCTCCTCCCCCAACTACCTCAGATCTCACATCCTTATTTACCTCATTCCTGTCAGAGTTGAAAACTCTTATTAATCCACTTATATCACTCCTAACAAATGTTATCCCTCTTTTAATCCCTCTTCAAAAAAATCCTTAAATGCCTCCCACAAAACCCTTATCCATTCTCCTTTGGAATGCGAATGGTATTCGAAACCACACTAACGAACTAACATCCTTACTGCTAGACAAAGAAGTTGATGTAGCATTAATCACAGAAACCCGACTGACCAGTAAACAACGATTCAGTATATCACAATACCAAACTTACCGAACAGACCACCCTGACGGTAGAGCCCATGCCGGAACTGCTGTCATCATTCACCATTCCCTCTCTCACCACGTACTCCCTTTACCTTCAAATGAATTCCTACAATCCACAGCAGTTGTTATCAAAACCTTTTCCTTTCCCGTCTCGATTGCAGCAGCTTACTGCCCCCCAAATAAACCTATTTCCACATCCCAGTTCAACTCATTTTTTAATTCCTTAGGTCACCGATTTCTCCTAGGAGCTGACTTCAATGCTAAGCACCAGCAATGGGGTTCAAGAACTACCAACTCCCGTGGGCGAGCATTGCAATCTGCACTTAGTTCCCAAAGATCCTTTATTTCTCCCGGTATTCCTACCTATTGGCCCACAGACCCTAACCGAAACCCCGACCTTCTTGACTTCTTCATTCATTCAGGCTTAGGACCTCTCTCCATTACTCCATAGAACGCCTGAATGAACTTTCCTCCGATCATAGTCCTTTAATTCTTACCCTATCCGTTACCCCAATTCTGAAACCTCCTCCCCCATCATTTATAAGAGGGCCTGTAGACTGAAACCTCTTCCGTCAATTTATATCCGACTCTATAGACCTCAGGGTATCCCTAAAAAACCCCAAAGACCTTGACAATGCTACCAATTCCTTCACAAACATTATCCAACAAGCAGCCTGGGCTGCATCCTTACCTCGTTCCCCTCCCAAAGGTCGAAAGAAAAATCCTTTATCCCAAGATCTACTGGACCTTATCCAATCCAAACGCCATGCCAGAGCCATTTGGCAAAGAACCAGGCATCCAGATGATCGGAAATCCTATAATTACCTCACCAAACTCCTTAAAAAAAATATGGCTACCTCCAGATCCGAATCCTACAATTCCTATCTTTCATCAATCTCTTCTTCAGATAACTCCCTCTGGACCACCACTAAAAAACTCCTAAAATATCAACCCACCTCCCATCCCCTCCGACGTGAAGATGGATCCTGGGCGGCTTCTGACGAGAACAGATCCGAAGAATTCGCCCAGCACCTTTCCAGCATATTTGTTCCCCATCCTGAATCTAACTCCACCCACACATCAACGGTCCAAGAATTCCTTGATTCACCAATTCCCCTATCCTTACCTCCCAAAGCAATTAACCCCTCTGAGGTCAAATTCCTTATAAAAAAATTAAAACCTGGTAAATCCCCTGGATACGATCTCCTTAGCTCACAGATCCTCAGGCAACTTCCTCATAAAGCCATCATATTCCTCACCTACCTATACAATTGCATCCTCCGGACAACCCATTTTCCTTTGCTATGGAAGCACTCCATTATTATCCTTTTCCTAAAACCGGGCAAACCTCCCAACAACCCTTCATCTTATAGACCAATTAGCCTTCTCCCAATCCTATCAAAAATTTTTGAAAGGCTCCTTCTTAAACGTATCCTACCCATCCTCGAATCGCAAAATATTCCCTCTCACCAGTTTGGATTCCGCACTAGCCACTCTACAGTCCAACAAGGCCTTAGAGTTGTTGACCACATATCCTCCGCACTTGAAAGCAAACAATATTGCTCCGGCGCATTTCTGGACATAGCGCAAGCTTTTGACCGGGTATGGCATGCCGGTTTGCTTTTCAAACTTAAAACCCATTTACCTCAATCACTATTCCTAGTTCTCCGATCCTACCTCTCTAACCGTTCCTTTCGAGTTCGCTGCGGAACGGAGTACTCTAACTGCTTCACAATAGAGGCCGGTGTTCCACAGGGTAGCGTGCTCGGTCCAGTCCTATATATCCTCTATGCTGCAGATATCCCTACTACTCCTGATACTTTCCTTGCAACATTCGCTGATGACACTGCTATCCTTTCATCCCATCCAGATCCCTTAATAGCATCCCATAATCTCCAAACCCACTTATCCCTGATTGAAGACTGGTGCAATGACTGGCGGATCAAAGTAAATGAATCTAAATGCACCAACATAACCTTTACCCTCCGCCGTAAATCCAGTCCTCCTATCTACTTCAATGGTATCCCGCTACCTAAAGCTGACACAGTTCGGTATCTTGGTTTCTACCTAGACAAAAGACTTACATGGAACCCACACACTCGACTCAAAAGGCAAGAACTTAACAGACGCTTTAGCCAACTGTATAGACTACTAAATAGGACATCTCATCTTTCCATTGAAAACAAACTTTTTATATACAAAACCATCATCAAACCCATTTGGACTTATGGACTTGAGCTGTGGGGGACAGCAAAAAAGTCGAATATCAATCGCATTCAATCCTTCCAATCCAAAATCCTCCAAACTATAGTAAATGCTCCTTACTATGTTTCCAACAAAATCCTACACAGCGATCTCAATATACCACACGTCCTCGACCTCATACCTCTTAAATTTTCGAAATTCCATCGCAACCTTTCCTTTCATCCTAACCCTCTGGCTTAATCTTTATCTAGCTCCACCCATCCTGATAACCCACCTCGCAGACTAAAACGGCATTGGCCCCGAGATCTTTTGTAAAATTTATTTATTATGGAGTGCTGGCAATGGCCAGCTTCTCCACTCATGTCCGGCGTTAATGTACTATAGCGCTCTCACTCAGCCTCCACTGGGTTTTTTACACCAGTGACGCAGCTGAGAGAGAAGAGCTGGGACCTCTCTATGCCTGGCTTGTCCCTCCATAATTGGAGGGAGGGGTCTGGCTGGGGGTCCCTAGGATGAGTGTGTATTGTAAATAAAGTACGATTGTGTTTTTAACATATAATTTAATTTTGTTTTATTTTTTATTATTACTATTTATTTATTTTTTCTTACTCAATGTTTTATTTTTTTCTTATTTTAGTATTTCATTTTATTTATTTGTATATTGTTCATGTATAGGAAGTTCTTTCTGTTATCTTTTTATTTATTTTATTTTGTATATATAATTTTTTTTTTTCTCTCTTTTTGTACATAATGTGTGAATGTAATCATATGCCATCTATATTACTTATTGCCCACATTTGTGGCAGATTGTAATATTTACTCAATAAAAGTTCTTAAAAAAAAAATTTTTTTGAAAATGTTTTTCAAATGAGTGTCGCCTAGAATCAGTGGCCATATTGTTTATGAGTTTGTTGGGATGTCTATGTTTGTTCGTGAAATCGTTTGTACAGAGTCTGTATTTGCTCATTAATAGTTATGTTGCTTACTTGCCAAGGGGCTTTCGAGATAGTTAGTTTGTCTTCCGTATGCATGTGATGCGTGAGTCCAAATAGATTTCAATTAGTAATTATACGTGTTCATTTCATATCTAAGTTGTAGCTTTAAATGTATTTGTAAAGTTTGAGAAAACTAAGTTTTAACTTTTAATATGAATTTTCCGTTATTTTATTGATATGTGGACCAATAAGTGTTAATATTGAAAATTAAAATAACTAATACTGTCAATTTTTAAAAACTAAGAATCATCTTTGTTTTATCTATTTATGGTTCTATATAATTATTACTTTTATTTTTTAACTATTCACTTGAATACTATACTGCATCTGATCATGCTTTTTATAGCTTACTATATCGTATATTTTGATATTTATGTTGCTTATAAATAGGAGCATGAGTCATAACCATATCTGGATCCGCCATTCCAGTAATAAATACAGTACAATCTCGATAGCCCAGCCCTTCGATAGTTCAATAACCTAAGTCATCATAGTCAGACACTGCCTGCGGGTGCACGTTTGAATTATTCATTCAAAAACGGCGGTTAACACTAATTTCCAGAGAATATTTAAATGCAAAAGCTGAAGCGCTCTACAATAAAATCCCTAAAAAAGACAATTTTAATGCTGTTCATGGATGGCTAACTAAATTAGAAATCCGTATTCGAATAAGATTTTGGATTTTCCAATTTTTTTAATAGGTTTTTGTTTATCGAATTTTGCATTTATATACATTATTTGACAGCTGAGGCTTTCTACTTACCAGCGATACCAATCAATGAATTGCGTAACGAAGTAATGGAGATTTAAAGGAATGTAACCAATAATCGGTTTAAAAATTTCATTTCCGTCTAAGAAGGTAAAGAAACGAAATTTTTTGTTTTTATTAAATAAACGCATTTCAATGTTTTTGAGGGTGCTGAATTAGAATCTGCGTACATTTTTGTTGGAAAAAATCTATAGAGTTGGTTTGTTTGAAAATGTAATCTTTTTTATGATTGAATTAACCTAAACTATGGAGCGGTTGTATTTTTCTTTAAATCCGCAATCAAAAATAAAAATCTTGGCGCAAGAATCATGTCGATATCATTTTTAAATTCGGGATAAAAAATAAATTATTTTAATGTTATTTTTTTTCCGGCTTCTAGGGCCCATTAATCAGAACGGCAAAATACGTGTCTAATATTTTTTGATCAGGAACCTCCTGAAAAAATGCCAACAAGATCCGTGAAAGTCTGAGTGTGTCCTCCCCTTGTATGCTAAGATTCCAAAATAAAGAGCTATATTTTTCTCTTTAGTTATTCACGCACGCTCATGTCAAATGCCAGACCACGAAGAAAAAGAATACCCGGCTATATCTCTTCCTTCTTTAATTTTTTATCAGAAAAATGTGGCATGAAATCTGAAGAAGGCACAAATCAGCCGGGTATAGAAGAGGAAGGGGCCATGTTAATAAGTGAGGGGACTGTGGGAAGAGGGGGCGAGGGGCTGTATCTGTATTCATGACCGAAAGGGCCCTGGGGTCGCTGTGTCCCTGCAGCCGATGGGGGTTGTCCTAAGGGAAGGGTGGGGTAGGCCTCTCGATGTCTATGGTGAATGGAAAATCAGGATGTGAATAAAAGATAATGAAAAGAAAATCAGAATGGCCTAGCGGATATCGAGAACTTTTATATACAGAAAAGTTATATAAATATTCCAGATTTAATAAAGAAAGTTTTATATAACAGATAGAACTGGAAAAACTTTTGATGATTTTTAAAAAACAGTAATGTCCAAATAACAAGAATACAAACAGAGTCAATGCGTATTATCAATTCATATTGATCAAGATGACTCCAAAGAAATAAAAACACCTTTGTAACAGAGTGCGCTGCTTGGGTATTTTTTTTATTTAACTTCAAAATTTTATTCGCACTTGTAATACGATACGAAAAATGATACAATAAATGCATAATTTAAAAACAGTTACCATCAAATTACTTGAGTACAAAAAAGATTTCAAAGATAATTAAAAAAAAATTAATTTCTATTAGTTTACAACGCTTATATTTGACATAATGGGGTGTATAAAAAAAAAAATGACCGTTTCTTAAACAAATATTTGTAATATTATTTCTTTGATATAAAACACAATTAATACTCAAAGTATAGTCCATTGATATCTACCCTCATTACCCATCTACTAGGCAATTGCTAGATGCCACGCTGATACCATTCCTTGGGATGGCTGTCAAAAACTCTTAGAAAATGCTGTTTCAACTTTCACAAAATTATCAAATTTTTTCCGTTGAAGAAAATGGGTCATGAATCGATACAAGTAGTAATCCGAAGGTGCGAGGTCTGGACTATATGGTAAATGAGGCAGGAGTTCAAACCCAAGAAGTTCTGTAAACTTTTCTTTGGTTCGACAGCTGATTGTTGAGGAGTTAGTTCGTTAGGGACCATTCTACAGGTCTTTTTCGCCTTCCCCATAGAGAGAAGATGGCGACTAACAGTATCTTTCGACACACCACACTCCCTGGCAAGTTCGCGAGTACTTGCGGACGGATTTGACTCAACAGCTTCCTTCAGAACCTCATTCATATCCATTAATGGCAGCCCGGAGTCCTTCTTCCTTCCCATCTCCACTTCTAATTTTTTCAAACCAACGCCGCGCAGTGCGCTCTTCAAGGACACATTCCTCTTCATATTTAATAATTTCACGAGTTGTTTCAGCGGCTGTGGAATTTTTTTCCTGGTAATGTCTTAAAATTAAGAGAATTTCGTTGGACACTGTTATGTTTCTTCTTTGAAATAAATAACTGAACTAAGGTTTTTTTTTTTTAAGAAATCCAGTGTTAGAAACAAGCTTAGAGAATGCTCTAAAGGGATTATTAAGTATTATATAATAAATTGCATTAAGATATTTGCAGACTTTTGACTCAGGAATTTGATAAAACGTTTATTTTTTTTTTGTTACGCCTTTATATTTATTTGTCAAATTTTGGAGGTCAACTTATTGACAGCATTTTTATTTCTTTATCTTTTTAATATAAATTTGTTGAAATTTACAACTGTACAAAAAATATATATTAAGTAAATGAATTGACAAAGATTACAATAACATGTTAAAACTTGAAAAGAACTCTTCGTCAGTAGCACTTTATTAAAAATTTTACGCTAGAAGGTCTCTA
The DNA here is from genome assembly GCA_003667255.2 of Euschistus heros. NCBI lineage: Eukaryota > Metazoa > Arthropoda > Insecta > Hemiptera > Pentatomidae > Euschistus > Euschistus heros. The sequence goes on from RCWM02000006.1 coordinate 5,978,999, forward strand.
GGCCATCTTCGTTTCAGAAGCCTCGGAGGATTATCAGGAATGGAGTGGAAAGCAAGATGGTAAACTAACGGATTTGAGTGGTTATGGAGCTCACTATGAAAGGATAGGTATCTGGCGTGGGCTAAATCAGCAACATATGGAACATTAAGATCTTTATGGTTAAGTTTATTGGTGACAAAGTAAGGAGCATTGTGGATTTTTCTAAGGATTTTGGATTGTAATGGATGGTTTATTGGAGCCCCAAAGCTCAACTCCTTACGTCCTAATAAGTCTAATCACAGTCATGCATATGAAATGAAATGAAATGAAATGAAATGAAATAGCCTTTATTTATGCAAAAGAAATTGTATACAGATTCACAATAAATATTCAGAATCTAAACAGGAGAAAAGAAAAATATATAAAATAAAAATATTGACTTTTTGGTTTCTATAAATGTAAATCATAAACATATTCTGTTATCATAAACATGTCATAAGCATATTCTGTTCTATAAATATAAATCATAAACATATTCTTTCCTTTCTTCCTTCCTTTCATGCATAGGCCTTCCCTTTCGGGAGTAATAGTCAGCACTTCCCGGGGTGACTGGCCCTATTGGGATGTGAGTTCGGTCCACTTCTTCTTCCAAACGTCTCTGTCCCTAGCAGCTCTCCACCAGAGGGGTCCTGCCTGCAGTTTAAACGTGTCACTCCACCTTTTCTTTGGGCGCCCTTTTCCTCTTTTTAGGTCATATGGAGTCCATTCAGTAACAATTTTCGACCATCTATTTTCTTCACACCGCAGAATATGCCCAGCCCACTTCCATTTGCTCAGTTTTATCCGCCTGAGTGTGTCTGTGAGCCCTGTTTCTTTCTTAATCTGGATAGTTCTCACCCTGTCGCTTTTTCTCACCTTCATAATAGATCTTTCGATATTGTTCTGCCACACCTGGATCTTCCTCTCTTGAGATTTTGTCAGAGACCACGTTTGGCATCCATATGTAACCGCTGGGCTTATGCAACTGTCAAAAACATGTCTTTTTAGCTCCATACTTATATTGCCTTTCATAATATGTTTGAGGGACCAAAACTTGTTCCAACCTAGTGCCATTCTCCTCTGGATTTCTTTTGCTCCTCTATCTGCGAAGGATACTATCTGACCCAAATAGATAAACTCCTCTACATATTCCAAACTGTAGTTGTTTAGTTGGCATTCTTCTTTTCCTCTATTCGTCATCAGTTTTGTCTTTTCGTAGTTAGGGTAAAGACCAATTTCTTCACATAATTTTAGAAGATGCTTGAGCATTTCCCGCAATTCTCGCATATCTTTGGCAAACAGCACAATGTCATCGGCAAAACGTAAGTTGCTTAACCATTTACCATTTATTTTTATTCCCATGTTTTCCCATCCAAGACGCCAGAATACCATCTCCAGTACAAGAACAAATAAAAGTGGGGATAGCGGATCTCCTTGTCGCACACCCTTCTCAACACTGAAGCTTTGTCCTCTCTTTTCTGTCATGATATATGCAGACATTTCTTTATACAGCTCTATAATTATCTTTACATACTTTTCCTCTATTCCTATTGTCCTGAGGGCTTTAAATATTTCGGTATGTAAAATGCTGTCAAACGCTTTCTTGAAGTCGAGAAAACAAAGGTATAGAGAGAAGTTGTATTCATTTGCCTTTTCGATAATCTGGTTTACAGTCTGGATGTGGTCCACTGTCGAAAAACCTTTTCTAAATCCTGCTTGTTCTTCGTCAACACATTCCATAATTCTTTTGGTGAGCCGCTGTTTGATGACACTGGTGAAAACTTTTGCCAAAGTTGAACAAAGGGAAATAGGTCGATAATTCTCCATGTCATGCTTGTTGCCCTTTTTGTAAAGCAGAATTATTTTTGCGATTTTCCATTGGTAAGGAATTTTTTCTTGCCCTAGAATTAGATTAAATAATTCTGTTACTTCTTTTATTAGAGTTATTCCTCCTGCTTTTAAAATTTCATTACTGATATTATCCGGCCCAGGACTTTTCTCAGGTCTAAGTTTTTTCAATATAGATTCAACTTCTTCTTCTATTATTGGTGGAACTTCTTCTAGAATGCTTACTCTATTTTCTTCCTTATTTGCTTCTAAAGTTTCCTTTTTATTTTTATATAATTGCCTGAAGTAATCCGTGGCTACTCTATTCATAAGTTCTCTATTAGTTATGGTTTCTCTTCTATTGTTTTCAAGAGCGACCATCCATTTATTACCTCTAGACAGTTCTTTTTGGATTCTTTTTGTAGATTTGTTGTTTGCTAAAATTTTTTCTATAATATTAATGTTATATTTCTCTATGTCTTCTTTTATGCTTTTCCTGATTTTATTATTTATAACCGTGAGCTCTTTCCTGTCATTTTCAGAAATATCTTCTTTTCCTTTCATTATTCTGCGAGTTCTAAAAAGTTCTTTTGTATCATCTGATAATTTGCTTGATTTATTTTTAATGAAGCTGGGACCCGGTGAAATTGTGTCATCAATAGCTTTGGAGATGAGGTTATATTTTTCTTGAACTGTAATTTGAGCCTTTTCTTCTCTGCACTCGTAACTGTGTTGAATATGTCTTGTGAAATCAGTACGGAATTTTTCTATTTGAGTTTGGTCTTGAAGAATAATTCTTTTCTTTTTTGCTTTAAATGGTCTCTTCTTCTTGTATTTTTCAATGCACAACTCTGCTCTTAGCATCCTGTGATCTGTGTTGAAATTAAACCTCTTTATAACATCTAAATTTTTAATTGAACTGATTTGGTTTGTTAGGAAATAGTCTAGCTCAAATTTGTGTCCTTTGGGTGAACACCATGTCCATTTTTCTTTTGCCCTTTTTTTTAAAAAAAGAATTTACAATTTGTAAACGTTGACTAAAACAGAAATTAATCAGTCGGTTGCCACCTTCATTCCTTTTTCCGAAACCAAATCTTCCCATAACTTGGTGTTCGCCCTCTAATTTAACTCCGATCCTGCCATTGAAGTCTCCCATCACAACTATCCAATTATTTTTTCTTTTAAAACTGGAAACCACAAGCTTTAATTCTTGGTAGAATTTTTCTTTTGCTTCTGTCGAATCTTCCATTGTAGGGGCATGTGATTGTACAATAGTTAGACATTTCCTAGAATTTATTTGCAACCTTAACACAGCTATTCTATAACTAATTTCTTTAAACTCCAATATTCTATTTTTTATCTTTTCTGATATATAAAATCCAATACCATAAATTCCATTTTGAGATGCTGTGTGCATGAAAACATTTCCTGATCTCTGTTCTAAAATTAAACAATATTTTCTCCTTACCTCAGCTAAACCAATAACATCCCATTTAATGTCCTCAAGAGCATGATTGAGCTCCTCCAATCTTTCTTCACTTAACAATGTCCTAACATTTAATGAACAAACCTTGAGAATGCCTTTGTTATCATCTTGGAAATTTGAATCTTCTTTCTGCTATGAATCGGTACCTACAATTTCTTTTTTTATTCACTCCTCTTTTATCACCTTCATGAGTTACCAGAAATCTGTCCAAACTTATAGATCTATGGTGAATTTTGTTATCTTTCTTTCTTTTTCCTTTAGACATTGGCTCTTGTTTTTTATATGTATTTTTTACCGTTACTTCACTTTCTTTATCTTCACTCCTTTCCCTTTTTTTACTTAAAGTTTCTTGAGCTTTTAATTCTTCTAATGAGAAAAGCTGATCATTTATGAAAAGTTTATCATACCTCAAGGTCGCCTTGTTGCCTTTCTCCCAATGCGCTTTCATGAATGGAAATAATTCTTTTCTGGTGTCCCTTACAGTCTTTGGAAGATCATCTTTAATTTTAATTCTTTTAAATTCATCAGATTTCGCTAATTTACATTTGTTTATCATAACATCTCTTTTCAATAATAATGAATTTAATTTGACTATTACCGGGCCTTTTTTATTTTTTGGGTTAATTTTCCTTATTTCGGTTATGTCATATGGTCGTATGTTTGATATGATATATTTCAATATTTTCATTATGTTGTTATTCATTTCCGAAAGGTGTCATGCATATGAGTTGTAATTAATTCGGAGCTTTGCACGTTTGTCTAGTAAATGTTGAAGTAGTCTGTAACTACGGGCAGTTTCTTGTCGTTTTACTCTTGTATGTGGATGCATTATTATTTCAAGTTTATAAAACAGCCTTATCATTATATAATGAAACAAATGAGAAGTCAATTATTCTACATCGATATTATATACGAACTATTAAGCCCAATTCACACAGAACGGACGTGGCGGGGACGTGGCGCTTTTGTTTCTTCCAGGTTTGTCTTATCAAGAAAAGTCCGCGCCACGTCTCCGCAACGTCCGTTCTGTGTGAATTGGGACGTTTGTTAAATAGGAGTGGCGCGGATGAGGCCAAAGTCCGCGCCACTTCTCTTTGCCTTCTCTCGTGGCGTACAAGAAGGGGCACGCCACTTCCTCGCCACGAGTTTATTTTTTTCTTTTTTAGTTAGCTTTCTTTTTTTTGGAAAGGGGTGAATTGGATATAAAAACAACACTAATAAAATTTGATATTGAAGATATCAAATACATATACACAGTATATGTATATAGACATATACACCAACAATTTAATAGGGATGAGACATTACCAATTTAATTTTTTTTTGGGGGGGGTGGCGGGTTTTTCGGGAAGATCAGTCGAGTTTATGTCCGATTCACCCTCTCCCTCCCAAAAAAAAAAAAAAAAAATTAAATGTGATGATTCATCCCTATTAAATTGTTGATATATATGTATGTAAGTCCAATATCAAATTTTATTAATGTGGTTTTTATGCCCAAAGAGACAAAAGCGCAAGGTCCGCGCCACGTCCGTTTTGTGTGAATTGCGCCTTAGACTCAGACTTTTAGAGTGCAAAGGAATCAAGTAAATCTAAGGGCACTCGTAATTAAAAACTAAGTGAGGTCACCCAGAATGAACATTTGAGCCGGTGAAAATGATAGTGGTAGGTAAGTCAAAAACTTTCAAAATTGGGTTTATTTACTATAATTGCTCCTTTATCCCTGCTGCATTAATTGACACAGTCAATTATGCTGAACTCTTTACCTAGTACCAGTAAAAACACAATATAATTATGAAATTTAACAAAAACGGATATCTGTTAAGAATGAGAGTGGTGTAAGTCAATAAGTATTATCTTATTGATGCGAGTGTACAAAAAACACGCACCAATGTTTCTCTTCTGATTATTGTTCAGGGGGTCCTACTGACCATGAAACTGCATGTTGCTACCGGAGAGTGTGCTAGGTTTAGGCGGGAAGGGGGCTGGAATAGTCGATCTGCCGCTCGACCGAAGGCTCGAATTTGGTGCAAAATTGTTCATATTTTTTTGTGGAAAATTTTTTATTTTATCATATTTTTTTTACATCAAGTGAGTGGAGAGAGCTAATCGGGCGAAAGGCTCTGACGAGATTCCCTCTAAATGTTAATTCCCATTTATTTTTCTTAGTTTAAGAGATAGAGCGAAAGTTTGCCATGTAAACCCTCTTTAATTTTTTACGTTCATTTTAATTTTGTAAACTTAGGGTAAGTGCACATCGCGCGATCGAAATAAACTTTTTTTTTACATTTAAGAATCCATATTTGTATTTAAGATTCTTATTCTGCATTAAATTTCATGAAGAATAGATACCTTGCTTAGGTTATATTGTGGTGTCTAGCCTGCGCAAGGTGGATTTTTAAAATATTTTCAACCGCATTTGATACATAGTTTTTATGCATTTTTCCACGCTAGATCATGTTGTGGGATGAGTTTTTCTAAAAAACATCTCTGTCACAAAATAATGATAATTTAAATAATGATTTTTTTTTTTCAATGTATGCATTTATTTATTTTTTAGCAGTAAATAAATGCAAAAGTAGACTTTAAAGCCAACTAAATATGCTGGCATTAAGATAAATCTAATAAACGTGGTAACTAATATTCATTAGTAACAACTTTAGAGAAGAATTTAAAGTTATACAAAAACTGTTAAAATATTCTACCTAAGACTAGTTAGTCAAATTAGGTAATGTATCTTGGGTGTGAAGCAATATTAGGATTTGGAGAAAGGTAGCTATCATGTTTTGAACCGAAAATGGTTAAAACAATTTTTATTACTGGTACCTCCTTATATTTCTTTATTAACTATCAGAATGGTGTTAAGTGTTATTGCATTTGCTCTTTCGAATATAGTTACAAAAAACAAAACTATGAGCTAAAAAAAAATGTAATAAAAATTTGAAAAAAAAAAATCGAGCTTAACCCTCCAAACACGTTTTTTCTTCTTGATTTTTCTCAAACTAAGGGAAATTTTATTTACACCACTGTCACTCTCAACTGAATTTTATAACGTTTAAAAATGAAACTGGCATAATGATTTTTGGCCGTTGAAACCAAATAATGAATTATCATTAAAACTTGCTCCATCCATTTTCTAAAATTTAAATCATTGTTGTTTGAAATTGAAAGTCCATTCCATCTTGCTTATGTAATTTTTAATAAGAGCGTTTGCAAAACCTTAATTTTCTCAAAATGAAGGGATCTTGACTTACACCACTATCATTCTCACCGGGTCATTTAAACTCCTACAATTATTTTACTCGTTGTTGGATCTGTGACCCACTTCCTTAAGGCTTGAAGAATAAAAAAATAGATAATAATTTTTCTTGCATAGTTTGCCTAGAACCCAGTAATTTAATATTCAACAACACAAATATTATTAATTAATAAAAGCTAATTTATCGAATCAGGTGTGGAAGGCTGATAAATCCAAATTATATTATTGCATATTGTCAGATTTTATAATCTAAAGAAGCTGAAAAAAAAATCCATCAAAGGACAATTTAAGATAAGAACGAGGATGAAGCACCTGTCAGATAAAACGAGAGATACTTCTCATCGATGAAGAAAATAAATCTCTTCCCCTCCATGAGATGTTTCTCAAAAAGTCACTTCTAAAAATGCTGGAGATAAACTCACTGGAAACTAAAAGTTCCCTAATATGGGAATAAATTAAAACGATTGATTTTTTCTGTGGATTCTAAGTTACACGTCATCACCGTAATTATTTAATATTAACATTAACATATCTTATTTATAAACCAAAAAAAATGTATTCAAACATTTATGATGTGTTAATGTTTCGTTTTTTTATTGGAGCTATTTGGAATAGAATGGGAAGCGAGGTTGAGATATGGAACATTAAGATCTTTATGGAAAGTTATTTTGTGAGAAAGTAAAGGAGCGCTAATGATATTTTGAAGGAGTTGGGATTGCAAGCACTGGAGAAGAATTAAATGGTTTATTGGAGCTCCAAATCTCAACTCATATAGTTCAAAAAGTTCTAATTACTGTCATGTAAATGAGTCTCTTCTGAATAATTGGTTTCTGATTGGCGTTTCCCTACTAAAAATGAAGAAGTCGAAAACGAGAGACATTTCTTGTCGTTTTAGTTTTGTATGTGAATTCCTAGTAAGTCGTTTCACCATACGAAGTATTAGATATCGGATCTGTTCAATAGGGGTTAAAAGAATATCATTAAAAAATACTGTAGGACAAGAAGTTAAACATTTGTTTAGTTTGAATCCTATGCTATGAATCTGTAAGTTATTATTATTATTTGAGGCATCTAAAAGAACAGTGGGAAAAGTATCAATAGTATTTTTAATAATTTGAAATATTCTTTAATATATCTAGAAACGGATAATGAATTCATAAAACAATCCATACAGGTGAAGTAAAAAAGGTGAACTGAAGTTTTTATGAAAGACTCAAAATGATAAGATCTACTTTGATCCATATCATTATGGTTTGAATTAGTTAAATTAGGGCTGCCACTGTCATATAAGTTGCATTATTTATCAGAACTGTAATGATCAGTGTTTACTTTGAAAAAGCAAAATTGAATTATTAAATTATTCACGAGTTTTATTTCCACCGAGTCGTCCGTGAGACCTCAATTATTAAAATGGAACCTTAGCGTCTTTCATTGAATTAAATAGTCGAATCTGTCATTTTATTATAAGTGCACAATGGTCATGCTACATATGTTTGTTATTGTTGTTGTTATTATCATTGATTGGTAATAATGCTAATTAAAAATAAAATATTTGGATTAATAAATATCCACGCCCAGCAATCAAAAACAGTTATTTCACACCAAAAAAATCAAGCTGCAGTATCCTGTCCATATAATGAGTATCTGTTTCAACAAACAGTAATTTACGGTTGGGAAAGGGGGGAGAAAACCCCATGTTTCCGGTTTTCAATTATATCACTAAAACAGTGGACTATGGAAAATTCAAAATAAAAGCTAATTAAATTTCCTATAAAATTGTTTCAATGCTTATTTGTCAAACTCTCAACGGTTTTCGAGATATACGTTATTAAAAATCGATAATTGTCGAGAAAAAAAATTGTTACCTCACTTTTTGTCGTATATATGAAATTATAGTGAATTTAATGCTCTACAACTTTAATTCTGACATTTTTTCTGAGAAACGATTGTAGAAGGCACTAGAACCAAATGTTTGTCGAACCGGTGCCTGTTACTCATTTTTCGTACTATATCTCAAAAATATGACCTTGAATATCTATTTATGCAAACATGCTGAGGTCGGTGACTTTTCACGACTTATTTACAATGCCAAAACAAAGGTATATACAAAAATTCAGCTTCATTGCTTCCTTTCTGAGGTGAAATACTTATTTAACTGGGCTATAGTACTTTTTACCAAAGTACTGACTCCATGACTTTTCGTGGGTTGTAGAAGTACATTTTTAGTAGCTATAACTTTTAATACCCAAAAAAGAAAAATATACGATATTGACTTTCAATAATTTAGTCTTAGCAACTTATCTCAAGCAACTTATCTGCGTACCTTTTATCTAATTCAATACGACTATCATTAATAAAAACGTTAATATTGAAAACATCAAATTCACTTGCGTAAGTACAGTGGAATGAAGATCGTTATTATTTTTATTTCTTTATTTATTATTATTATTATTTTTTAGAAATACAAGGGGTTATTATAATTAATATTGGATAATTTAGTATATTAAATATTACGTTCAATATAGTGAACTTCCATTACTATTCGACCTGCAAAAAGTACTAAGGGAACTTTGAGGGAAGTAGAAAATGTTAGTAGCGGGGGGGGGGGGGGGGGGGACAGCTGCTTTCTGTTATCCGATTTGTCAGGAGTCTAGCATTCTCAGCATTACTTCCAATCTCCTTCCACATCTAGGGGAAATACAATTTAACTTCAATTTACCCTCCTTATGTCTTCTTTCTGGCTCAGCTGACAATGTTATTCGCGGAACAGAATTCCGAAATATGTAGCATCTAGGGACCTTCTCTCGTCGCTGTCTTTATTTTCCAGCCTTCGAGAGGAGAAAAGAAAATTTCCGACTGAGGAGAATGCTGGAGATGTTAAGCCATGTCCCTATTGAAGAGCAGCCTCTCGTGAAAATCATCCAAGAGGCACCTCGGAAGGGCGGGGTAATGCTATTGATTCCCAGGCGTTAGGAGCCTCCTTCATTCCAGATGTCTGTAGGTCCTGGAGTCCGTTCTGGAATTCCATTACATCCTTAGCCAGCCGAGGAATTTGAAATTCATTCCAGGACGGGAAAGTCTATTCCTTTGTTTGATTAGGGCTTTAAAGATGCTGATTAGAGCTGTTTGAGGGAAATAGTACATAGAATGTAGAAGCATTTGTGAACCGTATAATAAATCTAAAATGAAAGATGTAAAATTCAAAATCTTTGGTGGAATTTTTAATTTTCCCCCAAGATGTTCCTTGCCCAAGCTGTTCGAGTAAGTTACCAATTTAGTCTAAACCAGTTTAGTTGAGGTACGCATTATGGTATAGAAGGATCAATACAATTACAGTTGATGAATTATTTGCTTGGAAAAACTCTAAAGAAACATCAGCATACTAGTACGTAGATTGGTACTACTATCGACGAGGCGCTCCTCCAAATCGGGCCGACGCAAATAGGGATGGGTATAAAATTATTTAATCCCAGTTTACTGTCAAAAATATATTTTCTAATCATATTAAGCTTAGAAAAAGTGATTTTTTTATAAAGAAAAAAAAGAAAAGAGAAAAAAAATGTTAATTTTTATTCAATATACTTAAACATTCATCCATGGAAATTTTCGAGTAAAAGTTTGCCTGTTTAGCTTGAAATGTTTGTTGTCTGCCTCATCGGCTTCTTTGGAGAGCAACCCTTTTGACAGCATTGCTTTTACTATCAAAGTTGCACCGTAAATAAGAATTTAATGCATCGTAAGTGGATAATGAGTTATATATAATTTTAATATTTGAAATCAGACTTTAGCCGTTTGTGAATGAACCTTGTGGCCACTTGATTTTACTTCAATAATAACTTCAAATTGGTATAACAAATTGAGATCAAAGTGATATCTGCATCTAAAAAATCTTCTACAGACATTACCATCGTTAGAGTTGCCAAATTTAGCTTTAGATATATCCACAATCAATTCCGTTTTGTGTATGAATGTGAGTTAATATGTTTTCAGTAGCCAATCGTCTTTTTTCAATGATTTTTTTTTTTTTTTTTTTTTTTTTTTTTTTTTTTTTTTTTTTTTACCATCCTCATTTCACCTCTGTTTAAATTTAATTTTAAATAGGAAAATTTGTACTTCATGTCTTTTAACCGGTCACAAGAATAGTTCTCACTAGTCAAAACATGTCATCAAATATTCTAATTTTACTTAAAATTTGAGGTTTCGATCCTGCATTTTATTGTTCAGTGATTTACTCCTCAACCAATGAACACATTTAAAAAAAATTAAAGATTCCATTAAATAAATTTTCTCATTATCATATTTGGTGCCACTTAAATCAAAAAGATGCGGCTGATTTGGTCATTATTATTTGACAAAAAGTCCAACCTATCAAAAACATTGAAAAAAAACAGCCGGTACGCGCCCTGAAGTACAACAAAAACACAAAAATGTGGTTGAAAAAAAATGAAAAATAGAATATTTTTCAAACAGCCGAAATGGTACTGATACATTAATTAATATATATAGTATCATTATTGTATTATTGTTTTTATTTCTTTTCTTTTTTTTTATGTCTCTGACCCCATTTAATTTTATTTATACCTGTACTTATCTGTCATTCTTTAGGGACTTTGTCCCAGAATAAAACTATTTTTCTATTCTATTCTGTACTATGTATCTACAATTGTAAATTCCAATAATTAAAAAAGTCGTCCTTTAAACTTCTAATAATTAAAAATATTGTGAACACAATATTGCCTGATAAAGGTTAGCTGAAGAATATTGGACTACTCCAAATTAAAATAATGTTGTATGAATATAGTTCAGCTATAACTATTTTTCTGATTGTAAGGATGGTTCGTGATACGGAACTTCGGAGCTAAAACTCGTTACATGTTGTCACGGAGCTGAAGTAAGCCCAGACAGATCGGTGTGTCGTTAGAAGTGTTACCTAACCATGACCGTGAGATGCACACCAAAGCGTGAGTGGGAAAATGACATTTGATTGTAAAGAAGGCAGTTCCATCTGATGTAAATATATTAGCCAATAGTACAATATGTCATCCGAGTCAATTTCAACAAAAAGTTTATTATACTATTTATAATTGTAGGAGATTAAATTAAATACTCGCAAAACTAGGCGTATAATATCCATTCATTAAACATGCTACGATTATTCCACATTGGACATATTTCAGCAACAGATTGTTCCCATTATCAACGTTATCATATAAAATATAACATATTCTCTATGGATTTATTTATATTAACATTGTAATAACAATCAATTTACATTATTGTTACGGATCATTACAATTTTTTATTATTTCATTTAGAAACTTACGTTTGAACAAAGAAATATATATAAAATAATAATAAAATTTAGGGTACGTCTTTTCCTATAATAGGAAGATGTTAAAGATAATAAAAGCTCAATCATAAAAAAATAAATCAGTCTCTGCAAACAAGGCTTCATCATATTCTTTTCGTAAAACAAGTTAGTACTAAAAAATTGTACTCTGGAGGTAAAACCTATCTAGCCTGTTTTTCGCGTAGACCGATTAAAATGCAGTTAATTATAAAACGAGTACATACAGAAATAGGTTCAATATAAGCAATGTTAATAATTATTTTTTTAAACCTTTTTTGAAGATGTGGTGGCATGCGTTTCTACTTACATCTATCAAAGTATCATAAAGTGATTATTAATCAGTGAATTCGATGAAATACTGAATTACCATGGAATGGATGGGGTTATTTTTAGTTAGGCAGGAGAGGACTAGTTTGAAGAAAAGTTTCGAATTATGGTTATTTTCATTTAAATTGGTAGGGAAGTTTGAATTATAAGTCTTAATATTCTATACCCTGATATGTTATGTGTTCTTGGAATATTTTCTATTTTTTTCCTGTGTATGCGTTCCTCGAGGGATATGAGTTCCTGTAACATGTCGAATGTTAAACGTTCTTTGTATTTTTACTAAATGGAGAATATATGCCTAGTTTCGAGTGCAAGGAGATTCTTTTTTTTTTTCTTTATTTTTTCTCTCTTTCTGTATTTTTTTTTTTGAACAGATATAGGAAGAATATTTTGTTTGAAGGTATTATTGTTGTTGTTGTTGTTTGGTTTTAAAGGCAAAAAAACTGCTGATGGTTTTTATTGCCGCTATATATTACACTGTCTACAGTTTAACACTTGAGGTAGGATACATAAGGTAAAAACCGGTCGATCGGTAAATCAAAGAGCAAAAGAACATATAAGAGCATACAATAGTAAGATCCTGTATTCCAATTTCCATCTAAATGTATCTGTATTCCATCTAAATGAAAATAACCATTAATTCAATAAAGACTCGGGAGTGAAAATAATACCTCAAGTATAAAATAGCCTAAAATTAAATATTTATAAATCATTAGAAATAATAAAATCGTTTAAAACCGATCCATATTTTTGTTCAAATGACCAGATAAACATTTCCAATAGATCCATTTTAAATTTGTTTTTAATAGGAACGAAAAAAATTAATGAGTCATAGGGGAAATTTCTAAGGTAAACTCCAAAAATTTAACCTACCTGCCTCTTTCCCCTTCCACGATGGATATATTTCAGATATCTGTTAGATCTTCTCAGGTGAGTACCAATATTTGATTTCTTGTCTTACATTTTTGAATACCTTAGTATATATAATCATGTAAAATCGTGCTGATGTGTTTAAAATTTTGTATGTTTTAGAATTGAAGATGAATTAACAGTTTTCCAGATATACGTTATTAAAAATCGATAATTTTAGAAAAAAAATAAATTTTACCTCTATTTTTGTTAAACTTTTGCTTACAATACCAAAAACGTATATATGAAATTAAAGTAAATTTAATGCTCTACAATTTTGATTCAGATGTTTTTCCTGAGAAACGATTGTACTAGAAAAAAAGATTGACAAAAGGTGAGGTGACATTGTTTTTTTTCCCGAAAATCACCTATTTTCAATAATGAATATCACAGAAACGATTAGAACTACGACAAATTTATATATAATAGCTTTTATACGAAATTTAATAAGCTTTTATGTTTATTTAAAACATATTTTTCTAGAGTCAACCGTTTTTGAGACATCGAAAAAACAAAAAAATGAACTTCTCCCCTCCCACCCACCGTTAGCTCCCTCCCCCCCCCCCCCAAGGGCGGGGACTTTTAGTATGTGTACCTTCTAACTATTCCTAACGAAGCTATGAAGTAAAAAATTATCGCATATTCCATGCACTCTACAATGTGTTTATTGACTGGACTACATGCTTAATGGATTTGATGGTACTACAAATGTAGTGTTCACTACTACCCAAGGTGTTACAGAGTTGACAAAGTACACCGTACTCATCTATATCTCTCCTGTACTGAGAGTTGACACTGAGGGAGACCTTTCCTTGCTATAAGGAAGTCGTGAATTAAACGGTGAAAGTATCAATTATTTGGCAAAGTGAGTTATCACATTATATTTTTATTTTTTGTAAATGAGTAATTGAAATTAAACTTCGGTTGCTTGACATAAACTTTCCTTAAGTATACCCCCGGACTTTGGGCTGAATAGCTGTTATAGAGATTGTAGAGCTGTATCATATCAGATATATGTATAGTTATAAGCCGTATTAACAAGTGGAAACTGGTGTACTTTGTAGGGTATTATGTAGAGGGGCATTATATGGATGTATACACAGAGGTATACTGACAGAGGAAGCACCATTAAGGTTGCCCCTAACATATTCCGAAGCTTTCAACCGAAATGCCGTGGCTATAAGCAATTCAAATGAGCTCACATCAATCACTCGCCGGCCACTTCTCAATAGAGGCCTCTATCTTATTTAGTAGTAGGATCGATCCTCCTTCCGTATCAAATTTATTTATCATAAGGAAGACTGATACATATTAATTTCGAGAATTTGTAAACTGCATTGCCGGCTTCTATCAAGCCAACACATATTCCACCAAATGAGATTCTTCTTAGATAATTTATTAGTTGATACATTGTTACCCATATCTTGGGAGTTTATTTAATCTTCCACATCTATTAATACAGATCTTGTACCTGGTGACACAATAACCCTCTTTTATGATACCTCAGCTACGGGTATTGATATGTCTTTTGACTGAGGGCCTGTCTTTTTCTTTTGTATCGTTTTTTTCACCCTTATAATGTGTAACGTTTTTTCACACTCAAAAGCGTATCACTTTGACACGCGCTGGCTCTGTTAGTGTTGTTCGAATCCAAAATTTTAGAAAATCTTCTGATTAAAAATTTGATCCAAAATATTTTTTGTTATATAGAAAATGTCGCTAGGATCTACCGTTTAGGATCAATATTGGTTTGAATGAATTTTTTGTTTACGTTTCATTTTTAAGTGTTGGGGCCTTGTTTTGCCGAAAATTTGCCGACAGTTTCCTTATCAGAAGCAGTAGATATGAAATCAGTATATTATAGATAGATATATCTATGGTCTATTGTTTTTCCCAGTCCGAGAGAAATTGATTTCAAATTTTTTGATTTGTTAGATTCTCTCTGATAATTTGGCGTGTAACTAATTCTACTCTAATTACTGACAATTAAGTCAAGAATAATTAATAATATTGGTTAATATATTTTATTTAATGTTATGGTTTTAAAAGTATGAAACTATGAATTTACCACTTTTGAAAGTGTACTTGTGTTCCTCTCTAAATATTGAGAATAAAAGTATCGCAGAAATACAAAATAAAATAATGTCCGGAAACAGGGCATACTATACGAACAGCATACTGGTCAAATAAAAAATTTTCCCGAGAAGAACAAAAATTAAATTCTATCACTCACTCATCAGACCTGTGGTCACCTATGGATCAGAAACCTAGTTTCTATCTGCGGAGTATTGCCAGCGACGAAAAATATTAAGATGAATAATGGTGCAATAAGGGTTGATGGAAGGTGGAGAGTAAAAAGTAATGTTGAAATCGCAGATATACTAAAAAATAAGGATATAGTCAAATATATAAAAGCAAATAGACTCCGTTGGGCCGGCCGACCATGTTGAGAGAATGAAGGTTGATAGAACTCAGAGGAAAATGCTAGATTTGGTAATATTGGAGAGGAAAAGAAGGAGAGATAGACAGAGAAGCCGTTGGAAGAATGAAGTGACGAGAGATGCGGCGCGGTTGGGAGTTCGGAACTGGAGACTCGCTGCAGATAACCGGGAGAAATAGGAGATAATTCGGAAGGGTTCATACCGACCTGTAGCGCCAGTGAGTAAGAAAGTATGGATTCAAAATGAAATAGCCAAGGGTTAGCACACAATTTACATTAAATATTACAGGCTAATGACATTTTGTAATTATCAAAGGTGTTAAAATTATGACCTGGCATCGCAGAGTTCTGTCTACTTGGTCCTCCCTCATTCGTCACGGCTTCCTAGTGGCATCTATTTCTTCCGTCACAAGCTCCTCGAAAAGAACCCTTCTTCTTTCCCGGGGCTATCTTAAATAGAGGTGTATCCTCTCCATCTTATTTTTTAATTTCTTCGTGTAAACCTCACTCATCTTCACTACCACTCTCGCGAGGAGTACCCCAGGGATCTTCTCTTTCACCTACCCTATTTTCTATTTATATTAATGACTTGCCGAATCGCATCCACTACTCCCAATATAATCTTTATGCTGACGACTTGCAAATATATTTATCCTTTCATCCTTCAAATATGCTAGAGGCGACTTGTAAGCTACAGAAAGACATAGATAGCATTAACCTTTGGGCAGTGGAGAATAAATTAAGTCTAAATCCAGAAAAAACAAAGGCTATTCTCATTGGGTCAAAACCTCACCTAAAAGCTCTTCCCTACTATCCACTGCTTTTCTTAAAAAACCGTCCAATTCATTTCCAAAATTCCATTAAAAATCTGGGAATAACTTTCGATAAACATCTTGCATGAAATAGCCATATCTCTCAAATCACGAGAAAATCTATTTTTATTCTTAAGCAACTTTCACATTACCGTGATTCATTACCATTAAGTACTCGAAAACTTTTAGTATCATCACTTATTTTTCCTAACTTTGACTATGGATGCGTAGTATATGGAGGACTGTCTGATGAGCTCGAGATAAGATGTAAAAGAGTAATGAACTGTTTTATTAGATTTATTTTCGGGATCTCCAGACGTTCTCACATATCTCACAGGTATTCTGAAATTGGGTGGCTGTACCCCGGTTTTCGACGTCAATACTTCCTGGGTGCTCTCATATTTCAAACCTTGAAAACCAAAAAACCCACCTATATTTATGACCTCCTTACTCTGCGCTCTTCCATTCACCTCTTAAATACTAGAACCCAACCCATCAACCTATACACTCCGGCGCATCGAACTGCATCCTTCGAGAAATCCTTTATTATCCGTGCTTCCTCGTTATGGAATTCATTGCCCATCACAATTCGAAAAATATCCACTCTTACTTCCTTTAAACATCATTTATTCCTTTACCTCCTGGATCTTCAATCTTCCGAGCTAATGTAAAACGTGAACATTTATGTAATATACATTATAATAGTATACATAAGATGTATCATTTTACAAGATGTCACAGTTATCTTGTAACATATAATTTAATTCTTTATCAATTTTTATTATTATCTATTGTTATTATTTATTATAATTAATTATCAAAGCCAGATGATTGTCCTATGTACTGTAATCATATGTTATTCTTAGGGGACAAGTAGTCCCAGAATAAAGTTCATTCTCTTCTTCTTCTTCTTCTCTTCTTAAATTTGTGAATCCTTTGTCCAAAATGTTTTGGAAACCATTTTATTTCCCGACAGAGATAAGAGATATACTATTTGCTTGCCCTGAAGGTTCAGCCCCATCCACAAAATGCTACTAATCCTTAGGCTTAATATATGACAAATACCAATATTATATGATATATAGCTATAAACTGAATATATTTCATAGCAGTGCTGTTTTACAAATCTAAGTTTCTTGAATTAGATATAACAAGAACCACAGATAATTTTAGAAAGAATTTTGGATTGGATGGATCAGGAGTATTGGAAGGTTTAGTGAGGCCCCAAAAATAATAATAATACATGAACATATATGCAAAGAGTCTCTTCATGTAAAGTTAGTAAAAATGAAGATATTTCATTTTTCTTTTAAATGAGATAGAACTGGATTGGAATAATAATAGTTAAAGTATAAATAATAAATAAATATATCATCTTATAAATTTAAATTAAATCTTTATATTATTAAATGATGAGATTTGTAGATCGTGGTTTTTCTTAAGGCGATCAACACCTTGGTCAATAACGTACGCCCTTTGCAGCTTACTGTTGGAATTTTAATTTTAATTTTTAATATTCTTTGGCTTCTATACACATCCTTTCTGTATTAATTATAATGATGTAGATTCATTTCTTTAAAAAATTTAATTATTTTGACTATGGAATTTTAGAGTCCTCCAGAGCAAGTTTTTGGATCGAGGTATTTTCACATTTTTAAAGGCTTGTTGTAGTCATTTTAAATTTTCTATTCAAATGATGAGTTATTAGATTTCAGTTATAGCTCGTTCTAGTTAGTTAGTAACGTAAAAAATTAGGATCGGTAAATACTTCAAGCATAGACTAAGATGTAATCGAGTTAACAAAAATAGATAAATAAATAAAAATTAAAAAAATAAATAAAAAATCCAAGCTAGTAAAGAATGCTTTCAGAAAAAAATAATATTATCGGAAGGTTGGCAATCTCGTAAGTAACCAAATTACCAGAAATGACCTAAATAACCTGTGCTAGCTCAACATGAGGTATCGAGTAAATATGTAAATATTGTACCCGCGATTTTATCTGAAATTCTCCGACAGAGTTCGCAACCAGTTTTATTATTTTGTCCAAAATTAACTAATAACTAAAGTAAGCATGAAATTTGGAAGGCTGGAACAACAAATTGGAAGAGCTGTTTGTCCAAACCTAATTACCGCTCTGTGTATGTTGGCCAAGTTATTTCCAGTAATTAGAGAACTTTTGTTACCTTTCGGCTCTTTTATTAATGGCACGAATTTATAAATGTTTTAGTTGTCCCTTAACTCTGTTTATAGAAGTTATACGCAGGATTCACCATTATTCAATCTATAGGGAGAAAAATGGAAACCATGTTATGGATTTAGGGCATTAGCAAAAGTTAGGGATGTGTCGATTCCAACCAGTTCTTGAGAAAAGAATCCGTATCGATAATCGTTGACCCAAAGTCGTTTTCTCGGAACCGATCGATACTGTTAGAAATAGTTTTGTTATAAATAATTATGTTATTATTATACAAAGGTACATCGATTCTTCTCTCTAACAAAAACAAATGTAATATAATATTTTTAAAATATATTGGGAGATGGAATTAATTTTAAAGGATTGATAAGAGATGGTATTACTAGTCTCTAATCCCATCGGGCCAACTTGTTGCTATATTCATGTTGAAGCGTCATCATTTAGCTTTGATTTTCAGTAGGTGTCATTTCTCTGAAGTGTGAACAACATTATTTTTTTGCTCTCTAAACATGTTAACTTTTGTACCAAGTAAGACGAATTTGCGGGAAGCTTAGCTTTTCTGCTTTCATTTGAAGAAAAAAGCAGCTGAAGCCCATCGGTTAGTTTTGTGAGGCTTGTGGGGACTATGCTCCATCGATTTCCACTTGTGAGTACTGGTTTCGGAGGTTTAAAAATGGTGATTTTGACACGGATGACAAGGAACGCCCTGGCCAGCCGAAGAAGTTTGAAGATGAAGAATTAGAGGCATTACTCAATGAAGACTCGTGTCAAACCCTTCAAGAATTGTCTGAGTCATTGGGAGTCGACTTGTCAACAGTCGGCAAACGCATCAAAGCAATGGGAATGATTCATAAGCAAGGACGTTGGGTTCCGTACGAATTGAAGCCGAGAGACGTTGAGAGGCGATTTTTCACCTGTGAACAACTGCTCCAACGTCAAAAAAGAAAGGGTTTTTTGCATCGTATTGTGACTGGCGATGAAAAATGGACTAGATGGGCGTGGTCTATTATGAGCTGCTGAAACCGAATGAAACGATCACGGGAGACCTCTACCGAACTCAGTTGATGCGTTTGAGCCGTGCACTGAAGGAAAAACGGCCGTTATTTGGGGAAAGGCACGACGACAAGGTAATCTTGCAACATGACAACGCTCGGCCGCATGTTGCTAAACCGGTCAAAACATACCTGGAAACGCTGAAATGGGAGGTCCTATCCCACCCGCCGTATTCTCCAGACATTGCTCCTTCTGACTAATACTTGTTTCGAAGCATGACACACGACCTGACTGACCAGCGGTTCACTTCTTATGAAGATTGGAAAAACTGGGTGGATTCATGGATAGCCTCAAAAGACGAAGCCTTCTTCCGAGCTGGTCTCCGTAAAGTGCCAGAAAGATGGGAAAAAGTAGTCGCTAGCGATGGACAATACTTTGAATAATATACATTGTACCATTTTTTCTAAATAAATGCTCAAAAATCGAAAAAAATCCTTTAAAATTAATTCCAACTCCCAATACATTTTGTCTCATAATAAGAGAACAATTTTTCATGAACTTGACTAAACATTAAATGATAACATTCTTTGGAAAAATCAAGCATTGTTACTACAAGCCAAACGTTGGATTGTTGAAGATCTTTATTCACTATTGGGAAATAAAAGGATTTCTATTTCCAACGGCTGAATCACTAAATAAATTAATGCGGCCAGACAATAGTGCCATTTTATTTTATTTTAATTCTTAAAGGATTTTTATAATCCCAAAATAAAAAATAGTTTTTCATTTCAAAAATTATCTTTAAAAAGATAGTTGTATAAAAACTACAAAAAAGCTCATAGTGGTTTCCCAACCATATACTATTCGAATCAACATTCAGAGAAATATATGTTTACATTATCCCTTCTATTAGGTTTGGTAACATATTTTAGAAACATTTGTGATTCCTTAAATAATGAATAAAACCCAGAACTTTTGGAATATTTATTATGGAATTTTTTTTGTTTGCTACTTGCTTATTTGACATGTATTTTTTTTTTTTTTAATTTATTAAGAGTGGTAGGCTGTGGTTTCTAGTTCCTACGTAAAATACGATAGGTCCCGTCTAATGAATTTTCATGAAACAATAAGATACCTACACAAAACTAAATAGACCAAGCGGCACCTACCGGAACTGCGTTTTAGAGGGCGGAGCCCAAACAACTCATAGTAGTCAAGATCAGATTAAACGTACTCAGTAATTTTTAAAAATCATTCATCCTACACAGGTTTTGCCCATTCTGAGCCCAGTGTCGTCGCGAGTGGTCTCTTTATTACCTTAAAGTCTTATGGCATCTAAAATAAAACGTTTTGCATTAACTGTATCCGAAAAACTGTCCATTGTAGAACGTTTTAGGAAGGGCTAAGCTGAGAAAAAATTGACGTATGAGTTCTGTGTCACAGCATCCACGATTTTCGCCATGTTAACTAAACTTTGTTGATAAATAAATATAATTTTATAAACAGCTAGTAGGGAGTATAGATATAAGACGGACCGAAGGAATAATTAAAGAAAATTGCCTGAAGTGGTATGGACACGTATCTTGGATGACAGAAAACCGCACAGCAAATATTGCTAATGAAACAGTTGAGGAAGGGCTAGAAAGATCTGGAAAGACTTGGGAACGACTGAAATAGAGATTTGAGAAGCAAAACATGAAATGGGGTAGGAACCAGATGAAACAGCAGCATCTGTCTCTGTCAAAAAGTAACTTTTTCTGCGATGCGTAGAAGAGGAAGAAAAATGATTTTTAGAATAATTAAAGATAAAATAGTAAAAAACTTATATTAATACTTTTTTATAAATCTTTATTATACAATCGGACAAAAGTTCGATTCTCACCTGGTTAGGACGATATTTCATTCATTGCAGTCCTGCGATATCCTAAAGACAGCGATAGGCATCCTGATCATAAAGATTGGGTGAGCCAAGAAGATTTTCCCGACCCTAGGTTCGACCTGTAAAAGAAAAGTTTAAATTTACTCATGTTGCCATTGATTACGTAAATCTTCGTGCAGAGGAGATCAGATTGTCGACAGGAAGATGGGCTTTTGTTCTCACGACGGTGAACTCTCCTGAATCTTCTTAACGAACAGAGCTGAAATGAAAAGTTAATTGCTAATGAGTAAGCGGGTGAGCTCAGCCCTTTGTTCAATGCCAACTTTATTATTTTTGTCTCGAATATAAAGTTCTCGCTTCCGTCCGTGCGTTACGAAACGTGTTAGGTCATATCCCTGGGTTCATTTGACGGTATATGACTAGGCTTCGAAATCGGAAGCTATAAAAGTTAAATTATTATATTTAATTATATATTATAAATACTTATGGAATTTAAGTGATAGTTATGGTTAGTTAATTTTTTTCTTAAACTTTAAAAATAATTCCTTGTATGACTAAATACAAACAAATATAATTTCTCCCTGTCTGAGGAAACAATAGATCATGGATATGTCTATTTATAATCTGTTGCTTTTCTGAATTTACATTTTAAAATGGAAATAATAAAATTACTGCAATTCATATTTCTTTTTAAACTCATTATTTTCTTGTTTAGTTATATTTAATATTTTACCTTTTCCTCTTTGTTCTGTAACTCAGTTGCATTAAATTTACAATTAATTTAAAATTAATTGATTAAGAATAAAATCCAATTCATCTGGCCTTCAATCCTTACGATCCAAAATCCTTCGAAAAATCCTCAATGCTCCTTACTTTGTCAACTATAAACATATCCATAAAGATCTTACTGTTCCATATGTTGCTGATTTAGCCCACACCACATACCTATCCTTTCATAGTAAGCTCCATATTAACTTAAATCCGTTAGTTTCTCAACTAGCTTCCCACTCCATTCCTGATAATCCTCCGAGGCGTCTGAAACGAAGATGGCCTACAGATCTTCTAGTGTAGAATTTTTAATACAGTGCTACTGATGAGTAGTTCTTTTCAAGTTTTAACATGTTATTATAATCGTTGTCAATACATTTATTTGATGCGTATATTTTGTACAGTTGTAAATTTCAATAAATGTTTATTAAAAAAAAAAAAAAGAATAAATTAATATATTTTTTTTTGTGCTAATCTTATATAAAGCTTTTCACATTCTCCTCTTACTGCTATCTGGCATTTTAAGGAGTGATAGATTGCTTATCATAATTTTGTTATCAATTAATATATTTAAATTAATAATTAGGTGATAAGGCTCACCGTTTATTTATGTGTGTACACTTTACTAAGAGTTTGCTGTAGAGAGAATTTGAAATATGTTTTAAGGATCGAAAAAAATTCCTTTTCTGTTGGCCAAAAACTCCTTAATTTTTTAACTTTTAATTCCTCATATATCATCGTAGTTTTGACTCTTTGCAATTTGAAATTATTGAAGTTAGTAGTTTGTACTTTCCCCAATGGATGAAAATAATGCTGCCCCATACAGCAAGGTTGATCAAATTACACATTTATATATAAATAATTTTAAAGGTGAAGCTAAATTTGTAGCAGATAATAAGTGGTTCAGTTTGTAAGATTGTAATCTCGCTTTTTTTATTGTATTAAGTGGGCCGAAAACTTAAGGTGTCTGTCAAACTTAATATCCAATTAAAAAATATCCAATGTTTTTTGAAGGTTTGTTGACAGAATTATTAATTTTGAAAATTGTTAGTAGTTTTTTTGGTTTTTTTTTTTTTTTTTTTTTTTTTTGGCCTTTTGAAAAGAAACTATGAATAATAACCAAATGTAAATAAAAAATAATTAATTTTTCAAAATAAATAAAGTAGTGAGAATATAACGGTTCCTAACATGACTTTTTTCGTTTGAACCAATATAGCTTCTAAACGGAAGGTCCTAGCGAAAACGTTATATAACAAAAAACATTTTGCATTAAATTTCTGAAACGAGAACTACTGTCAAATCTTTGATCCGAGCAACACAAACAGAGCTGGAGCGTGTGAAAATGTGAAAAAATTTTACACATTGTTGAGGGTGAAAAAATCGTTACATCAAAAAATTACAGTCCCTATCCAAGAAACATATCCATGTAAAAAAATTCACATCATATAACATATCAGTAGTAGCTTACTTAACAGAGGAGGAGATGAATTATATTAAATGTATTAATCAAATATAATCCATATCATGAAAGGTCAGTTGTATCGGTGATTGCATTTATCCGCTAATAAAATCCCTGTTCTAATCACATCACTATAAACAATATCTGTACGCTTAAATGTGTAATGTATCATATGTCAAATTTAACCGTCCTTTTATGAGTGGTAAATAAAACAGAAATTTACTCAATTTCCGAGTGGCGCAAGTAAAAAATACTTTTTCTAAATTTAGAAATGAAATTCAGAAATTGACATTATTCCTGAAAACAAGTCTCCTAAAATAATTAAAATGTATACATTTATTCATCAAAACCATGAGCTATATATGTATGTACAATGTAAATAAAATAAAGACACAAGAATTAATTAATATAAAAAGAATGTATTAACAATTAAACAAGTTGAGAGACTAGTGGATCTGACTGGGTATGGAGTTTACTATGAAAAGATAGGTATCTGGTTTGGCCTAAATCGGCAACATCTAGAAAAAATAATTTTTTTTTAAAGAACTAATATTTCATAATTATTATTTTCGTTGTTTCTCTATTTATTCCTCTTCGTTTTGCTTTAGAATTTATCCTTAGCATACCTTAATTATTAGGACTTGATTCAAAGCTGACCTTTGGAAAGGAAATTATATATTTAATTAATTAGTTGTTTTTAAAATTTTTAGTTTTTTAAAGTCCTGACTGGCAACCCTTAAGATTAATGCTGATCCGGACTCGATAGCAAGTCTCTAATAATGACATACATTTTAATAAATTGGTTTCTGTAACTTGCCATTTTACAAAAATAAATGTTTTACAATGAATTAATGAATTGATAGTTTACCTATCGTATTTTATCATATATTGTTTCCACGGATAGATATATACCTAGTTACAGTATGACCTTCTCTTTAGCTAGACTAGGGCAGAAGACTAATAGCGAGAAGCGTCTGATGACAATGATGAGGAGGGCAGACAGGTGCTGATGATGGACGGAGGAGGCAGCGACTACTTAGTACCTTCAGATTGATCGCTGCCTTTCGGGGCAATTTCCTTCATCGCCCTCTTGTGAGATTTTACACCTCAATCATCACCCCGGATATAATAACTGTCCATTCGTACATTATATTACTTAAAGAACGCATGATGGTAGAGGAGGATTAATAAGTGTACTTTAAATTAAAAAATAAAAATAACATAGTCATTCTATTTATTTTTTCCTTTGCCTAAAGCCAAAAGGAACCGTTTGAAAAAATATGGTGTATGTGAACTAAAAGTTAACACACGGGAAAAACTGGACGATAACTAAATCAATGATTAAAAGTGCGTAGAATAATAAGACGCAGAATTCGTAAACAAATATTTTGTTGTTTTCAATCAGTTTTTGGAATAGATATTACAATCTGCCTCAGTGAAGGGCAATAGAAAAAAAAACAACTAATAATATATACTTAACAACCCCAGAGCACAAAGCTACCCCAAAGAATTAAATTTTGATTCCATATTACAACCCCAATATCCACAAAAGTCGGAATGAAATTAATAAAAATAGGTCTAAATCCCAGATTAAAAATCGATAAACCGTTGACATTTTATTTCCCTAAGGAAAAAAAAAAAGATCTTCCAAATCTTTCCAAAATAGTGTAGCGTATTGTAGCGTATACAATTTAAATGTAATTGCTCTGAAGCTAAACACGGGAAAAACTGGACGTTCATTAAATTAAAGATTAAAAGAACATTTAAGGGCATGTGACAATGAGACGCATAATTCCATCTTCGTTATACAACGATAAGTTACACAAAAATATTCTGAGGTGAAACTATCACATAGGAAATACATCACGTACAAAGTAGTAAAAAATTAAAAATTAATGAATTACTAAAAATAATAAAATCTCATAAAACCAATCCAATTTTTGTAATAAAACCATAACAAACCAGTCCCATAGAACCAGTCCCATTTTAAATTTGTTTTCGGTAGGAACAGAAAAACTGACATATCATAGGAAAACCCCAAGTGATCATCTTATTGTCATTTGCATTTCTATCACAATAACAGTGATTTGAAAATTCTATGGCAAAGGCTGAGGAAATCATACATTAGTTAAAATAAGTTTAGGACATTCGAAATTTTGATTCACTAACTTAAATTGTTAGCTGAAATATCTCTTTTTTATATAATATATGCTATTTTTAAATCATTATATTCTCGTATCTACAATGTATTTATATGTGTAATGTTATTCATTATTTTTATGTTTTAATTTATGTTTATTTAATTCATTATTTTTTAAATTTAATATTAAAACAAATTTTCATCTTTCTAGGGGTATTGAGTACCTAATAAAAAAAATAAAAAAGAATCTTTTTTTTCCAACCTTTGACGTTGTCTGACTTCAAGTTAATATTCAAAATTTCATGTATGCTATTTGTGGCCGAGAGTGTTGGCATGTGAGGCACTTCAGCATTCTCGTAACCTCAGCGGCGCCGGTTGAAATTTATTTTGTGGCTCAACCGCGGAATGAATTGCGATCTTCTCGCTCAGGTCGGTGACCTGTTGGATTACCCGTCCTCCCTGCCCCAGTCGTGCTACATAAGTACGATTAACTCGATAAGAACAATAAGTCAGTATACAACTAATTGTAAGATAAATAAATAATAATATCAATAAATTTTCATGATGTCAACAGCCCAATGGGGATAAAGCCATACTACTTTGACAACCTTCTACAAAAATATTTTTCTGTACTACTGATTGGTTAAAATTGGTTGGACAATTTTGGAATGATAATAATAAGATATATAATAAACCTGTAAACAACTATTCCCTTCTAAGTCTCGGTCAACTGGACCAGCTGGTTGGTGAACTAAACATCGTTCCTATGATTCTATGAAAGTGGGAAGATTGCGGTTGACACTCCCAAAAAAAGATAATGTACGTCATTCCGGGTGGAGATAGATTGCGAGGAAAATTAAGGCTGAGGTGACCGCATAATGTCCAGGATAGCCTGAGAAGACTGGGTGTGAGAGGTTGAACCCAAGGCCCCCTAGAGCTGTAGTGCTCAATATAATAATAATACTATACTAGATAAATTGCAGAAATTTAATAATAGCTGATATTAATAACAGATATATAATACTGGTAATTGCGTCATATAAATATGAAAACATAATTATGAAGAGGGTAGTGCGAGCTGCTAACAAACAGAGCGGAAATGCCAACCATCGAGGGGTGTAGGGCAGAGACCCTCCCCTCTGCATTGTCAATGGACTTATCACACCCGAGCTTTTGACTAATTTTCCAGCCAATGAAGTAGTTCGTTGTGGCAGGCCGATTCCTTCATTGTTGACTTTTTCCGCTCCATTTGGGTTTAATTTTGGGTTACCGTTTTAATAAAATCTTTATTCCAAAATTGACAAAACAATTTTAACTTATCAGTAGTACAAAAAAATATTTTTGCAGAAGGTTTGTAAAAATCATATCCTAGTAAGGCTTTCTTCGTATTGGGCAGTTGACATATTCAAATTGATTATCTAGTTTTTAAATGTTGATCGCTTATATACGTTCGTTCTTGAAGGTAATATTTAATACTATCACTTAAATAGTATCGAACGAAAAAAATAAAGTACGCGTCGGCAGAGCTGGGCAAAATTAAAACATAAGTAAATATTTGACTGATAATTTCCTGGAATCAATCGCCTAATTTAATAATTATTAAATATTTCAGTCAAATAGCCATTAGTTCACTAAAAAATCGACTAAAAGATTTATTCATTATTAAATTAGGTGATTAGTTCCAAGAAATTAGTTGTTCAATATTCAGGATGATGAAGAGGAAGGGGGAAGACAGACAGGGATGACTGTCGAATCTTTGTAAAGCCATAACCCGCCAAGGATTATAGCTGTCAATATAATAATATCTGAACGAAGTTGGAGCTTAGTTATAATAGTTGAGGAACTGGTCAACTTTCTAGACGGTATAATTTTTTAAAATCAGAAGTCCATATAAATCTAAAATAATTATTTATAAGGATAAAAATTCTATTCAGAGTAACCAACCAGTATTTTGATTAACACAAATGTTTATTTTATACTTTAATTTTTAGAAAATAAACCATTAATACATTAATTTTAAGACAGCCTAATAATAAATAGATCTCAAGAATTTGAATTTGGAGTAGGAACATATAGGGAGAAAAATAAAAATAGATAGAATGATTTTTAAAGGGTCAAAAAAATAAATGTTATGCTCATGATAACATATAAAATTTCACATTTAATGTGTTAAATTATTTAAATATCCCACCCTCAGAAATATTGCATATATTTAAAAAAATAAATAAATAAATCGCATCTCAAATAATCAAACATTTCTTGGACCATCACTTTGTGTTAGTTGTAGATATATGTTACCTAAATTAAGGAAGGATCTAAGAAACATCACTAATAATTTTTTAAAACCTTCAAAGATATTCTTTACTTTCCAAATCCGATAATCTTTATTATTCGTGCTGTAACTTCGTAGATCGGAGGTTCTACTTTTACTAATTTCGCAACAGATCGTAATAATTATTTGGTTGGTAAGGAGTCAGAGGAAAAATTACGATTTGAAAAATTAATGTTTTTATAACAATTGATTTTATGTTTTATCCTGTTTCAGCAATCTCCGTATGCACTTGCCTTGGTGGCGATACAGCTTTATCTCTTAGAATTTATCTATATTCTGAATATTCATACTATGCATAATTTGGATTACGGTTTTGAAGAAACTATCCCCTGATTCGACAGGTTTAAATTCCATTAAAAAGGGAACCCTTCTTGAGGCGCATTAAAAAGAGAAAGGGCTTTATACAAAAGCTATTTTTTCATAGAGTCAACAGATATATATGGTTTGGCACCTTGTTTTGACCAATCAGCAAAGTATAGGTCATCCAAGTTTATTAAACAAGAATAAGGAGTAAGGAAAATTAAAAATTTTACCATAAATTTTGGAATGGAGGGACTGAATACGAGAAATATTCCGCGTATAATCTAATTTTGTAATCTTTTATATATTCATTTTTTTAAATTACATTTTATAGCAGATAATCTCGTTTTTAATGATACTCAATATGACTTATATTAATAAACATGTTTCCTACTTGATCCAATGCTATTGTTTTTCTTATCTATTTAGACAACTGTATAAATAAAATAAATTCCAGCAGTAGATGTGATACTCGTAATAACGTTTATAGTAACATGATAATGAGAGAATAGTGGATGCTAATGGTTATGGAGTTTGCTAGGGAAATATAAGTCATAAAAACTATTTATTGATATTTACAAATGTATAAATGATATAAAAGTATATTTGAGGAAAATTATTACAAAATGTCAATAACATGCAAAGAACTACTCACTAGTGGCACTTCAGTAAAAGTTCATCAATAGAAGATCTTTCGGCCATTTTCTTTTTAGGCACCTCGGAGGATTATCGGGAAGTGGGTATAAGGTTAGGAGACAAGTGGATTCGAGTGGATATGGAGTTTACTATGAAAGGATAGGTATCTGGTTTGGGTAAATTCAGCTACATAGAGATTAGATACAAGAAGAATTGGAAGGTTTAGTGAAGCCACAAAGCTTAACTTCATATTTCCAAATAGGTCTACTTATTGTCATGTAAATAAGTTTTTGGGGAACTTTAATTTATTGAAAGCTTTCAACGGTTGTCGGAAACGTCGAGCAGTTTCTTGTCTTTTAGTGCTCATATGGAAATCTAAGTAAAAAAAAAAAAAAAATACCGTTGGATCAAGCCGAAAACATTAGTAAGTAATAGAATTAATGAAACTTGGATCGGTTATGAATGATGTCGAATTGTCGAAAACAAATCAAAATAGTATAGCTTGTTTATTGATTTTGCTTAATTTTATTAAATACATAGATTATACTTTTGTTTTTCTAGTTACTAACCCTAGATTAGTAACATTTTCAGTACCCTTAGAAAACAAACATGAAACACAGTAAATTAAATATAAAGTATTAAAAAATAAATTAATTAATAAGCAACACTTATTAAAACTAAAATCTCGTTGACTAATTAGCGTTGACAATCCCGAGAGAAATGCTCCCTCTCCCCAACGGAATTCTTCACTAAGGATCCTAATAATTTAATAATTTTCATCTCCATGAACCATTCCCGCGGTTTCCTTGTTCCTCAGGAACAAGTTGTCAAGCGAATACCAAGCTTTAACAAGCTCTGCTTAAAACCGAGCGAGGTGGAGGTATCTCAAGTTATTTCCTTGATAAAAGCTGTAACAAGAACTTGTTAACTATCTCTGCTACTAAAGGAAAACTTTAGATATCATAGTTAATAATGTGTCGTATTTATTATCGTTGAGAATAAGATCAGCTGTAGTTAAACGTAGGAAAAAAAAAAAAAAAAAAAAAACATATGAAAAGTATTAGGCTAGAAGACGAAATGTCAAAAAAATTCGAAACTGAGATTTCATCGCCACCTGTTAGCTTGTCTCATGTACTACCACTTAAGGTGGTTTCAAGAAAGCTAGAAAGAGAAATTTAACATGTTTTGGAGTTTAAGGATGAGAAAGAATTATGGTTACCTGACATTTCCTCTTATAGCATAACTATATTCATATATATTTAAAAGGGTACAAAAATAGGGTTATACACATATTATACACAGAAACCCTTCGGCAACAAATCATTCGTAATATTTTTAATTTTTAATGTTTTTTTACAGATTATGTAATTATTATTTACCTCATCCACATATTGAAGTTAATCCAGTTCGGAACATAATGAACCTAATATTCGAATTAGTTACATGTAATTGGGATGAGTTCAATTACAAAGGTCGATTTTTTACTCCACCGATTCTTAAGAAAAGCAATATCAGCGATATAGCTAATAGTTTTGCAATTAATTAATTAATTTTTTTACATCGATTTTTCTTCGTGGGGATTTATCGATATTTCACAACAGAGTAATTGTTCATATTCTTGATCAGTATTAATTATTCAGGACTGCTGAAGGTGAAACACTAATGAAATAAATGCAGCAGAAATTTCTTTTTGTATAATTTTCTATTCTTAATGTATTTTTGTTACCCAGAATTAATATTATATTTTATTTCATTACATGTTCATGCTGGTTTTCGAACCCTAATACACAATTAAAACAACATTCAGAGAAATATGAGTGTATCCTCCCATCTAGTTTTAGAATAATTTTCGATCTCTAATTAATGACTGAGACCAGGGATCTTTGGTATATTTATATAAAAAAATTAAAAAAAAATCTGCACCACTAACAACCCATGAAGGGTCTTGGGTCCACTACTTAGATAAGGATGTGTCCTGTCAACGGTTGTGAAAGGAGAATATTTGGTCTAAATAACTCTCAACAGCCAGATTATCCTCAATTAAGGGTGCCCTCTTTGTAGAGGCTGGGTGTACCCCGGGAGGGTCTCCCGATCTCGAAGTCGAGCCACGGCCGAAATATCAGAACATAAGCTTTCTGACTCGAGTTGGACTCGGACCCGAGAACTAGGTAGTCGAGTGCCTTACACACTGAGCTACCGCGCCTCAGAATATTTATATATTCTTCAATAATAATTTGTAAAACTAATTATATTTTCGTAATTGAATTTTAATTATTTGTCTGAATTATTATTTTACTTTCAGTCTTTTTGTTTTATGTTCTCCGTCGTGGCTCTCTTTCCCCCCTTTAGAACAATGTTATTCTAGCATCATTTATATCTTTGATTGCAACTTCACATTCTATGTCATACCAATTATTTCTCATTTTCTGCTGTGTTTCTTCCAGAACCTCAGTTGCTACACTTTTTAATGGATCCCAAGTTCTCTAAATTTTTCTCAAAAACAGATAACTAGTCTTCTCAGATTTTCTCGATTGATCATTTAAGAGGCGGGGTGTAAGGCGACTGCCATGCTCCCGGGCCCAAGTTTAAAATTACATATTAAAATGGGCGCAGAAAATTAATGTATGTCATTTTTGGCATCGATTGACTTCGAGGTTGAGAGACTAATTTACCTTTGGTAAATTCAGCCTGTAAAAAAGTTGGTACCCTTAATTCGTGATTTTTGGACAAATCTCCTCCTTTTACAATAGTTGGCTCGGTAACAGTATATCCTTACCAAAGTAGTGAACGCAAACCCATCATGGGTTGTTGTGGAAGAGTTTTTTTTTTCTTTTGGTATGTAGCTATTTTCTTTTAGCCATAATTAGAAAGCGATCTGATTCACAGCAATCACACTACCATAATTAGTAAATAGTAGGCACGCGACAAGTATGCAAGATGTACGTATAGATGCTTGGTCGATTAATTTATATTTATGAATAAAATCTGATTTATGTTATTCAAAACTTTTTTCTCTGCAAAAATGGTATTTTACTAGTAAAGGAAAAATATAGCCATCATTTGTAAAAAGATGAAAGCAAACATTGACAAAGATGAGTGATAAGCCTCGACTCGTAGGTCAGAGCTGACCCCACAGTTTTTGCTCCAACTGCCACTTCACGGGCCCAGCGATATGTATATTCTATATCCTACTTTCAGCCTCGTTTTTAGCCTATGAGTTCCAACAGAATTCTCTATAAGGCTTATTTATCATGAAAAAAAAAACCTATTTTCCCCACATATCGAAGTGGGGAGGGAGGAGGGTTTGATAAGAAAATAATACAGAGCAATGAATCACCCGGGACTGCTCAATTTATTCCCCATTTCTGATATTCCAATCCTATTTCTTCTCCGTCAGAAAAATCATATTTGATTCTATTAAAAGATTTAGTAAAAATATTAATATTTAATCGTAAATTATATCATAGAAAACTAGTTTTTACACACACACATACGTAAACACGTCAACTCGTAAGCTTTTAGTTTCTTCTCCCTTTTCTCCTTTACCTTGGCTATGGTTGTGAAGTGTATGGTATGGTTCTCGAGCAGAGACTACAGCGAATCAGGAGCGAAAGCTTCGTCCTATTGGTCCTTGGAATTCCAAGGCTTTTCGAATCAATTTAGCTTTATCCCACTTTCCGTAGACAATATTTTCTTGGTAAATTCCTTTACCAAATTATATATATCCTTTATCCTTCTCATATTTACAATATAGTTCAGTTCAGATCTTAGTTAATATCTGTTTTGCAAATACAGTACCCTTCTGTACTCTTCACAGGATTTATTATTGGAGATCATGATATTTTCCGATACATCTGATAGAAGACAGAAAAATAGTTCAACAAAAGTGCAGCATGCGGTTCGCATCGCAATACTCGAGCGTCACGAACTATGGTTCACCTTTGAACTGGCTTTGATACCATCCGGGAAAACAAAGGCTACCGACGAAGAATGAAAAGGGTTTAAGGTCGCCGGGGTCAGTCGGACCACGACGAAACCAGGCAGTTAGGTCAGCTATAAACCTAAATAAACCTTGGTATTATAACCACACACCATCACGGTTAGCCTTTACGGCTGCATTAGAATTGTAGGTGTCCATTATTTGTGACTAACAGAGAGTATGATATATGATTTTGAAGGATTAATTGAGCATGCAACTGGATGCAAAATGGATTGGCTATATATCTCATTTTTATATTTATTTATTTATATTTTAAATAAGTGAATAATACCAACAAAGTACCTAGGTTTGCAGTATACAAGAAAATGAAATTCAATAGGAAATAAAGCCAAGATTAAAATACCGAAACGCTCCCTTTTATTCATAAAACAACTCACTTCGTGCCTACGGTCCAGAAACCCAATATTACAGGATTAGCAAAACAGTATTATTTGTCTTGCAGTTTTTGCGGTTTTAAAACATTCAAAAATAAACTATGCTTTAAAGTTGGTATGAAAAAGGATGAGCTTGGTGGATAATTTACAATTCGAAATTCAGGAACAAAAATAACCCTAAGAACTAAAAGCTTCTCTTTATGATTTGTGTAAAGCGGCTTCTAAAAGAATAGAAAAGGAAATGCAATGGTACAGGAATGAAAATTGGAAATGATTGAAGATTTTCGTTTCAGATGCAGAGGGCGTAAAATGCATTATGAGAAAACTGCTTAATAAATACTAAGCTGGAGACTAGAAGTCAACCAGGAACAAATGGTATGTGGTACTAGCATCCCCCTCGCGGGTTCGCTTGCTCTCGAACCTCGTTTCTGTCACTCAACATTAAATATTATATATAAATATTTAAATACTGTAAATTATAATATTGTTAAACCTTCCTAGAACTATAATGATAGTGTAGTTAAAATTTGGTACAGATGGGTTTAGTAGTTATACTATTGTAAACTATTGCGAAACTCCATTTCGACGCATCGGTCGATTTTCATACTTCAATAGGATTCACATGTCGCACTACATATTTAAATATTTTTTCATAATCTAAATGAATATAAGTAAATTTGGTTATCAATTCCAAGCTCTATATAACACTATTGTGGCCACACCCATTGTAAACTCTCATGTAAAATGGCGCTCGCCACCTATCGATCGATTTTCAATTTTCAATGTTATCCACAAATTATAGCTCTTTTAAATTAAAACTTAATGAAAATCCGTAAAATTTATTATTACTAAACCTTGATGGAACTATAAAGATTATACGGTTAAGGTTTGGTACAGATTGGTTCAGTAGTGTTCGTAGTTAATGATCACAAACTAAAAATGGCTTCTCTTTTTATATAATAGTAAAGATATGGCCTTTAATAGCCTAGGTAAATACCCTCCGATAGATTTACAGGTTCAATTTGAATATCTAGGAAGCTGGTTGAGAGACATAAGAACGACAGACAAGGAGAATGAATAAAGCATCTACAACAATAGGAATAGAAACACAATTTTTCTGTATTTATCAAATTCTGTACTTTGAAGCTAGTTGGCGAAAAAAAACAAAATCTTTTAGATTTTAGAAAATTTAACATTTTGTTGAGAAGGATCATAGAGGATTAAGGAGAGCATAATGTTCAGGCCCTAATTATGGATTATTGGAGGCGTTCATTTGCTGTATCTTGGTTCCAGAAAGTTCCAAATATTGAAATTAGATGGATAGTGGAACAAATGGAAAACATCCTCTACATCATTAAAACTAGGAGGTTTCGAGTCAAACACTTCGGGCATGTAACGAGGATGGGAGAGGGACGATGGTCTAAGGAATATTGGATGAGGGGGAGACGATGAGATACTCTTCATATCATTATAAAGGATTAATTAATAGCGGAATGCGTAAGGGAGAATGGCGGGATTGAAGCAGATGGAATGAACAGTTTTTCAGTAACAACATATGACAAAATTTTTCAGGCAAAAAGTCTAAGGTAGAACGATAAAAGGGTTTTGTGTCGATCCTTCGGGTTCGCTGTTCCTTTTGTTTCATTATTAATTATTATCATCACCTAAGTTACCCAGCCATCGTAAAACATACTATTATTTATTAATTCATCCATTTATTATATTTAATTATTATTTTTTGATCCATAAACACATTATAAATATAAAATGACAATGAGAAGAGATAAAGAGAGTAGTTTACTCACTGACATTGTTTTAAATCATTCCCATTCCCAAGCTTATGTACCATATTTACTTATCAATTTTGAATCGAAATATATATATATACACTGGATACACCCTGCGATACACGCGAAAATTAATACACAGTTAACACAGATTGCAGAGAAACCTGCAGACGTTACTAATATATACACAGACGGAAGTAAAGAAGGGGGCGATGCACACTGGGGCCATCTCCTCACTAACACCGCTCAAAACTCGATTTTTGATTTTTGGGTACTTTTACTTTTTTTTGTGGCTAAAATAATCTACATAATATGGCAAATCAATTAGTAAACAACACTCACTTCTGTTTGTTTCCTTTCTATGTTTTAATCCGTTTTATGTCGCGGATTATTAGAGAGCATAATTCAGTCGATTGTAAAGTGCAAACCATTTCAATACGCTAATTTTTTTTTCTTTTAAAGTTTTATATTTCAAGTCATACTATGTGGTGTTCAAGTGAAGGTATATAATATAAAATATTAATAAATAAAATATTAACGATGAAATTCAAAATTTAAATTCTAAAAACTTAAATTTGATTAATTCAATTTTGCGCAAGGGAATTGCAAAACTGTCATTGTGATATGATAATAGAAGCCTTTGTAAATATAGATGTGAAGGCAAAAGTGCAATTCCCTTGCGCAAAATTAAAATATTGAAAATTTTGAATTTAATGAAAGGCCCACAACAAAGATTTTAAGGCTTACAGGAAAAAATTTAGTAGAAAAACTTCTAGAATTAAACAGGTATGTACTATAAAACACTAATAAATAAAATCTTATGAACGAAATTGAAAATAAATGTTTAAATTTTAAAATTTGAAGCTTAAATCTTTGAATTTGATTAATTCAATTTAGCGCTAGGGTATTGCAAAACTGTCATTATAATATGATAACAGAAGCTCTTGTATAAATAAATGTGAAAGCGAAAGGGTAATTCCTTCGCGCAACATCAAGATATTGAAAATTTTGAATTTAGTGAAAGGCCCATAACAAAGATTTTAAGGCTTATGGTGAACAATTTACTAGGAAGACTTCTAGACTTCATAAAATTAATGACGGTTTTAATCGGCTGCTATTATCTAATAACTAGTCTAATCTAATATCTGATAATTGATAACTAACCTCAGAAAAATGCTAACATAAAAAACAAAATTAATTAATATTAATTCGACCCCGATGTTTGTGGCATGTTAACAATTGGACCATCTACCTTAAACAACATTGCATGTCACATTACAACTAGCTATATATTACGGATTCTGATAATTCTGATTAGACCCATAATAAACTTTTTTTAGGGCATCAGGTAAAACTAACATTGATTCAATATTAAAATTTGAAATGATTTTTCGAAATTTACGTGAATATTAAATAGGAAACTAATTTAAAGACATCATGTAAAAAAACATTACATAGTTATTCATTAATTATAATCCTAAAAATATGATTGATACTTAAAATATGTTAAATGCTATTTGTTTATAAACTTATTTTATTGTTTTATCTGTAGATATTGTGCGAAATATTTGTACCTACAACATTTTATTATTTTTATACTACAGATACATATTATGTACATTTGATTACTTTTATGTTTTTTTAAATTGTTCAATTTGTAGTTCTACACATTTTGTTTATCATTAAGATAATTCTGCCAAAGAAAGTTTTATATTAAATTTATAATATAAGTACATTATTAAAAGTAATGCATTTTATTAAATTAAAACCTATCATTAATAAAAAAATATGCCTATTTTAATTCAATTATAACTTTATCTTTTATTTTATTATTTAAAATAAATTTATAAAATGAAAAAACCGCATTTTGGAGTTTTGAGCGCGAGCGCCCTATATATGGCCCCAGTGTGCGATGTAGGCTGTGCTTGGTTACTTTGGGACAAGAGAGAAAACATGATAAGTGCTAAATATAAGCTGGATGCAACTTGTTCCAATAACCAAGCAGAAAAATATGCAGTCTTAAAAGCAACAGAATTCTTTCTTGATCTTCCTACTAACGTACACCACGACATTGTAATATTGACAGATAACATAACTCTAATACAATCCATACTTAATCCTAATATTCATGACCAACTAACTGAAATCATTAGACAAAATATATACACACTTATTTTATCGAATATCAATATTGCCATAAAATGGGTTAAGGGGCATTCTGGTATTGACGGAAACGAAATGGCTGACACCTTGGCAAAAGAGGCAGCCAAAAGTCAACTATTTCCGTCATATAAGAAAACACCACTATCATTTCTCAAATATAATATTAAACAAAACATAATATCAATTTGGAATGATCGCTGGATTAAATCTGATAAATCCCCAAGCCTGCATAAATTCATTCCAAAAATAACAAAAAATAATTTCAACATACTCAAATCCACACATTACAAACTGACACAGGTCTTAACAGAACATGGACAAACTAAATCATATCTAAAAAGGTTTAATTTAATAAATAGTAACATATGTAGTTCTGACGGACGAGAACATACAGTTAAACATATAATTTACGACTGCTTATTATATGACAGGCAAAGAACCAAACTAATTATGACTCTGTTTTTCAAAGGTGAAAATTGGCCTGTGACAGAATATGACTTGTACAACAAATACAGAGCTGAATTTACAAAATTTATCTTTAGCTTGGACTTTGACCAACTGACCAAGGACTGAGAAGGTGGAAGGACATTTTATTAAAAGTCCTTTAAATATTTAAAATTATGTGCTAAAATCAGCCATGGACCATATTTTTTATTTCTAATTTTCGTAATCAATTTGTAATGTTTTATTTGTTTCTTTTATATTCTAAAAAAATTGTTGTATGTTCAATGATCTGAATTATTTTAATATTATTGTAAAAGTTTCAATGTAAATGTAATTATGATAATTGAGGTACGTAGTATACATTTGTATGGAACGTACAACCTAAATAAACGGTCCTTTCAAAGGGTTACTTTGAAAGGAAAAAAAAAAAAAAAAAAAAAAAAAAAAAAAAAAAAATATATATATATATATATATATATATATATATATACATAGACAAAATGGTTATAGAAGGGAGAAGGAGACACAGCTGGAAGGGGACTCAACAGGTAGCCTGATATAGGAGCGCACTCTAACCCAGCTTCTTCCAACCAACACTTTTATTATTTACTCCTCCTGTTCTTTACTGTTTGGTTTTCATTCATGAATGGCCCTAAAAGAAATGGATGTCCTCTATAAAGCACTTAAATGGGTCCTTACTTTAGCAGTTTTACACCAATGGAGCACTTATAGCTATTATTATTCTAAGAGTTTGAAAAAGTAAAAAGTTGTTTTGGTGAATTAATAAAAAATTCTTAAAAGTCTAAAATAGTATTTTTAATATTTATATATTTCTTAAGGAAGTAATTGATTCGTTTTGTAATCTATAAACGATGGATTTTTAGTGTTACTAATATGGCAATACTGAGTCGATGTAAACTCCCTCTTATTATTATGTAGTTAATTAGAATTTTAGTGGAACTCTCACACTAGACTTAAACGACAAAAACTTTAAAACGCTTTAACAAATTGTAAATACTACTAAATAGGAAATCCTATCACTCCGTTGGAAACAAACTCCTGATATACAAAACCATCATTGAACCTACTCGGACCTACGGACTTGAACTGTGGGGACCAGCAAAACGATCGAACATAAATTTAACATATATGTTAACATCAAACATATCGACGCATTTAATATTTCTAATCTAAAGTCTGTCCTTCAATTCTAAATGTTTTATATTATGTCTCCAAAAAAGCCTTACATAATGTTCTCAATATACCTTATCTTTTTGGCCTTAAACTTCTTAAATTATCAAATTTTCATCAAAACCTTTCTAACCACTCAAACTTCTCTACTCAAATCCTAAGCGACAGTCATAGCGCTCTCGCTAAGCCTCCACTGGGTTCTACTAGCGATGACGCTGAGAGATATTCAATCTAATAGTCATATCGATGAAGAAAATATTTTTTAAAATGAAATATGAATTCAGAATAAAATATTGATTTGGTACAACATTATTGCAATAAATTAGTTTAATTGGTTTCGGCATTACTTTATCAGACAAGATACATTATTTTTCCGGATAATTTATATTTCTTAGCTTTGTTTACTGTATTTTTTCATTGAATTTTTTCCCCCTATTTTTGTTTTCTTAACTTATTTTAAATTCTAACCTTAAGATATAATTTGTTTTTCGTATGATATTTTAAAACATTACTTTTATTACTTTATATTGTATTTTAAATTCCTTAATTTCATTTTAATTATGTTTTATATGCTTTTATTATATTTCTAAATTATACATAGGGCAGCTAGGCCGCCATTAATCGTTCATTATAATTTTTCTTAAGGGGCAATGGCCCCAGAATAAAATTTATTTTATATATTGTATTTAAGTTTTTTTCTTTCTCTATTTTAGTTTATTTGTTTCTATAATTCTGTACCAATTGGAAAACATCAGATTAGTTGATCTTTGTCCAAAATAAGATTTTTGTCCTACACATCGTATAAAAGTTGGCAAGGTGTAATGTTAGTTGTATAAAAGGATGCCATTTCCATTACATTTTGCCTACTTATACATGATGAGTAGGACTCTAATATGGGTTGCTCTAAATAGTTATCTTATTGCAGATAAAAATGAACTTATCTAATTTTCCAAATGGTACAGAATTATTATCCTAATTTATCTTGTATAATTAGAGGCTGTTTATTTTTTGCTTTATTTTATTTTCTTTGCTTTCATTGTACATATTATATGAATGTATTCATTTTCATCCATATTACTACTTGCTCTTGAGTGAAATTGCTTATAATATTGGCTTGTAATAATATTAAGTTCATATTACATTAATGAGCTGATATAAGTATATTTTTCATTTGAGGTACTTATGACACTTTAAAAATATCACTTTATTTAGGACCTGATAAATCACACGCCACTTCTATTTGTATTTAGTTTATTATAAAAGTAGTTTCGAATGCTAGGAGGTTTTATTCGACACCAGGAAAAGTACTTGTACTCCCATGAGGAAATTTTTCGTTCTCTTCGTTGACATTCGAGCTTCCGATATTGGCTTGAGATACGATTCCTTTTACCAATTGGGACTAGAGATGTTATGGAACTCTTATAGAACGTAAGAAAATATCAGAATGTAGCCTACCACAAGGGTCTTTTCATTCATGATTTGTTGATATTACATACAAAATACTAATACTTTATTTAATTTCTTTTCCTCATCCGCAAAATAGCTATTTTAAGTTTCTGTTGCCAAATTGATTCTAAATTAGAAATGATGAGCCTTCCGAATTCAGTAACCACAAAATAATCTTTGCATCAAATCGAAGTTCTAATCTCATCACAATTTTCGTTGATTATTGAGCCAAGGTCTGGGAAACTCCTAACCTAAGGCAAGTGATTCAACTATTACGAAATAGTTTTGAGCATTTCCTTGTTGTTTTTAAAGGTTACCAATAAGAACAATAATATAATTTTTTTTAATTTCGTAAACTGCCTTAACTTAAAAAAAAAAAAAATAATAAATAATAAAAGTATCGCATAGAAATTTAATTTCATCTTAACCTAAAGCATAACACCAAGTTAAAGATTATTTTTCTTATAAATTTTGCCTAATTTAATTATTATAACAGGATCACGCCATTATTCAATACTATTACCATGGACAGTTTGATGTAAACAAATCCTAACCTCAATATTGATTGTATTATAAAGCTAGAAGTTACTAAAAAAATAATATATTCGTTATGCTTATGTCATAGTTGATTAAGCTTAATTATATTGAAATAATGTCCCGAAAAAAAATTATAATTATACTATTATATTTAAGGACAAGCCATTTTTCGTTTGTGATAACTAACCGCGAAAACTAATACTACTACCAATCTGTACCTAATTTTAACTACATTATCCTTACAGTTTTAGGAAGGTTTATCTATTGAAAAAAGGCTATAAAAATGTGGTGCGACAAGTGGATCCCAATGAAGTTTGAAAATCGACCGATGTGAGATCAGCACCATTCCGCAAAAGAGTTT
The DNA here is from genome assembly GCA_003667255.2 of Euschistus heros. Classification (NCBI taxonomy): domain Eukaryota; kingdom Metazoa; phylum Arthropoda; class Insecta; order Hemiptera; family Pentatomidae; genus Euschistus; species Euschistus heros. Next base: position 6,020,429 of record RCWM02000006.1, read on the forward strand.
ACAATGGTAATATATTTTAAATTACATCATAATTCTCGGAAGTTTTATAATAATAAATTTTACTATAATAGTAATTGAAATGTATAGTCTTGAGTGGCAGAAACGAGGTTTGCCAAACTGTCATATACTTTTATGGTTAGAAATTAAACTCCAACCAGATGAATCGATAAAATTTTACTGCCAAATCGGAGTGAAAATATCATTGAAGAAATAATGCTTAATTCCATACTTAACATACTTTTATCGAAAAACAAATGAAATTCAATTATTAGTTAAATAATCGAAGTTCTTTATTTATGAAAGTGGGCGAAAACACGACTGGATATGATAGTGTAAAATAAAATGGTATTACATCTATTGTAATTAAAATGAAATAGAAATATATTGGTTAGTTTTGTTAAAATAAAGTAATGAAAAATACAAATATTTATTACAACGTGAAATAATATATTTTATTGACGAGGTATTTATTGGCTGTGGTTACCCCTTTTCAGGGCAAGCATACATATTTAAAAACATTTAAATCCACTTTTTTTTTTTTTAATGTTTTTTTGTTGGACTTATATTGAATAAATCTGTAAAAAAAAAACAAACAAATATTGTTTTTAATTTCCCTTTTCGGTTGTTTCAAATTCAATTGATTTTATTATATTTTTATTCTGATTCATCTTATTTTATTTCTATCTTTCCTTTGTAAATATCGGATGACTGCAATGATAAAGTGGGAAATCCCTGGAATTCGGAGGCAGCAGTTGATGAGCTCCTGAAAAACCTTCTTATCCTCTGATATCAAAGTCAAAATGGAGATGAGTTAATGAGCTGATTCTACGTGTAATAAAATTGACAAATGATAATTTATTAAACATAACCAATGCTAGTTACAGTAGAGAAATCGTACGAGAAAAGATGCTATCTAAGGAAAAATTATATTACTGTTATTTAAAAAAAACAAACTCTTTATTGATATTTAAAACTGTATACTTTATAAACAATAAATGAATTTAAGAATAATGATTACAATGACTTGTAAATAGCAAGTTAGAACTACTCACTAATAGCACTCGAATAAAATTTCTACATTAGAAGTACTCATGGCAAAGATCTTCTTTTCAGGCGCCTAGGAAGATAATCGGGAATATGGTGTGTGACATGTTCGGAGAATAGAGGATTCGAGTGGGTACGGAGTTTACTATGAAAGGATAGGTATCTGGTTTGCACCAAATCTGCAACATGTGGAACATTCAGATCTTTATGGATACGTTTGTTAGTGACATAATAAGAGCATAAAGGGTTATACGAAGGGTTTTGAATTGTAAGGATTGGATACGAGAAGAAATTGAGGGTTTAGTGGAGCCCCAAAGCCCAATTCCGTATATAAATAGTCTAATTACTGTCATGTAAATAAGTCTTTTGTTATTTATTGGCAGCTCTGAACGCTTGCGAAAACGACGAGCAGTTTCTTGTCTTTTAAGAATCATATGTGGATTCCAAATCAACCGTTTGTCTAGATGTAGTCCTAGTCAGCGAATATGTTTAACGTGGCTCAGTGCGACATTATTAAAGGATATCATATGGTAACTTTAATGATTAGTTGTTTATTATTTTGATGATGATATGTGAAATATTGTTTAGTTGAATTTATTGTTTTCTTATTGTTTGGAAAAACAGAATTTGATCTATACATAATACTTGGAATCATTTCAAATGAGTGACTAGATTAATAACATATATTGAACAAAGTGTGTTACGTTAGGACCTGATTTTATTTAAAAGAAAAAAAAAATTAAAAAAAATTTTTAAATGAGGTGTCATAACTCTCGACTTGATCACTTATAAACGGCTTAAGGACTTATAGGACTAACTTTTATTACACAACAAAGCTTCCTTTTTCCTCATTTAATTTTTCACTGAAAGTAATTTGTGTACATAGCATTCGATTTTATTAAAACTACCTTCTTATTTTCAATTATTTCTATGTAGATGTTTACAAAATAGCGGAGTCAAATACTAAAATTTGTCCTATTACTTGAGAAAAGACTAGAACCCATTGTTGAATCGTAATCGAGGTTCAACAACAACAACAACAAGAGGCGTAATATTATCGACGAATAGCTAGCCACTAGATCCCCTCTAGTGCCTAATACAACCGTACAATGGGTTCGATTCAAGCTCAGCAACAAGAGAGGCCACAACGATTGGAAGGCTGCGAGGTAATCACGAATCGCTTTGTACCTCCAACCTTTACTAGTTTACTTCAACAAAGTAGAACAAACCCTATAGAGCTGAAAACAATTTTTTTTTTTTCAATCTTAAATAAAATTATTTGAAAATATATTTTTATTGTTTAGGCATGGATTATAGAATTTGCATTTTAATATGATCCAATTGATAATTTCATTTACTTCCTTTTCAGTCATGAAAAATAAAAGAGCATTGAATTTGTTTCAACTATAATTAATTATTATTAAATTTATATAGGGTCATTCATTTTTTTTAAAACTATTTATTGATATTTACAACTGTACACATTATACAACAAGTAAATGCGAACATAATGATCGTAATGACATGTAAATAACTTGTGAGGAATTACCCACTAGTAGCACTTTGATGACTAATAGCAAAGTTATGTATTAGAAGGTCCCTTGGTCATCTTCTTTTGTGTGGGAAGCAAGTAGAGACTTGTGGATTTGAATAGTTATGGAGCTTATTATAAACGGATGGGTATATGGTTCGGGCTAAATCAGCAAAATATGGAAAATTAAGGTCTTTATGGATACGTTATTTGGTGACTAAGTAAGAAGCAATGAGGATTTCGGATTGTAATGATTGGTTACGGGATTAACTTGATGGTTTAGTAGAGCCCCTCTCAAAAAGTAGTTTTCTCATCTTTCAATTTTTTTTTTCTTTTTCAGTTATTTATTGAAATTTACAACTGTATATACAAACTTAATACATCAAGTAAATATGATGATAATTATAAAAATGACACGTTACTTGTTTTTAAAGCAACTACCCATTGGTAGCACTTATATAATTAAGTACTACAATAGAAAGTCCCGAGGCCATCTTCTTTTCAGGCGCTTTAGAGGGTTATCTGGAATGGAGTGAGAAGCAAGTTGTGATACTAATGGATTTGAATGGTTGTGGAGTTTGCTATGAAAGGATAGATATCTGGTATGAGCTATGTCAGAAACGTAAGGTATATTAAGATCTTCGTGGATAAGTTTGTTTGTGACGAAGTAAGGGGTAATTAGGATTTTTCTAAGGATTTTGGATACGAGATGAATTGGATGGTTTAGTGTTTTTTAAATTTCAAAAGGAATTTTTATAATTTTCTGTTTTAAAATAGTATTTAGTTTAATGTTCAAAATGCTTACTTAAATTTTGATTGTTAATTTATACGTTTGTATAAATATGAAGGGTCGGGCGAAGAAAACAGGTAAGTTAATTTTTTTATGATAATGAGTTATGGGTAGGAATCGATTTAAATAAAAAACTTAATTCTCCTAGTGAATGTGGAAAAACGAAGTGAGTCAATGAATATATCCTATTGAACGTTTACTGCGTGGGAAGAAGGGGCGAGAACCGGGCAAGTAGGGCTGTCAAGTTTCACTGTATCAGAAATATTTCTGGAATCCTTTAGCTCCAATTTTACTTTTTTCATTTACAAAATTTGAATTACAATCGAAACTTTTCTTTTTTTTTTAAACAATTCGTATATAGTGGGAAACGTTAAATAGCGTTTTTCTCAGTCTCGATAAAAGTTTAGTTACCTAGTTTTTCCCCTAACGATTCATAAGTATTTTAATACGCGTTGGGAGGAGAGAAAAATATGCACTCATTGCAGCAAAACCTGAAAATAATTCAATATTTGAAAATCGAAGCTTATTGATATTTTAAAAACTGTTGGGGAAAATACTTTTGCTAGCTTCACTATTCTTAACACTCCAGTAGTCGCATGTCATCTGAAAGATTCCAGAGAAACATTAATGGAAGTGACCAGCGCTTGTTCAAACTTGCGAACCCCTCCCTCCTTCTATCCTCCTATCCTAGTTGGAGAGACATGCCTATGTAGTTTTGGTTGCCTTCTGGAGAAGTGTTAACAAGTTATTGACTGAATCATCTCTGAGATCCTACGCGACTACTGTAAGGATTCTTTTTACGCCCAAATAATATTTTTAGGGAATGGGAACGAGGTACCAGTTAGGCGAATTAGTAGAGGAACAGCTTCAGAAGAGAAGAAAAATACTTCCTCTTCCCACCGAAATGTTGAGCAGATTGCAGGAGATCTCACCAGATGAAACTGCTTCTACTGTTAAAAAAAATGAAGATGCAACAGAAACTAATTCTCGTAAACGGTGTGCTCCTTCTCAAAAAGATAGAAAGAAAAGGTACACCCAGTACAGATGTAAAGATTCTGAACAGTATTTATGCTTAGGTGAACATTGTTCCTTTATTTGTGCTGATGGTTGTCGTCGCAAAAAAGACTGATACATGTTTTCAATTTTTTACTTCAAAAAAAGTATTATTGGAAATTTATTTGTAATTATTAAGTTTATTTATTTTGAATTAAATTTTTATTTTGTCTATCAAATATTTTGTAAAACAACTGTGTTCATTATTTCATACATTCAACATTTTTCCTTATTGTTTTTTTTTTTTTTTTAATATTTCTTCACATATTTTTTTAATAAACATCCATGACTAGAAATTTAATTATTTCAATCATTTTACCTATTTTCTATAATGTTAAAGTAATATTTTGAGTATAATTGGACATAATAGAAAAGACATCTCACAGATGACATGCGACTACTTATGCTCCATATAGAGGTGCGACTACTGGAGTGTTAAGCTCTTTGCGATTCAAGAAAAGAAAACTCCCCTCAACAAGAATATTCGATTGGTGATAGGGTTAATAGTGTGTTTTGTATTTATTTTGTACCACCCAATTAAACTACTTCTTATAAAAAAAAACTAATGAACTTGTGGACAAAACTCTCAAACATGTCCGAAGACAGACTTCCACAGGATTGCTTTAACAGGCTTATTGAACTTGATAAAATGAGAAACAAGCACGAATATGACTTCAATTGGGTTACACAAGTGAGATCAATCTTCGAATCACTAGGTTGCAAAGAGGAATTTTTACGTATTAAGGGAAATTATTTGATACGACAAAAATATGATATTCTGCAAAAAATAACGACCCACCTTTTGTCCATAGATATCAACAGGCCTTTAAATTCAGCCGCTAACCCAATCTACAGGCATATTAGCAGTTTCAACATTGGAGAATCAGAAAAATATTTAACATTTAAAGTTGGCTTCCATAAAGTGAGAATTGTGAATCAATTAAGAGTTTCCAGCCCGGCAGTCTACAAGCTGTACCTGAAGAACATGACAATTTCACTTGAAGGAAACAAAAATTGTACTTTCTGTGAGCATTCTGTGGAGGACTGCATGAGTCACCTGCTACTGCACTGCTCTAAATTCAATGTGCCCAGAAAAACCTACTTGCAGACCTTTATCACGAACACCAATGACATCGCCAATGTTGAAAATATTTTAAACATTCCTGATATTGAAAAAATAAACATTATTTATAGTTATATCTGTAAAATATCTATACAAATGAAAAACAGTGTTTAAAATTTTTATATGTATCCATAAAAATTTGTATAAACTTACCAGTTCATTAGTGGACTTAAATAGTTAACCGAGAGAACTCATCCTTATATTTATTTTTTCTATAATTTATTATTAAAATAATTCATGTATTTGTATGTAAAAAGTGTATTTTTATTTCATATTCTTCCCCATTATTATGTAAATAAATTTAGAATTGTCTGAGAATGAACCAGACTCCCATTTGTACGAGAATTGTCTTTTATAAATAAAATTATTATCCATCTATCTATCTATATTATTTTGTACAGTAGTAAAAATCAAAATCCAAACTATTTTTTTTTTAACCTATTGGAATGGTTGTATATATTTGGAAACTTTAAATTGCGTTTTTCTCAGTCTCGATAAAAGTTTAGTTATCTGTTTTTTCCCCCAACCCTTCATATGTATTTTAATACGCGTTGGGAGGAGAGAAAAATATGCACTCATAGCAGTATTACTGATACGTAGAAAAACTGAAAATAATCCAATATTTGAAAATTGACATGTTGATATTTTTAACACTGCTGGGAAAAATACTTTTGCTGGCTTCACTGTTCTTAAGCTCTTTGCGATTTCCGAAAAAAAATATCCCCTCAAAAAGAATATTCGATGGGTGGTAGGGTTAAGTATGTTTTTGCCTAGGCCACTCTGAAAGTTTCATCAAAGGGCTGCCTCAAGTTATTAGAAGCGCGGTATTCTAATTCCAAAGCTCTTCTCTCTCTGTAACAGTTTAATCGTAATTTAACCTCAAAGGAATCAGGCTAAAATCATGTTAACCTTTTCAAATTGAATATGAAAAGAAAAGAATGAAGTTAGCTCAACCGAAAATTTGATATATTGAGATATAAAAAATTAAAATCTGTTTAAGTTAAAAATGATATGAAATAAGAGATAAAAAGAGACTTGAATCGATTTCATTTCATGTTATACAGGGTGAAGTGGTCGAGTAGAGTTGTAAAAAGCCAAGTTGGACACGTTTTTTACACAGAAGGGCTGGGGCAATCTTTCCCCTCCGAGAGACTTTTTCCTCTAAATAAAGAGCATTTTATTAGAATGTTATTTGACCTCTACGTGCTTTTTTATAAGTAAACATTTTGCTTGGAATATAAACTGATGTTAAATGGACTAATGATTTAATTTTTTCCGAGCAAATTTTAAAGTTTTTGTTACTGTTAAATTATAAGTAGAAAGGTTGATTTAGTTAGTAGATTTAAAAAATTCTGCTATAAAACTATTGAGCAAAATAAAAATAATTTTTAGAAAAAAAACAAAACCGACTTCAAGATTAAACCTACATAAACAAACTTGAACTATAAAATAAAAAATAATATTTTAATTGCTTCGAAACAAAAACCATTAAATGACAATCAACAAAACTATCGACACTTATATACCTATTCACAATTTATGATCAGTTATTTTTAGAGTCGGTGCCAGCCAAGATGGGCAGTTTAATCTTGCCTTAGCAATAAACTTTCGAATGGCCGGTGATGGAACAGTGGAAGCATCTTTACAATTACCATTTCTTTTCAAATTCTGTTTGTTTTGGTTTGCACCGACTCCAAAAATAACTGATCATAAATTGTGAATAGGTATATAAGTGTCGATAATTTTGTTGATTGTCATTTAATGGTTTTTGTTTCGAAGCAATTAAAATATTATTTTTTATTTTTTAGTTCAAGTTTGTTTATGTAGGTTTAATCTTGAATGTAAATGGGAAAATTGAACACAAAATTGTAGTTGAAATCATTACGTACATTGTCATTAATGGGAATGTTGTTTGTACATACATATAAAATCATTGATACAGAAAATTAAATACCTGAGACCAATTTGTCATATAACTTTTAACTGAATTGTGCTGTTTTCTGAGGGTGCCTAAAAGTAGACTTACCGCCTTCCACCAGTGGCGATCTTTTCTTTATTCTTTAGAACGGTTGAAAGAGAACTACGCGGAATTACTAGCACTAGCAACAAACGCCCAACTTCTTTCTCTTTTCTGGACTTTGCAAAACAATTTTAACTTTTCGTTAATTGAAAGAATTTTCAAAAGCCACTGTAAAACCACGCGAGTGAATATCTAATAATAAGTGACTGGTGTAACTAAGGACTGAAAAGACAAACAATGACAGAAAACAGAAAAACAAATTACACGCGGAATTCTTTTAATTTGAGTTCGAGTTATAAAGGAGATGACTTCTAATAGTTCGTTTGATGGAGGTGGTCAGTCCTTGAAGTCCTCTCTTTTGAACCCTATTTTCAGTTATACTTATTTTCGACACAATTTTTCACGTTCTTTGTCTGAAATCGTCTCGTTGAGGTGAAATTTAAGTGTAATGTACTTCCGACCGCAGATTTTGTTCGACTTATTGAAAAAATTTAATAGCTTATCGAAATACAACTCATCGAGAGTTGACTGTATATGTAGATTATTTTTGTTAATAATTTAGATTTAGTTACCTTGGAGATTTTAGATAATCATAATCATAAATATGTTATAATTTAAGGTTATATAACAGTGATTTTTATTAACTGGTTTTTTGATTTTTCTTAAAAAGTGCTGCGTTCATTTCAAATATTTTTTATGGGACCACCTCTGAAGTATGCCCTACCGGTCTAAAAAAGAATCATCAAAATTGATTAAGAATTGACGGAGGTTCTCAACTCATCTGTATATATATATATATTTTTTTTTGTATGTTACGGAATTACTCCGTAAATTCTGAATCAATTTTGATGATTCTTTTTTTAATCGGTAGGGCATACTTCAGAGGTGGTCGCAAAAAAAACATTTTGAAATCAACGTAGCACTTTTTATGAAAAATCTAAAAAAAAGTTAAAAAGTGATTTTATTAACAGTTTTTTAGATTTTTCTTAAGAAGTGCTGCGTTGATTACACAATAATTTTTATGGGACCACCTCTGAAGTATGTCCTACCGATCTAAAAAAGAATGATCAAAATTGATTCAGAATTGAAGGAGTAATCGCGTAACATACACACCCAAAAAAAAAAAAAAAAAAAAATACAGACGAGTTGAGAACCTCCTCTTTTTTGAAGTCGGTTGAAAAAAAAAAAAAAATGATCAGAACTAAATTTGTTCCAAATTTGTTTTGCTTTTATAATGTAGAACAAAATGTGGTAAAAGTAACGGTCTTCAAGTTATTTTATCAAATAGCTATTTTAGTTTTATTGACATAATATGTCAATAAAAAATTTGCCCATTCCTACTCTGTGATATTATCACAGAGTAGGAATGGGCAAATTTTGGGAAAGGGGAAAGCAAAGGAATGGAGTAATTTGACTAGACTATGTGAGAACTTTAGAACGAAGTTGTACAATTATTATATTTTCATCGGTCCTTGACACATGTGCAACTTTTCAAGTTAATCAGATGGCTGGAAATTGGTGAAAGTCACGATGAAAGATTCCGTTATATATAGGTCATGTTAATAAAAGCGTATTAAAAAAATATATATAATTTATGCTTCTGTAACGTAAATAAGGGAACACCTTTTACATGTAAATATATGTATATAATAGCCTTTCGGCAATATTTGTAAAATATTATTAATAAATGTTTATATATAAAAAAAGTTGTCAAATCATTAGTTATGATTAAAGTGTGGCCAAATCTGACTAATATTATACAATTACCTAGTAATTCCATTTAGCTGTGAGTACTGAACCCTTTCACCACGTCACTCCTTATCCTGAGCAACATTTTTAAGTGACAACAATTGATCCCTTTTCTGAAATTTTTATAATAAAATACTTTCTATTAAATAGTAGATATTGAACAGTCTTCAATTTCACGATATCAAAGAAATTTTCAACAATTTGTAAGCACGTGACATTCCAATTTTTTTTCAAACTGAAAAATATAAGTAGGTTATGATTTTAATGCGCGTCCACTTCAGTAATAAAAGTGACAAATGGCTTCTGCAGAGCCTGATCTAGTGTCATTCCTGCGCTTGAGAAAATCTGCTCCAATATTATGCTTCACCTGAGTTGTCTCTATACACCGTCCTTCCAGGAGATCCAGAATTTGCCTCACAATAGGGTCTCAAAGATTTGCTTAGCAGACCTTATTTTTTCCCGTTTAATATAGAGGTCAGTGTAGTTTTTACCACTTATATCGAATATCTCTCAATTCCACGGATCGGATTCGACTTTTATGCTCGGAGCCGTCTTGTTTAAAGGTGATAAAACTACTACATACCTATTTAAACTTAAAGTAGGTGGAAGTAAATGAACAATATATAGGAGTGAGATCATTACGAACGATAATGGGTTTAACTTGTTTGATTTCTTCAAAACTTGTAGGCTACATATATTTATAACTCTAATGAATGGAAATATTGCAAGAGAGGGAAGAGTTTGATTTGAGTATCGCGTTGGGAAGAGGAGACCATTAAATCAGGGCTACAGGTGGAAAATATGGCGCCACCAGAGCTATGGTCCCAAACCATAAAATGTGATTGGGCACCAATTTGCAATCTGTAATCTGTAATATTCTCTGGGCGGGCATCTTCGATCTAACAATAACGATCCTAGAGCAATATTTAAATAATTTAAATATCTCTTGGCAGATATAATAATAACACCTTATAAAATTGTTAAATCATAATATAAATGTTTTGGATAGTTAGGAAGTGATGAATTATTCCTAAGTTCCAGGGTGTTCATAGAATTAGGGTCAAAAACATTTGTGCCACTTCTATTGTTTATTGTTTGTTTTTTATTTGAAGACTACTCTCGAATGTTAAACAGTCATCATCAATGCTAAAATACAAAAAAAAAATCAATCGAAACATCAATACTTTGCTATGTAGATTATATGCATTTTTTAATTTAATTTATTTTAAGTAAGACAAGAAATCAAAGATTCTATTATTTCCAGTACTATTGGAATTATTTTTATTCACAAACTAGTTTCGAAATTCAAACATTCTTTACGAGTTCTAAAAATACACAAAATATTCAAAACATCAGCACTTTCCTTCAGAGATTATATACATCAAAAATATTGGTACTCACCTAAAAGATATCAAGATCTATACGAGACTGAATACAGATTTAGGTGTAAAAGATCTGAATCTAAATGTTAGATAAGAACCTTTAAGTGTTTTATATTACTTTTTTTTTCGTTGCTACTCGAAACAAATTTAAAAAGGAAAAAGAAAAAGTTAATCTGGTCATTGAAACTAAAATCTGAATTGGTTTTAAAAGATTTCTAATCATTCATAAATAATTAATTTTAGGCTATTTTCTAATTGATCTGTTAGTTTTTGTTGAATTTATAGTTGAGTTTATGGTGGAATAAATGGGGTGAAACTAGTACATTACGTAATATAAATATTTATGATTGAATTGAAAGTAATAAAATCTTTTAAGATTTTTATTTAAATGACTGGATAAATATTACCCATAGTCCTATTTAGAATATGTTTCCAGCCAAAAAAGAAAAAACCAACCAGCCATCTCTACAGGACCCTCCCGTCATTTTACACTCAATTTTAATATGTCCTGATTTCTTTTGGTAGCCCTTTTCCTTTTGCTTCTTTAAGTGTGTATGAACACGATTTCTTGTCTTTATTAAAAAACAAAACAAAAATATAATTTATATAATCTATTAAGCAAAATGCTGATGTTTTGATATTGTTTGTATTTTTTTAGAACTGATGATGAATGTTTAACATTCAAAATTAGTCTTTGAATAAAAGAAAATCCAATAGAAGCTGCCAATAATTCATCAATCTCAATTGAATTGTTTTTTTCTCTCTTCTTTTCTTTTATTATGAAGTTCTTTATTCATTTATATTTCACTAATTTTCTTTTATTTCTTAGATACAATAGATACACTATAGTCCAGTAAAAAGGTGTTTTTTACCAGAAAGTATATAGGTAATTGTTTTTAATTTTTATTGTTTGTTTTTTTTAATATTGTAAAGAGTAAAATTAAAAAAAAGAACACCCCGATAACATCATTAGTTTTCGAGCTCTCGGCATATAACCAGAGTTCTGCTCTTGTAATGTAGCTGAGGGTGTGGGAGAGGAGCAAGAGAGGTGGGGGTAGGGACTTTGTGATTTTTTGGTGTTGACTTTATGTACTAAAACCCAGCAAAAATTCAGCTTTCTCCTAATCAGTAGCGACAAAGCTTATTTTCTTATCTTCATTGACTGGGCTAAAATGAATACGGGCTCAAATCGTATTTAAGGAACTCTCCAAGTTCTTCATCATACTGTTTGTCAATTGTCATTATTTGAAATATAATTGTTGGGTTGGTGGGAATTGTTTCGTCCTGTATTTTGATAGCACTTGTTATTGTAGCTAGTAGCAAAACTCTATCTTTCCTTACATCTGACAAAGAAATATATAAGGACATAAATTTTAGGTAATTTTCTCCTCTTTATTTTAATATAAAAGGTTATTTTGTTTAATATGGTTACTTTGCAAATTATAAGCAACAATAAATAAGATTTTTTACTTTTTTTTTTTTTAATTTTTCTCATATTTGCCGATGGAAATTTTGTTGGACAACTTCAGATTCGTGTTCAGCACCTTAAAAAATATAAAGTAAGCCAAAAAAAACAATTGCCCATAACCTTTCTACTTGAAGCCCTATTTTAAAACCATTTGACTGGACTACTAACTATTAAGTACTAAAATTAATGGATCCATAAAGCAATCCATATTATTATTGCCCTCTTTGAGGCAGATTGCAACACTTAATCTACAAAACTATTTAAATAATTAATTGAATTGCCATAATAATTGGTGATAGCTTTGCCATTTCATGGACTTGTGCAATCGCTTTAATTCAGCATCTGTAAAAACCTATTCGATACGAGAAGAGGGTTGTGGGGGAATATGTTTCCCCCAGCCGGTGTATGAATATCAGCTGCATTATGGGCTATGGGACAAGATGGCAGTATTTGATTGAAAAAGTTTTTCTCTCTGCGCATCAAAAAGTTTGACATTCCTATCAGCTGTCATCAAACATCTCAGGGGGCATGAATTTCTTTGATAACGTATTTGAAATCATTCAGATCCCAGAGTGCGACTGGCTCTCCAATAACGGTTTAAATTAATTACCTAATTTTATTTAGGATTAGAAAAAGTCATTATTGACATGTTTGTAACGTTCTAATGTACTTCGAGCTGAAAAACAAGATATTCAACATTTTTTTACACAACAGCTGTATTAGTTTTACTCTCGAGTCCTTGTAAAATTTAGGCTTATTTTAATTTAAATTTATTGCAAAGTTTGAATTCTACGTGTTACCATTGTATGCGCTTATATGTTCCCTTCATCTTTAATTTAATGAACACCAGTTTATTATTATTTATTTGTATTTATAATTGAGCGCTACAGTCCTAGTCGGACCTTGGCTTCGCGAAGTACAGACATCCTCTCCTGTCTATCTTCCGCCTTCCTCCTCCAACCATTCACACCCAGTTTTCGTAGGTCATCTTGAACGTTGTCTAGCCATCTCAGCCTTGGCCTTCCTCTCAATCTTTTTCCGTCATCCTTTACACATGGCCAAGCCACCTTAATCTGCCTACTTTGACAATTGAAATGGTGCTGGGTTCACCGAACAATTGTTCCAGCTCCAGATTGGTTCTTATTCTCCAATTCCCGTGGTTATTCACGGGACCGAAGATTTTTCTGAGGACCTTCATTTCCCAAATCCTCAGCAACCTCTCATTCTCTTGGGTCAGCACCCAGCACTCGCTTCCATAAGTCACAACTGGCCTTATTACAGTTTTGTAGACCGAAATTTCGGCAGATCGAGACATTTCTTGAGACCTCATAAATTTACTTAGGGCAAAAAGGCATTTGCTGCCAGCCGCTATTCTTGCTTTAATCTCTAAGTTCATATAATTTTTTTCTGTTATTAGAGATCCTAAGTACTTAAACGTTTTGCAGCGCCTAAATGTGTCCCCATTAATTTGTACCTCTTTATCCACATATCCTTTTAGTCATCTTGAAGTCTCCATGTATTCCGTCTTGCGGCAATCGATGGTCAATCCCTTTCTCATAGCCGACTTTTCAAACTCTTCCAACACTCCTGAAAGTGCAGGAAATGAATCGCACCAGATTATTACGTGTATTAAATTTTGCGATGCAGGTCAGTTTGTATAATATTATTTTTTTGGGAAGGTTAAATTTTTTTTTCGCATAAATAAAAAATAGACCCTTGCTTGTTGAAGTTTAAAGAGTGAAGAACTATTTTCTTCAACAAGCTCTTCTGGTTTGATTCCTTAGGTGGTTATGAACTTTTTTGATTTATACTCTAAAAAAACTATATTTTGGAATTTGGAAATTTTTATAGCCATTTCGAGTTCGGAATTTATGTATAAATTTTACTTTTTTCTTATTTTTTATAGCGCTTCACGAGCTACTTAGAGTTTTGTTTATTATGATAAAACCATTTTTCAAAATTAAAGACGCACCTGCAGTTTTTGAGAAAACCTGGGGAAAATTTCTACCTCCTTAATATGAATTAGATCCTAGGCAATCCTATTCCCTAACTCCATTTTAGCGAGTGGGTGCTGTAGGTGACCTTATTACAGTGCAAGCGTACCTATACAATTCTGATAAATGTAAGTTGTGTACTGTAGTCAAGAGCCTGGAGGAGCGTGGAACTCCAGCAGCTACACTCATTAACTGCCTCTTGCGGGTTTATTAAATTTTTTTTGTTCTAAAACTATTATTTCTGATTAATTTTTTAGGCTCCATAAAACTGAAAAAGTGACGTACATAGGGCTTACGCTTAATACAAGACTGACATGGGGCCCACATATCGACAAAAAAAAAAGGCAGACATTACAGCTAAGACTGCGAATACTATACTGCATACTTCAAAGACGCTCTAAACAACTTTTAAAACAGAAACTTAACATTTACAGTTATTCGCTAAAGCCTATCTGAACTTATACTAAATTTACGGAGTGACAAAAAAAAGATTGACCAAAAAAAAAAGACGTATATTCAAAAAATTAAGGCATTTCAATTTAAATTTCGAAGACTGATAACAGAATCCCCTCCTAGCGTGTCAAACGAAACGCTACATACAGACTTACGTATTCCGATAGTTAAGAGCTATATTAATAAAAATTACAAACACTTTCATGACAAATTACGTGGACACTCTAACAAACAGGTACGAAATATGGTAACATTAAAAATTCTCGATATAACAACAAGAATGGCCCTACACTAGCATGCAGAACCTTGGCCCCTTCCATGACCCCCTTCATTTATTCCAGTCACCAGCGGCTCTCTTCCAGTACCTCAAACCAAGGGTCTTTAGGTCCGCTTCAACTTTTTCCTTCCAGAGCAATCTAGGCTTTCCTCTTTATCTCTTTCCTCCTTCGGTATGCCTATTTAACATGCTCTGTGGGAGCTCATTCTATGAACATGACCTAGCACAGCTCAATCTTCTTTGCTTGATTGTAGCAACAAAATCTGGAGCTTTCTGCAGGTCTCTTAGTTTCTGGTTGCTTTTTATCCTCCATACATCTCCATCTTTAGTAGGGCCATATATCTTCCTCAAAATTTTCCTCTCCTATCTATTTAGAATTTAGCGTTAGAGTGGGCTATCAAAAAATCTAAAATAGAGATGAATGATACTATTATAAATAGAACGACCCAACTGCTAGCTTATGCGGACGATGTGGACCTGATTGGTCGATCAAGGGTTGCGATAAGGGATGCATTTATGGACCTGGAGATTGCTGCTAAGGAAATCGGACTTGAGGTAAATGAGGCCAAAACCAAATACATGTGTGTTGCATCTGGAGTACAGAGAGATAATAATGTAATAATTTGAGTGGGTAGATAGCTTTACGTACCTAGGAACGCAAGTGAACCAAGATAATAATTTACATCAGGAAATTAATAGAAGAATGCTGATGGCTAATAGGGCATACTTCGGTCTACAGGACTATATGAAAAGCCGGTTGTTATCTAGGTCCACAAAAATAAGACTATATAAGACCCTCATTCGACCTGTCCTAACATATGCCTCGGAATGCTGGACCATCACTAGAAACGACGAGCTTGCCCTCCTTGGGTTGGAAAGGAAAATCCTTCGCAGGATCTATGGAGCCATCCTGGAGGGGGAGACATGGAGGCGGAGAAATAATGAAGAACTTAGAACTTTATTCAATGATGTCGACGTGGTGGATCACATCAAGCTGGGGCGCCTGCGTTGGGCAGGGCATGTAGGAAGGATGAATCCTGATGATGTGCCTCTCAAGTTATTGAGAGAAAATATCTACGGTGTACGAAGAGTTGGTAGACCAAGGCTACGATGGAGTGATGCAGTTGCAAAAGATGCAAGAAGCTTCCTTGGTGTCCGCAACTGGATGGTGGCGGCATTGAACCGAGATGACTGGCATTCATCTATAGAGGAGGCCAAGACTCGCGCAAGCGGGTTGTAGCGCCAAGTGAAGAAGAAGAAGATCTATTTAGAATACCTTTATTATTCACAGTGAGCATCCAGGTTTCACTCTTATACAATACGACCGGTTTAACGATCAAGAATGTCAAAATGTTGTAGATAAAAAGAAGTAAGCTAGAAAATCAATGTTACCGAGAAGAACAAGAGCGACAAGAGAAAACTATAGACTGAAGACGGCAGAAGTTAAGAAACTATGACGACTAAAAAGAAGAAAGATAGAAGAAGAACATTTGGAACAGATGCTCTTATTTCGGGGAAATACCTCAAGGGAGGCTTAAAAAGAGGAGGTTAAGGGATCCATAATAGTTTAGTATTACGCCTGAAGATTGTACCACTAGATACTGACGCCCTCATGCCTGACCATGTCTGTTTGTTTATTGTTTATTTCGATTAACGTCACTTTATGCTGCTATGGCTAATCGGACGATGCTACGGTGGGAGTCCTAAATTTTGCCTATCCAGGTATAATTAGGATAGGGATCTTTAACGAGTACCTGACATCGCACAGGCTCGGGATCCCCATTTTATGTCCCTTCCGAAAGACGGTATAGCTAAGGATTTTTACTCCCTTTAAAAAATCCTAAGGCCATCTGCCGGGCTGGGAACCCGCGATCTTGGGTTTAGTAGGTTGCTATGCTAACCACTACACCACAGGTGATGACCATGTCTGTTGTTTTAATGTAACCTCATGTTAATTGGTTGTAAACAAATGTGAACAGTTTTTAATAAAATTATCATGTTTAGAAATAAATTTTAAGGCTCTTAAGGCTCCTGTTTGTACATTATATTTTATTATCTAAGGTGCCAGAACAAATAATGTATTTTTTTTACTTTTTACTTTAAAACCAGTCGTTTTTCTACTTTAATTTAATAATATGCATTCATTTTTAATGTTGGGAAATATAAGACAACGCTAGGGGATGAGGAAGGTGCTAGCAATATATAACAGAAAAAGATATAGCTAAGAAGGGAATGAATTGTGCTCAATGAAATTGAATCTAAAGGAACGGGAGGAGAAAAGGAGTGGGGGGGGGCAGTGATATTGAATAGAGACCCTCTTTCCCTCTCTCTCTCTCTCTCTCTCTCTCTTCCCCACCTTCCCACCTTTATCACTCTCCCTCTCTCTCTCTCTCTCTCCCTTTCGTTTTATTCTCAATTGTTATTCATCTCCAAGAACTTTCTAATGGAGGGAGATATCTTAGAGCTGCGGAAAATACTGAACACCAGAGGGAATTCTCCATGGCTATTCTCTACCTAGTTTTGCTTACCTTTTTCCTCCCCGACTTGCATAGCATTCCAGCAGCAGTTTATATTCCACGCTAGGAAATTTTCTCGTTACCTTACTACAATATAAAATATAAAAGAATATATAGGGAATTTAGATAAAACGAATCCACTTAGTATAAATCTGATCTAATAAAATATGAGTCCTCCCCTAGGTTCAGATATCTTCCAGAAGTCCTTTTCATTTTGCCTCCTAAGAACTGATGGAAATTTTTAACTTTAGTAACTAGTTTTTAAATAAAAATAATTTGATTCTATTTTTTTTTTTTTATGTTCTTTGTTATATTCGCAATATTTTATACTGCCTATAAATCTTTTGAAACAAAGTTATTGTAGATAGAGTAATTATTGAAGATTCAATAGGTTTAGTACTATACCTGTTATCCACCAAAGACGGAAAGGGATTAAGAACATTAGGTATAATATCGCATTTAAAATAGGTATACCAACCTCATCTTATTTCTCTTCACCTAAAGAAATACAGACCCTTTCCAAAAAAGAGGTACATACGAGTATATATATATCAAGGGTGAGTATCTCTAAGAATTTTATGGGTAGATGAGTCTGTTTTTACAGGGGAAGGCATTTCTACCTATCCATGTATATAGTTGGTTTATATTTGTATTGTTTTCGAATAATGTGGACGAGCACCATGGTGTTGAAAAATCATATTTTGTCAAACTTTAGGTAGAATATCGTCATGAAGTTGTGGTAGGATATTTCGTAAGAAATTTTAGTAATCTCATCATCCAATCTTTTTGGGAAACTGAATTTTCAACACTATTCGACAGCAATACAAAGATGAATAAACCAACGATATACACGGATTGGTAGAAATGCCTGCCCCTGTAAAAATAGACTTATCTGCCCATAAAATTCACCTCAAAAAGTAGTATTCTTCAACACAATCTGCATTCGGAAGCTAACGGCAAAAGTGAGGTCTATGTTCATTATCATTGGGTTTAAAACCTTATATTGAAAATCTTATAAAATAAATCCTAAATAATAATAATAAATAAAAAAATGTAATAGCATAACATTCTCAGAGCTGGTGTCGCTTTATTGACAGTTTTCCTTTATTTTCTATTAAACAATAATTTTTTCTTTCCTTTTTAATCTAATGAAGAGTTTATTATGTTTAAAGTGCACATTTTCATTAAGCGATTGTCATAATGCTTTTATTTGCACAAGTAATTGATTTGTATGCCAAATGAGAACACCATGTTTTTTCGGTTTCAAAAGTAAATTTTTGAAAATAGGACTCAATCATTACGAAACAAAATCATCGAAATCGAAACAAAATCATTACGTTTAACATATTATTCGAAAGCTTATTAAATTTGCAAGTTTTCGTGAGATTTGACGTTTCATGGATATTTTTTTCGAAAAACTATTGAAGTAATATAAGATATTGTGACTTCCACAAATAAGGTGAAGATCAAGCTGTTCTTTAGATACCAAGTGTGTACAATTCAAGGTTACAATTACTCAGCTATTACTAAAAATTTAATGCTAAATCCGAAAATGTGGTCAAAATTTGAAAAATATTTAAACAAAATGAAGATATTACAGCTTTTATGAAAAAAAAACGTGGTTTCCTCAAAAAAGTCTTTGATTTATCGTATATCTGCAACGTATTGGAATAGAAAGGTGAGATCTGCTGTATTTTGTTTCATTTTTGATCTAGTTTCACCCATTTTTTTTTTATTTATTTATTTATTTTTTATTTATTTATTTTTTTTTTTATTTTTTTATTTTATTTTATTTTATTTATTTATTTTTTTTTTTTTTTTTTTTTTTTTTTTTTTTTTTTTTTTTTTTTTTTTTTTTTTTTTTTACACTAAGAGATACTCACCCTGTATAAACTAAAACATAATGACTGAAGCTATAAACGAGAAAAACTGGACGATCAATAAATCAAAGATTAAAGACGCAAAATTCCAACTTCGCTATCTATTTATATGAAAATAACCATAAATTCAACCAAGACTGGAGGGAAACTAATACAACACATAGAAAATAGTGTATAATTAAATATTTATCAATCATTAGATATAATAAAATCGTTTAAAACCAACACAATTGTTTGCTTACACGGCCAGTTAATTATTTCAAATAGTCCTATTTTCTATTTTTTTTTTCAACAGGAAGAGACCGACTAGTCATTGAGAAAACTTAAGGGATTGTCTATTTACCTGATGATTTAGATGACTACTCTACTACCCCTTGCTGTTCGACGTGAAAGTGGGGAACCCAGGCAGGAGGGACGATTTTCAACAAATCCTGCCAAACCCTAGCCTATGCCGATGATCTGGATATTATAGGACGTAGTTTTTCGCACATGAAGAATGTCTTAATTAATCTCCAAAGAGCAACAGCTAAACTTGGACTAAAAGTAAACGAAAAAAACAACAACAAAGTATATGAAATCCTAACAGAGGGGAGTATCCCAAAGAGATGTGAAAATAGAGGATTTTAGAGTAAATTGGGTAGAGGAATTTATTTACCTTGGAACACAATTGAACTCCGCCAATGATAAGAAACCAGTTTTTGTTTTTATAACTCATCTTAAATGATTCATCGATCCAGGTTTTGAATTTTATAATTTATACTTTTATTAATTATTGAGGTTTTTTTTCTTGTTTTCCCTGTCACAGTAGCCCTGTAAGAAGGGCGTGCATTTAAATATATGCACATGCTCCATGCAATTAGCATATTACATATATCTAACATGTTTAGTGTTTTATAAAATATGTTAAATTTAGAAGTAATTTATATTTAAGTATTTATGTTGAATTTTGAATAGGTACAATAAACAACGTAAAAAGAAAAAGCAAACAAAATTAAGTGAAAATTTCATAACTAGCACAAAACATAAGTGAATAAACACAAAACAAATAAAAATAAAAATAAAATATCAATGAGATCGGCTCCACGTCGTTAGTCGTCTAATTATTGATGCTATAATTATTAGTTATTGTTATAGTTGAATACCTTATTTGGTTTAAATCATGGGGGATAAGGGCGTATATAACGATGGTTCAGGAAGAGAAGAAACACAGTTGATAAAGAGTTTGATAGACGGAGGGACAGACGGTTAGAGGTGAGAGAGTTTAAGGAAAAGATGCTGTAGGACGGAGAGATGATCTCTTTAATGGACAAGCCTGATAGAGATCTGGTAGAGAGGAGACTCGATATGCCGACTGAAGACCCAAACACTGCGTAGATAAGAACCCTCTAATAGTTTGTAATAAGTGTAACTTTGTACATTATGTTCTGGCCTTATAGAATAATATCTATTTGTAAAATCATTCCTTAATAGTAATAATTAATACAGTATATTCAATAATAATAAAACTTTTCTCTTATTTAAATGCCACTGCGTAATATAGAATTGGTTTGCACGTTAATTTAGTTAGAATCCAATTAATAATTCAGGCCTTACATCAATAGATCGGGCTATGGTGTCATCAGTTATTATGGTTAACATTAATATAGTATTTAATAAAGACCCCAGTAGGAACATAGCAAGTTGTTAGTGGATATAAGTGATATATATCATAAAGGACGGCGGTTCCGAAGACCAAAAGTGACCCGGTTGAGTAACAAGAGAACTAACGAACTGCCACTCCTCGGGTTCTGCTTTCCTTGCAATATTTCACATCATTCAATCACCTCTATTTTCTTCTTTATTGAATTCTTTTTATATATTTCTAGCTGCGATTTCTATTTTACTATTTAACTGGGTGTGGAGGTGAAATATGATATGTCATAATATTGGCACAGAAAAATAATGACAACTAATTAATGCTTCTGGCTCTTTTGAAAATCACGTGTTTACTTGTGAGTAAAGGCTTAATATTAATAATCCACTAAATATTAGTGAATTCTTTAGTTACCACAAGAAAGAAACCAATCCGAAGATTATTATATGCCGATATTAACTCAAATATTTACCTAAAATTTATACAAATATTGTTCGGGCCCGAATCTAATAATACATATTGTAAATATTGAGTGATTTATTTTTATTTTTGTGAAAGTTCTATATCTATTTTTGTTTGTTTGTACATTTTGTATTATTAATTGGGCAATTTTAATTTTTAATTTATATATTAACTCAGCATATTTCGTTCCTATTTTGTTTGGTATCATTTTTGTAATTAACTGTAATCTTTAATGTTTTATTTATATAGATTGCGTCTTTAATTCTTCTGTTAGGGGTTTTTTATCTCATAATCTAGTATTTCTACAAATTAAAAATAAAAAATATCACCTAACTTATATGTGTGGTCTAATAATGATGTTTCGTTTTTATCTGTTTTTTTTTTGTTTTGTTTTGACTCCATATACAAATATGACTTGGCTTGTATATAAATATAAATAAACGTCGATGTAATGGAATTGTTTAAACTAAAAAACAACGGAGTACCGAGTTGCGTGTATTTACATCCGAAGGGATTACAGCTCAACTCCACAACAATTGGAGAATTGTTATCTACGTTACTCACTTTGTTTTCATCAAGCGCTCTAACAAGTACGTTACTGTAGTTCATATCATTTTATAAAATTTATTTTTTCTTGTAATAGCATTTATCATTATATGTCATTTTATTTATATATTTTTTCACTCATGGTACACTACACTCCGGTGCAGGTTAGTTTATTCAACCTAACTTTTAATTTCTTTTTAAACCTTCCCTTTTCGAAGTTTCTGACATGAGACGGATTGGGTGATAAAACAAATATACCATAACTGATACCACTGCAAACTCATTTATCTTTACTATGCCCATAAAAGAGTACCGTACATTTCAAGAGTTGATGTTGATTATAATGGTTTATGTATAATGACTTAACTTCATGGGACGTATTTCGAGAACACTTATTTGATATTTTTTCAATATTTTTCATTTTCCTAATATAGCTTCATAAAATATGTAGTTTAGAAAAAACAACCAAAAATGTAATCCAGCTGCTGTGCTTAGCGCAGGAGCATTGCCCATTGTCAGGACAAGGACCTTCGCTAAATAATTAATCAAAGAATATTCCCGACGGTAATAATATATTCTGCTGGCATTGCTTAAAGGGAAGGCGGTAGCCTGAGTCCCCAGTCCTGGGGCCTTATATTTCATTTATGCAACGAGGTCAACTTGGAAATTTGTTGATCGTATTATTAAGAACAGTCGTAATATCGTTGCAACTACAGCCCCGTCCCTTAGGTTCCGTATTGCATTCATATCTATGCTAATAGAAACAACAGTCCTTGCGGAAAATATTCCTATCCTAGGATGCAATATGATGAGAAGGGCGCCCTAGGAGGTAGAGGGTTGCAGTGGGTTCCTTGAAGATGTTGAAGGATTGGACGGGAGAACAATAAATAGTTAGTTCTGATGGGAGTCATCTACTGTAAACGATTCCCCGATATATCGATCTCCATCTTATTAGTGCTAGGATATTGTCTTCGGTATCAACAAAGTATCATTGAATGTCGTCTTTATATTTTTTATAGGCTTATCTTCAAGATACAAGCAACTAGTTCTAGGTAGGATACCGTAGGTAACTGTGGTTATTATGAAACAATATTAGTCACCAGTATTATTTAAATATTCATTTGATATTTTTGTGTTGAATTAATAACTTGGGGGGGGGGGGGGGGGGGTTATTAAATCCTTTACCATTACTAATATAGATCTTGTCGCTAACGATACAGCCCCTCAACTATTGATGCCTTAGTTATTCGGTTTATTGGATTTTTTCGATTATGTAACCGATTCTAATCTAATAAGTAGAAATTAGATGAAGATTAAATGGTAACATAGAAATATGAAGCTGTGGATAATTTTACAATTACGATACTCGAAGTTCGGCCCAAAATTTACATAATTACTTATATAAATATAGGTATTTTTCTAAGATGTTAGGGTCTGAGCCAGCATCGCAATGTTCTTTCTACCTGGTCTACCTCATAATGATCGGCTTCCTAAAGGCTCTTCCTCCTCCCCGAGCTGCTCCCTAAGAGAGCTCTTGTATTTCTAGGGCACATCTTAAATGGGGGTATCCCCCTACATCTAACCTTTGCATTTCTTCCCTTAAATACATAACTCCTTCGTCAGACAATTTTAACCTAAGTATTGGCCCCGGATCTAAGGGCACTTAATGGGGTATCCTGCTGAAAGTCAGCCTCCTAAGGTACCACTCACTCTAATTAATACTCAAAATAGATATAAGTAAATCTTAAGTTGTCTCTCCCTGTTAAGCTTTCAGTACATAATATCATTTATTAATTTAGTATTAATTAATAAATTGCAATAAAGTGATAGATTACATAGAAGTGGAGAGTAAAGGAGAAAGTTTTTTTAATTTACAAAGGCTTCAATCCCTCAGTTTAAAACTTATATACATATGTATACATTATAGACCGTGTGCATAAGTAGACGAAGATATCATTCAATTTTAATTTAGCGAAGTAGTCGCCTTGTTTTGGCGTAAGTTTCAAAAGAAGATTTAAACCGCCCTGAGAGATAATGCAGCAAAAGCATTTAGCCTCTGTATAGGGACCATATAAACAGAAAATAATTAAATAGACGAGATAACAGCGAGAATCGAAAATGGCAAAAAATGCTGCTTGTCTGTCAAAAAAATTCCGAATCTAAATTTTTTCCATGAGATCAATGTAAGAATATTTTAGACAATCCTTTGATCAGTAATGATGTTAACGAAAAGGAGTTTTCATAGAAAAATATACAATTCATTCAAAGTTGAGAATATATTTAGAAACATAACAAATAGAGAACAGTATGGAAACCCTGATGTAGTTTTATTTACAAGAACTCAAGACAAGTTGGGGTATGTACATAATACGATTTATCTCCAATCCTAAGCAATATACAGGACACCTGGATGGTGTAAGGGGAGGAGTAGACCTCGTCGGCGGTGGTTTGAAGATGTCGAAGCTGATCTAAAGCTTCCGGGAGTGACGGAATGGAGAAGAGCTGCTGGGTATCGCTCTGATTGGTGAATAATTATTAAGAAGGCCAAGGATTTTTATGAACTATAGCTCAGGCAAAGTTAGCGTGCTTAATCAATGATGAGCCCTCTCGCTGGTGATGACAGAATGGCCTTCGATATACAAAGGCAGCTCGCTCTCCATAATCCCTAATTGTTGTTCACATGTAGTATAACTGTTTTTGCCATGTTTTTAAATATTAAATATTTCTATATCTGAGAATAAAAATTATAATATAAAAACTTATGATATTTATAGCAATTCAAGGTCTAATAAAAAAATTGTGATTTATTATTTTTTTTTAATAATGCTCCGTTAATCCCTATTCAACAGATCCGCTATCTAGGTCTCCATTTGGACAAACGTCTTACTTGGAATCCACAAACCAGACTAAAACGGCAAAAACTTTTCGTCGTATTCGACTTCTTTAAAAGTTACTAGACAGACGTCTAAACCTAACGATTAATTATAAAATGCCCATTTACAAGACTGTTATCAGACCTATTTCCGGGGCTCCACTAAATCTTCCCTACTTTTTTCGTATCCAATCCATATCGCCCAAAATCCTTCGTGATATCTTCCAAGCTCCTTCTTGTGTCAAAAACAAACAAACAATCTTAATATTCTATATGTTGCTGATTTAACTCAAACTAGGTACAAATCCTTTCATAGTAAAATCCAATCCCACTCAAATCGATTTGGAGCCCAACTTGATTCACACTCGATTCCTGATAACTCACCGACGCTTCTAGAAAGAACATGGCCAAGAGTCCTTCCTTTAAGTGCTACTAGAAGTAGTTCTTCACAAGTTATTTTCATGCCATTGTTATCATTTTCCTTAAAATTTACTTGTTCTATATTTGATACAGTTGTAAATATCAATAAATGGTTATGGTTAAAAACAAAAATAATTATTTTTTTCTGTATATCACGTATATCAGTATACCATGTATATCAGTCTAAATGTTTTGAACTTTCGATAAGTCAAAGTTTAGTTTTACTTTGGCTCATAAACAGTCACCTAGAGTTGGTTACTTATAATTTCCAGATTAATATTCACCTATACACGTATAGGTAGCTATATAAGTACTTTTGTACTGAGTGAGATTCTGAACTAGAGAGATTCCAGATGATATTATATTGCGGTATGCCAAGAGAGCTATTTAGGAGATTGTTGAATACTGTGTGCATTGGTGTGTAATAATGAAGTAGGCCTGTTGAGTACAATTAGAGGATTCCCTCCAGGTCATAGGCCTCCAGATTACGGTTCTCCAGCCTGGAGCAACAAGCCCTTCAGGCTCCAGGTTCCTGGATTATGATAATTATTCGGATACTCGGATATCTACTTGAATATACCCTTCATTATCAAAGATGTACAGCGGTTTCCGGAATTAGGCTTTAAACAGGACTTTGAAGATAACTTTGTAACACAACATGTTTTGAACTTATAACTTTTATAATATTTAAGATGTGTCAATTCTAGATTCCACCGGTTATGAAATCAAGAATTTCATTGGCGAATCTCGCTAATCCCATCCTTTTAATGTACCCATAGAATGACAGCCTCCTTTTCTTCATTGTGTTGACAATATTTTCATTATTTATTTTATTTTTTTTTTCAAAGTCCTCACCATGTACGCTGATAACACATCTGTGTTATGATTAAATCATGATCATTTTATAGCAAACACTCCAATCTCATTTCATAAACCTTCAAGAATGGTGTCTATGGTCTTCACATGTTATCGACAAGTCATTGTAATAATTTCCTCAAATCTACTTATTGTGCATATATATATATATATATATACAGTTGTAAATATCAATAAATAGTTTTAAAAAAAAAATATAGGTTTGGTTTTATAAATTAAATTCCATTATTCCAAATAGAAAGTAAATAACATATAATTAATTAAAGTCAACATGTTATACACTGCCATGATGATATTTGATGAGCTAGAGGTAGACAAGCGCACTACAGCGGTACATAATTTTAATGATGAACAACTGAATGGTTATATTCGTTGATGTTGAGCAATTAGAGCTGATTAGGAGGCAGAGGAGGTAGGCAGTGTTGGGAACCACTGCGATTGAAATGTACGAGGTTTACCCGTCCTCATTAGCGTTATTGAAGGCACTAGATCCGGGACAATTGCTGCGATAAAACAGGACATTAAGGTGATTGCCAGGGTCGGGGGAGGTTCGCGATAATTGAACAAGCTTGATGAAGGGTGTTATAATGGCAATAACAGCTTGTAACGGCTAGGATTTCACGTTTTAGCATGTTCACATCTTAGTGGTGGTCTGAATACAATAGAATATCTATGGGATTACTTGGAGCACAAGATTATAACAGCTGTTGTAAGGGCCAAGGGGAAATATTGAGAGATCCATACCTTTTCAAATTTAACTCAAACCTTTTCAAGTTATGTTTAATCCATTTCCACATTTATTTAATCTTTTCCAGTTATGTTTTATCTTTTATTTTAAACTATCATTCTAGTATTTTTCCATTTATTTTGAACCATTTTTCAATTTTATATAATCTTTTTCTATATGGAATTAGACCCCTAAATTTTTAAGGGAAATAGGAGAAAAAAAAGGATAATAATCATAAAAATGCCATCTTCAATACGTTTACAACTGTATACATAAATATACAATAAGTAAATTAGAGGAAATTATTACAATGTCAAAATGTCAAAAACATGTGAAGAACCTCTCATTACCTAGTAGCACTTCCATAAAAATAAAAAAATTCTATATAAGAAGGTCTCTCGGTCGTCTCCTTTTTATACGCCTCAGTGGATTATCGGTAATGGAATGGGAAGCAAGTTGAGATAGTAGTGGATTCGAGTGGGTATGGAGTTTAATATGAAAGGATAGGTATCAGTAATTATATGGTTTAGTGGAGCCCCGAAGATCAACTCCGTATGTCCAAATAGGTCTGATAACAATCATGTAAATTGGCATTTTGTAATTGATCGGTAGGTGTGAACACCTTTCTAGTAAATGTTTTCTGTCGTTTTAGTTTTGTATGTGGATTCCATTTTAAGCGTTTTTCCAGTCGGAGTCCTAGATCGCGGATCTGTTCAATAGGGATCAATGGAATATTACTATAGGGCAGGAAGTCGTAGGTTTACGACAAAGGGTAAAGGTTATATGATGAGATTTATTTGGATTTATTTTTAATTCTCCAATTTTTACACCATTATTGGTTTATGATATGAGATTAGAATGTTTGGGATGCTATAAAAGGATCATGATTTACTGATAACACACTTAGGACTTTGAAAAAAAAAAAAATAGAAATATTGTCACCACAATAAAGAAAAGGAGACTGTCATTCTATGTGCACATTAAAAGAATGGGATTCGCCAACAAGATTCACACTTTCCAGGTGAAAAGGAATACACTAGTCCCTTGGGAGAATGAAGTACATCAGGATCTGGAAAAATGTGGGATCACGGCGGAAGAACGAGCTCGAACAAGCCAAAGAATGAGGGAGTACTTGCGAAAGAGGAAAGAGAATGAGAAATTTAAAAAATGATGGAAGTTGTGTAATAGTAGCCCATAGATGGCTGAAACAAATATAATAAATAATAAAATAAATAAATGAACTAAAAGATTTAATCATGATTAATTTAGGTGATCGATTCCCGGAAATTAGTTGACAAATATTTAGTAACAACGAAATTTTTCCTGACTTTGGAATAAATGCAAACGTACCAAACATACATGAATTCACAAAACTGAAACGAATATGTCGATTTATATAAAAAGTTGTTATGAGAAAATTGTATTTTAACTAAATATTCGCATTTTGCATTTTAATTTATTAAATATAAGGATGTTTTTTTCATACTGTAAATAACAGCAAATAGGTAAAATAAAAAAAAAAAAAAAAAATAACATAACAAGCTTTTGTAACAGGCACAAGAGAACATTTTCCCCATAAACATATAGGTATATACCTAATAGCCTTTTGGCAATACATATGAATTGTTATTAATAAATCTTTATAAAAAATATATTAAATAAAGGAAAATCGAGCAGAATTATATAAAATAATTTATTTGTTCATTTATTTTAAATTACGCTGAAGTGAGAACGAATAAACGGAGTCCAATATAAATGAAGCAATCAGTCGAATTAATTATTCGAATATTTGTAATATCGATATTGGAGCAGATAAGAGGAAAATATATTCTCTGTGTTTTATATTCATTCAGCTCATTTAATTAATTATAAATATTTCAAAATAGTGATATAACACAGAATATTAATGTTTTAATTATAAATTTAAAGATATATATAATTAGGCAGGGATATATGTATGAGTAAATAAATGTATCTATGATATCATATAAAAGAACAAGCCATTTGATATAAGTGATCACCAAACAAAAAAAACTGATGTAGGCTGTATGAAATTTTAACTACATCGTTTTCATAGTTCAAGGAAGGTTTAGCAACAATAAAATTTAAAGATTTTTAATTAATTGTTATTAAAAACAGCGGTAAATATGTGGATTCCAGTGATGTTTAAAAATTAACCGGGAGATGGCGAGCGCTATTTTGAAAGAGAGGTTACAATGGTACGATGTTATTTAGAGCTAGAAATGGATAACATATATATATATATATATATATATATATATATATATATATATATATATATATATATGTTATATATATATATAATGTTTATATATATATATATATATATATATATATATATATATATATATATATATATATATATATATATATATATATATATATATTTATTTGTTTCAAATACATTGTATTAAAATACATTGTATCGCTAATAATATAGTAAACATTGTCTACCTATTTGCATTACAATTAAAATTGGAGGTCCAATCATGTTTTTTCGTGAACTTCAACCACCTATTCTGTGCAATGCGATCACATTAAAAATAACAGATATGCGTAGAAACATCATTGAGGCTATAATTCTCACTGGATCAGCGACAGAAGATACCGCTTTTATTCTTACAATTAGAATGCCAATGATTCCTACTTTTATAACATTTCAATTCGAATGACTAACCCTGGAGTAGTCGCGCGGTTGACAGTTACATGAATGGTCGCATGGTTGACCAGTGTTACTTACTTAATATTAATCTTTATGCATTAGTTTAATATTAGAAAAGATTTATAAATAAAAACAATCATGAAATAACTGGAAAAATGTATTGTAAAAGCAAACAAAAGCATTATTAAGTAAAAATAAAAGTCACGAATTTGCTGTAAGTAGAATTTATTATATAAGCAAACACATTTTTCACTGTTATGAATATCATAAATTTATTACAAAATACAAATATTCTAAAAACAATTTTGGCAAACACTTTTTAAATGATCACTGCACATCCACTTTTCAAATTTATCACACCGTTTCCTTCCGCACGAGGTACTCTAGCGCCTTATTTTCCTTTTGTTGATGCTGGCTCTTGCATTGAAGTACCAAGAAGGATAAATGTCCGGCGCCTTAATGCAATAGATAGTTGCAATATTGTAGACCAATTTTGAATTTGTGGTTTAGTCATTTACTATGCCAAATTTTGTAAAAATATACTTCTGCTCACTTTATTTTTTAAATATGATTTGTAAATACAAAGTGCATTGATCGCTGAATTATTTTTTTTTTCCATTTATTAATATTTACAACTGTACAAAATAATATACAACAAGTAAATGTGTTGACAGTGAATACAATGGCATGTAAATAACTTGTGAAGAACTACTCACTAGTAGCACTTCAATAAAATCTACACTAAAAGGTCTCTAGGCCATCTTCTTTTCAGACGTCTCGGAGGATTATCAGGGATGGAGGAGGAAGCAAGGTGGGAGACTAGTGGATTGGAGTGGTTATGGAGCTTACTATGGAAGAATAGGTATCTGGTTTGGGCTAAATCAGAAACGTATGGAACATTAAGATCTTTATGGATAAGTTTATTGATCACATAGTAAGGAGCATTGAGGATTTTTCGAAGGATTTTGGATTGTAAAGATTGGACACGAGATGAATTGGATGGCTTATTAGAGCCCCAAAGCTCAACTCCGTACGTCCAAATAGGTCTAATCACTGTCATGTAAATGAGTCTTTTGTAATTAATTGGGAGCTTTGAACGTTTGTCTAGTAAATGTTGAAGTAGTCTGTAACGACGGGCAGTTTCTTATCGTTTTAGTCTTGTATATGGATTCCAAGTAAGACGTTTGTCCAAGTGGAGTCCTAGGTAGCGGATCTGTTCAACAGGGATTAGTGGAATATGCTGAAATCTTTAAAATAACGAAAAGCATTTTTCGCTATTACAACTGACAAATCGCCTATTTATATTTTTACGATAAATATGCAAGCATCAATAATTAGCTGAAACTTTTAAAGTTCTTTGCTTGTTTGAGTTTCACATATGAGTAGTTGGGAAGGAGGGAGAGAGAGAGAGAGAGAGAGAGAGAGAGAGAGAGAGAGAGAGAGAGAGAGAGAGAGAGAGAGAGAGAGAGAGAGAGAGAGAGAGAGAGAGAGAGAGAGAGAGAGAGAGAGAGAGAGAGAGAGAGAGAGAGAGAGAGAGAGAGAGAGAGAGAGAGAGAGAGAGAGAGAGAGAGAGAGAGAGAGAGAGAGAGAGAGAGAGAGAGAGAGAGAGAGAGAGAGAGAGAGAGAGAGAGAGAGAGAGAGAGAGAGAGAGAGAGAGAGAGAGAGAGAGAGAGAGAGAGAGAGAGAGAGAGAGAGAGAGAGAGAGAGAGAGAGAGAGAGAGAGAGAGAGAGAGAGAGAGAGGAGGGGAGAGAGAGAGAGAGAGAGGAGAGAGAGAGAGAGAGAGAGGGGAGGGGGGGGGGGGGGGGGAAGAGAAGAAGGGGGGAGAGAGAGAGGGGGGGAGTAATGGGTTCATGGGTTCGAACTGCCTTGTCAGTGAGTGATTGGATATGCGCAACTTTAATTAAACCTCACTTAACCTTAACTGATCCCCTCCCGGTGACAACGTGTCTTCACAAACATTTACTACAACAGCTCACCAATTATTTTGACATGTATTTACTGTGTAATAACTTACATTAAAAAACAAAATTGAAATCTAAACATGTGAAGACGGCTAAAAAAACTAATTTGCTAAAAGCTGTTTATCAAAAAACCTTCCGCTGTTTGAGGAAATATTGTAATTGAGGACATCCCGAAAGTCAACTAAATACAAATTTAAAAATCTGGAAATTTCTTTAACTTACTATACATTTAATGAGTTAATTAACTAATAACAAGAATATATAACTCGATTTGTTGAATTAATTATTTGGAAACATTCCTGCAAATTTCAAGTAACACCTCAGCTTCTCAACTTTGATGAATTATTCACCACTTTTATTGAATTTTTTTATTAGAAGACTAGTTTCGAAATTTAAACATTCATTATCAATTATATATCAGGTTATATACATAAACGCAGGATTAAAATCTAATTTTCTTAATTCCTCTCCTACGTTAGTGGATATTAGGCCATAATATGAAATCAAAATATATTTTTCGATGTAGATTTGTCATCTGGGGTGTTACATATTTAATTATATGATTTCACGTTTTTGTTTGTTTGTTAATGGTGTCAATTTTTATTTTACTTAATCTGTTATTGCTGGATATATTGTATTTGGTTTGAATTTCTTTATTGTAATTCTGTTAATGCCACTTAATATGTTTAAAAGACAAATTGAAAGCGGTTTCGTCCCTACTTCATTTTTTTTCTTTAATATTTTATTAATATTAAAATTTTTATCGGCTCCTGACAAAATATAAAAAATCAGTAAATTTCTTTGTTTGTAGCATTACAAATGACAAGCCAAATCCTACCATGCCGAATCTCTTCTCTAACTTAATTTATTTAACATCCACTAACAGATGTCACATCTATGTTCTTTTTAGTTGTAATTCATTATCTTAAAACATTTTGATGCAAAATGTTTTCTGGGAAAGAGGCCTTCATTGCTGGGCTCACCACACTTTGTATTATACAAATGCAGCCTCAGAACCAGACGGTTTAACGGTTACAGAGAATGCATTCCTAGTTCGAAACAAAATATATCCTCATGATGTACTATTAGTACATTAGAAGATAGAAAAGCAGGAGAACTCGCAATACCAAGATACAAGATACCAGTGGACTAGATGGATTGAGACTGCAACTCCACGCTTAGCTGCACTTTTTTACATATGTGTATGGTTTCATCAACTTTCAAAATATATATTTTTGTAACGAAAGTACTTTCTATTTGGTGTACTATAATGTCTTAATGTCGTTATTCGAAATAAGTAGTCGTTCTAGATGAGACTGTTTAACAGCACAAAACTGTTTAACAGTTGTAATGCATTTTACCAAATATGTTTCTAAGTTAGTGTTGTGGCTAAATTAAATTTAATATAACGTTTTATGATACAAACTCCCCTTTAAAAGTATCGCAACACTTTGAAATTTTTGAATTTTATAAAAACATATTTTTTTCATGTCATCTACAAAGTTCTGAAGTCTATAATGAACAATTCTAAACTAGACATAAACAATTTTCATAAAAGCAAATTACAACATTTATTCCAATAAACACAAAAGTTAGAAAACTTACTTTTTAAAATTTTAATTTTTTACAATTTTAACTTTTTAATTTACATTTAATAAGACATATTGCCCCCTCTGGCTTGAATGACTGCTTCCACTAGTCTTTGAATACTTGTTAATAATGAAACCAATGATAAATATGGACTGAAGGAAATTTGAAAAAAATAATCTTAAATAGCATCATTTGTTATTAACAGGGAAAAACATTGATGTGTCTAATTCTTAATGTCTCACGTTTAATAAATAATATTAATATGAATATAAACTATGTATGGATTAAGATAAAAACTGGGAAAATCTCGAGAATTAGGGAGAAATTTATTAAAATCAATTTGTGCAATTGTGGAATCCAAGTCATTTTCGTTTCAAATCTAAGGTTCGTTTGTAAGATTGGTACATCGTCAAATAAATCAAGAAATGTTTCACGTCACAAAATTCCTTGAGGCTTCTCATGTGTTTAATCTTGTGAATACTTCGCTAATTATGGTTTTTAGACACAGTGTCAGAGTATGCTGTAAATTCTTTGATATTTTGTGTGGATTTCCCGGAGTTTGTTGTATCGGCACTCAATTAACCACCATTTTCTAAACTTTAAAATAAAACTTCTTTATTCATATTATTATTAGCTGCCAAATAAGGCAAAAATCTGGATTATTAATTTTATTTAGGCGAGAAAAAATAAAAAAATTACAAGTGCCTCCATTTTGCAGGGTTTGAAATCAATAATTATTTTTTCCAAAAAATCATATTGTAATTATTATATTTGATTTTTAATTTTAAAATCATTCCTGATTTATAAATAAAAATTTCAATTGATTTTTGATTTTTATCGATTTGATTAAAAATTATGATCACTCACTGAGTGATACGGTATTGCATAAATAATAATGATTGAATTGCGGTCAACAAAATGTTGAAGAAAATAAAAATCACCTTTTACACACAAATTGATTAATATGTTTGTAAACAATATTATTTTTGAATTATTTCCATGATATTATCATGGAAAAAATTCAACTTTCTGATTTAGAAAGGAATTACTCAAAAATTATTATTATTGTTAATTGTAAAAATTTTGTTCAAAAATAATGATCCGAATTTGATTTTTATCACTTATGATCAAAAATAAGAATCGATCTTAATAAAAATTATCAAATGATTTTAAAAATTCCAGATAAAAATCTTGATCGGATTTGATTTTTATTATTATTTTTTTTTAATTATCGATTTCATCCTGGCGTTTTGCCTATGAATTAAATAGAAAATATCTAAGTTGCATGTGAACAAATGATTCCATTTTAGGATTGTGAACGTGTTGCCTTCTGTTGATCTTTTTTTTTTTTTTCATAATCCGGACTCATCGGAAATATGAGGGACTCGGAAAATAAATTTTACTAAAAGGGTGAAGTCTTTAATGACTTTAACATTTTAGCCAAAAAGTGACTTATAACATCCGGTTGCTTAAGCGTCAATATACAATTGCATTGTGCTTTAATCCCTGTGTTACCCCGCATAGATTTATGAAAAGTTATGATCTATTGGTTTCCTAGTCAGGGAGATATTGATGGTTAATCTGGATGAGACTATTATAAATTCAATATTAATTTTTTTTTATATTTCTTTACTTTTTTTTGGTATGTCTTTTGGCTGGGTTCTATACTTAACGATTGAATAAGACCCATTAGGAATGTACATCCTTAAGTAAAAAATCTGTTCGTCAATTTTAAATTCTATAATTCTCAAAACCTATATTTACCATTAATTTGCAAATTTGAAATTGAACAAAGAGATTAAACAGAAACAGATTCTGCACATTAGATTTTTAATATTAAGGTATTATTTTTAATTTTGTGCAGTTATATGTGTTACATGTTATTAAATCTTATATAAAATGCCAAGTAGCAGTAATTGGTTTCATGAGGATATACTCTTTGGCACTATTAAATCAGACACTGATGCCTAAGGTATCCCTTTGTGGCTGGACACTCAGAGACTCCCTCTATGGTCCAGCACTATTCTCCAGACACCCCCTCCCTGAGACGATTCCCTTCCAGGCAGGTCCCAGGTCCCAGGGCCCAGCCACCCCCGGGTCTCCAGGCCCTTGTAGCGGAGTATTCAAATCGGGCGGCTGGTGCTGACGTCACAGATCTGGCTGGCTATTGATTGGAGGAGCAGGGCTCGAGATGAGGCCCTCGCTGTCACGTGTTCTTCCACAGTCAGCTGAGTTCTCTTGATATCATCAAATTGCGTATTTGAATAAATAATTTAAGTCAATGTTATATGCACATATTCATATTTAAAGCGATTTAATAGCGCGGTTTCGTTCGTATTTATCGGTCTAGATTATGCCTATCTTAGAATAGGAACGGCTTCCGGGAAATCGGTTTGGTCGGAGTTGTTTCAAATAATTATAAATGCTTTTTTGTTTGATTTCGAATCTAACAAATATAGATAAGAATAAAATTGCGGGGGTGGCCACCTCTTGCAGGTGTTTAAACTGCATTATTTGATTCTCGTATCCACATATATTTAAATATCAGCAAAATTTAAAGATAAAACATACAATATATATATATATATATATATATATATATATATATATATATATATATATATATGTATATATTGTAAGATATATGAATAAATAAAGATTTTTTTTTTTTTAAACCTTTTATTGAGTAATTATTACAATCTGCCACAACTGTGGGCAATAAGTAATATAGATGGCGTATGATTACATTCACACATTATGTACAATGAGAAAAAAAAAATATTAATGAAATAAAGTAAATAATGAATGTAAGAAAAAGAAAAAGAGAAATGAAAAGAACTATTCTATACATAAACAATATGAAATATACTATATACAAAATGAAATAATAAAACTTAAAAAAAAAAAAGTAAAAGATAAAACGAAGGTAAAAATACAATTATACTCTATTTACAATTTACACTCATCCTAGAGATCCCTCCACCAGACCCGTCCCTCAACTTGTGAAGGGACAAGCTAGGCACAGTGAGATCCCAGCTCTTCTCTCTCAGCTGCGTCACTGGTTTAAAAAAAAATCCATTGGAGGCTAAGTGAGAGCGCTATAACATTCACTCAGGACATAATGCTGGCCATTGCCAGAACTCTAATATAAGTAATTTTACCAAAAATCTCGGGGCCACTGCCGTTTTAGTCTGCGAGGGGGTTTATCAGGATGGGTGGAAGCGGATAATGATTGAGCTAGTGGGTTAGGGTGAAAGGAAAGGTACAAAATAAAGATTAATGATTTAGTTTTGTGCTAGGTTTTTCCTAAAAAAAAAAATGTTTTATTTTATATTTTTTTAATTAATGCTAAAATCAGTTTATATGCGTGAAATATTAAGTATTTTTTTCCTTTTATTCGGTACCGAGCATTACTGAACAGGATTGTGTGTTAAAAAAACCCAAACAATTATAGATCGAATATGAATATATAAATATTAATTATAAGGTTGGGACCTTGGTCCAAAAGGTCGTGGGTTCGAATCCCACCTGGGCGGGTTAAATTTTATTTCGTAGCACACCCATGGAATAAATCTTGACCTTGCCACCATAGGTAGAATAGGTTGGTAACCTGTAGGATAGCCCGTCCTTCGTGGTCTAGTGGCAGTAGATAAGGATGTTAACCCGCAATAAATAAATAATTTTATATTTACAAAGTCAAATTATTTCAACAAAAGTTTAAGAAAACAAAAGAGTAAATTGAATTAAATATAAAATAAAATAAAGTTAAAAAAAAAGTTTCAAATAATTTCCATGCCTTCTTGACGTT
Source organism: Euschistus heros (assembly GCA_003667255.2). Lineage (NCBI taxonomy): Eukaryota > Metazoa > Arthropoda > Insecta > Hemiptera > Pentatomidae > Euschistus > Euschistus heros. Next base: position 6,057,288 of record RCWM02000006.1, read on the forward strand.
CTCAACGATCGCAAAATGTTTTCAGCTTCTTTTGGATGTCACAATTCTTCAAAAATCATGTTGTCCCCCGCATTAGAAATATTTCATCAAATTATCTCAATAATTAATGTTATGTAATAGTTAGTCAGGCTGTAATAAACTAAAGTTACTAATTATTTGGTTTTAATTAAGCTATTAATTAATAATTAATAATTAATAATTATTTAATTAGTGAGTTAATTAGGTCGTGAGTTAATTGGGAAACTAGTTAATATCGATTGTTGTGCATGTTGTAGTTTTGGGAAATAATATTTTGGATGTGTTTGTTTTAAGAATGTGTTAAGGATGAATTGATAAGGCTCCTCAAGAATAAAGGCTTTACCTGCTTTGACGAGGTATACTGCATCGATACCAACGGATCCACGAGGTATGCGGATATTGTCGCGTTTCCGAAGAACGGACGGACAGCGCTGATAGTGGATCCTACTGTAAGGTATGAAAATAATAACCTCGATCAATCAGGTAAAGTAGAAAGGGAGAAAATGGATATTTATTAAAAATGTATCCCTTTCCTCAAAGAGAATTCCGCGAGACAATCGGAAATAGAGATTTCTTCGTGAAAGGATTATGGTTTGGGCCTCGCGGAGTCATCCCGGAATAAAGAAGGAGCTTTTTGGAGGACTTTGGCGTGGAGGTGAGGGATATAGCGATAATGGCCGAAAATATAATATTGGACTCCCTGGGAATTATTCACCACCACATACATGGTGCATAGGATAGCCCATTGCAAGTTATAGTTATTAAATAGGTAGCAATTTAGCTGATTCCTGATTCTATGTGTATATATGTTTATGAATGTGTGGTAGATATGTGAATATTAGGGGGGAAGTAACATAAAACGAAAGAATGAAGTGAAATAGGAAATGAAGGGGGGGAAAAGAGAGGAAAAGATAATAGAAAAATAAATAAAAAAAAAAAATGAAGAGAAGGGGAAAAAAGGGAAGGAGGGGAAAAAAAAATGTTATTAGTTTGTCTAGTATTAGGTATTATATTATAGAACTATAACTAAATTTTAAATTATATTGTTGTCTTTAATAGGATAGATGAGTATGCTGTGTTTATAGCAACCCAATAAAGTTGGGCAGCACTAGGTTTATTGTTTATTGTCTCAATAAAGCATATATCTCTCTTGTCTATGTGAGGATCTGAACAGTATTTTTATTATCACTAGCAGCAATCTTAGCCATTGTCAGTTCTTTGGTTTCCTTTAACACCGTTCTTTTACTTTAATCAAGTTGATATGTTTTTTGTCTTTGTCCATTATTTTGATTAAATTGTTCATGTTCAAAGCATATGTTTCATTTTAACGTGGTTTATTGATAATATAACTTTTTATTTTTATAACTTATAATTTAGTATGTTTTAGTTGTTATTTTAATTCTTCCGAAATCCAACTACGGCTAAGATCATTGTTACTAACCTGTTCTCTACAAAGTGAGATTTGACGAGGTATATGCTATGGAACAGTCACACTATATATCAACCCACTTATAACAAATAACGAATCTAGCAGCATAGTTTTAGTTCTAGCATCTAGCATTTAGTTTTTCGAAATGATGGTTAGCTTATTTCTTAAAAAAGGCTTATGAAGGGTGTTAGCCTAGAAGCGGGAATTTTGAAACAAATCAAAATTGAGATATTATCGCCACACTTGTACTATCACACGCTTGTTCCATGTACTATCACTTAAGGTTGTCTCATGGAGCCTAGAAAGAGGATTTTCACATGTTTTGGAGTTCAAGAATCCATCCAAATGAGAAAAAAAAATAGACTTTGTAACATTCTTCATATAAAAAAAACAAACAAAAAAAGGAAACATACAACTAAATAAACATAAAAATACACCTTGGTTCCTGACAGCAAGTTCAGCGGTAGCTCAGTGGGTAAGGCGCTTGACTACCAAGCTCCCGGGTCCGATTTCGAGTCCGACTGAAGGCAGAAAATTTACTTTTGTTATTTCGGCCGTGGCTCGGCTTCGGGGTCGAGGGACCCTCCCGTGGCACACCCAGTCTTTGTCGAAGTAGTTACCCTTAATTGGGTGAAAAACCTGGCGGTTGAGCGAGTATTCCAGCAAAAACTCCTCCTTTCACAACCGTTAGCTCAGAAACAGTACAGCCTTAAGTAAGTACAGAACTTAAGGCCCTTAAGTGGTACAGATCTTATTTGGTAACTGATAAATAAAAAAAGAACTGATAGTGTAATTTAATCACAACGACGAATCAATTAGCGATCTTCGGTACCATATTTTTAAATGCATAAAATTCGACTGATGTAATATCAAAATGTCAAACTAATTCAATATTGAAAGCTACCTAGACGAAAAAAAAAACAGACAATTACAAAGCGGGTTATGAGGACATTTGAACTTGACAACGAAAATTAAATAATTTCCAGAAACGTGTATATATATATATATATATATATATATATATATATATATATATATATATATATATATATATATATCTGCATTTAAACGACTTAAAAATACTTTTTGACGTTTCAATAAATATATTTACATTATCCCAGATCACCAGTTTGGTTTCCGAACGTCACACTCCACTATCCAGCAATGCTATCGTGTGGTGGACGTTGGTTCGTCCGCATTAGAGCGAGGGATGTACTGCACTGAGCCTTTCTCGACGTAAAACATGCCTTTGACCGAGTCTGGCACCAGAGCCTGCTTTACAAACTCCGTAAATTCCTTTCTCCTACATACTTCCTTATTATGTAATCCTGTCTCAATGACAGAACATTCAGAGTAAGTATTGAAGCCCATTCATCCCTCTTTACTCAGTCTGCCGGAGATCCTCAAGGAAGTATCCTAGCTCCCATCCTCTACACAGTGTATACAGCTGACATCCCGACCCATCCTAGCACTGTCCTCACCACTTACGCTGATGACACGTGTTTGTTATAAGTAAATAATGATCCCTTCATTGCATCCAAGACACTCCAATCCCACATCATAAGCCATCAAGAATGGTGTCGAAAACGGAGAATAAATAAATAAATCCAATTTTAAAATAAATTAAAATAAATCCCATCAATTAACCTTTACCCTCCTTCGTAAACCTAAAATCCTTAATGCTCCTTACTTTGTCAAGAATAAACTTATCCATAAAGACCTCAATGCTCCATATGTTGCTGATTTAGCCCAAACCAGATACCAATCCTTTCATAGTAAACTGCACTCCCACATGAATCTATTAGTCTCCCAACTCGCTTCTCATTCGATACCTGATAACCCACTACGGCGTCTAAAAAGAAGATGGCCAAGAGACCTTCTAGTTTAGAACATTTTTTGAAATGCTACTTGTGAGTAGTTCTTCACAAGTGATTTACCTGTCATTATAATCATTTCCTCAAATTTACTTGATGTACAGTTGTAAATATCAATAAATAGTTTTTTTTTAAATATATATATTTATGAAAATGATACATTATCTGTCCCCTTTTAACCCTTCTATAATCTCTTTGATTATTTATTCACAAATGTATCGCAGTCTAATTACCTCACTGTGTAAAAAGAGAAACACATTTACATTTTAAGTCAATGAGCATTTAAATTTTGATGATCACTAATCCAATAAACGAAATGAATATTAAAAAGCTCCACTTTCTGTTATTTCTGCTTCAATCAAAATTTTCAATGTTTAAATAAATAATTCTAGTTATTGTGGTAAATAAAAAAAAAAAATAAAAAATGGGTGAAATGTGTCATTTTTCTATCGTTTAAAATCGACTGTCGCATTGCAATGATCTGATTGATCGGGAGATTTATGAGGTTAGGAAATCATATTAGATATGGACTCGGTGTTAATAAAAAAGGATTCCTTTGAATTTTTTACCGTTTTTTTTTTATTATTATTTTATTTAGGTATCTATTTATTAAAATTTACAACTGTATACATATGGTAAATGTGATTATAACGTTCATAATAACATGTTATTTGCTCATATAGCAGCTACCAGTGAATAGAACTTCAATAAACATATTATATGAATAGGTCACGAGGCCATATTCTTTTCAGATGTCTCGGCAGGTAGTCTACAATATAATAGGAAACAAGTTGAGGGACTAAAATAGTCCACTTGGTTTAAATTTCATAATTTATTTTACATTTGCATTGAATGCAAATACAATTTTCTTATTCAGTTCAAAGATTGGGCAACGTAAAGGATTGCAGTCTATATACAAAATTAAGATACCTTTTGCGGAACAATATGGCTGAACGCGCCGTTGTGAGAGTTATAGAGCGCTCGGTACAGAAGGTCGTGGGTTCGAACTCCAACTGGTTAATTAAAATTTATTTCGTGGGGGACTCGCAGAATGAATCTTGATCTTCCTCTCCTGGCTAAAATAGGTTGGTAACCTGTTGGATAACCTGTCCCTTTTGCCATAGTACGTAAGGACGTTAAGTCCCAATAATCAAACAAGATACTTTTAAAACATTTAAATGTAACAGATAATTTTAGTGAAATTATTTTCCTTTTCAAAGGTCTATTATAGAAGACAACACAATGATTCTTGTGTTTAGTTGGAAGTGATTTAAATAAAGTTTTCTGGTCATAATAGAGGGATAGTTGACTTAGTAATCAAACGCTGCTACAGCCTTCGATTCACCAGTTTCGTGGTGGAAAGGTTGCAGTGTCAACATGGCAAAGAGCCTTTGGACGGACCGATATCATTTTCAGTCTGTAAATATCCCAACTAATGGACCACGGGGGGTATAATGGATGCAGGTCCGAGCCCCAAACCAAACACTACTGTTTATGTCATTCTCGTCGATATGGGGTCCACGGTTGTTTGAGGGAAAAGAAATAATGTGGCTATGTTGGATACCTGATATATTAAACGAACCTGACAGTATAAAATTAGAATACCATTTTTTTATTAATCAATTAAAATTTACAGCGGTACAATAAAATATATCGAGTTAATCTGTAGTATTTGGATAATAATGACGTGGCAAAAAACTTCCTATTGGCAGCAATCAAATGAAAGTACTACATCAGAAAGAAATCCTAAAGCCATCTTCTTTTCAGGCACCTCAGAGGATTGCCAGGAATATGAAATCATAAGCAAGTTTGGAAACAAGCGGATTAGGATGATTATGTAGATTATTTTAAAATGAATGGTTTTTGATTCGAGCCGTATTATCAACATACGGAACATTATGGTCGTTGTAGATCAACTAGTTTGTGATAAAACAAGGAGCAATTACGGTTTTGGATTGGAGAGATTCGATACAGACAGAATTAGGTAATTTAGAATATCATTGAGTAATTATATAGACAACCTAGATTATAAATAGTTCCAATAGAAGGGGTTTGTGTTTGTAAGGAAATGATTATGTCGTGTGATTTCGGACTAAGTCAATGCATTTTGTTTTAACCATTTTTATATAAAAATATGTCAAAGGCTGTATTTGATGACTGGATGAGGTATATAAAGGAGGTTGTTCAAAGGGATCAGTAAAAATATAAGTTATGTTGAAATTAAAAAAAGACATTTTTTTTTTTTTTTTTGCCAACATTTTGGATATAGCATAAACGTGGCAAAATATATGTTTTTATAACTTCAAAAGTGGTAATTATTCAACTAATCCCTCCTAAAACCTACTTTAAAAAAATATGTCATTTTAAAAAATATCAATTCTTTAGAAAAACATGAAAAGTAGCATAATTGCTAAGCTTATGCCCATGTTGTATTAATTGATTTCTTAAATTTATTTTTTGTAACTGGTTTATGCTTGTTTGTTCTTATTTCCAACACTTTTTAAAAAGTATTTTTGACGTACTAGGTACTAGTAGGATCCATAGTACATAAAATATTGTTCTAGACTTAATATTAATGATTTTAATAATAATAAATATTTTTAAAAAAATCACTTAAAGGTTCTAAAATCAAAATCCTAAATCTCATTTTGAAAATCTTTTCTAAGAAGGACTCCCGGATAATCTCTCCTTACTTATCTACTCCAGGTTTATGTGTTTTGTTTTAATCCTAATTGAAATTGGTAAATATTTGTTTTACCCAAAGCATTAAAATAATTGGCGATACGAAGCCTTGAAATAGCAGCCTTCTGTATCTATGTCTGTACATTATTTGTGATAGAAGACTTAACAAGCGGGAAAACCTTGGCATATATGCTGTGCAAAAAGAATCAAATCATGTCAAGAATGGTGGGAATGAGCTCATCATATGGTTAGTACCAAGCATCATGTGTGCTTTGTAGGAAGAGACGGTGTCGAAGAACATAAACCAGATGGGTAGAAGAAATAAACGAGATATCTAAGAGCTACCTAATATTAGCAGGAGCAGACCAGTTTAGTTAGAACAGCCGAAGCTTTTCAGGTAAAAGGAGATGAGCTGTATGTTAATTCTTGATTAATAGATCTCTTCTATTTGCGTATCTTTGTTATTATTTTTGATGAATGTATTACATGAAAAATTATGAGTAATAATTTAGGATCGTTTTTTCTGAGCTAATTTATATAGTAAATAAATTTTGTATGAATGAAATTCTTATAATAAACGAAGTCTTTCAATAAAAAAAAATCCAATAGAAGTGGCAAAATAATTATCAATTCTACACGTAATAGTAAGAATATTCCTACCTTCATGCATATGAAAAAATATGCATATTCTTATAATAAACGAAGTCTTTCAATAAAAAAAAATCCAATAGAAGTGGCAAATAATTATCAATTCTACACGTAATAGTAAGAATATTCCTACCTTCATGCATATGAAGAAATATGCATATTCTAGAACGAAGAAAAGCAGTAGAGAACAGTTTGTACTGCTTCGTCGGGCCCAGCTATATAGAATAGAATAGAATAGAAAACAAAACTTTATTCTGGGACCAAGTCCCTTAAGGATAACATACATAAGACATTTTAATTTTGCTTCATTATTGGAAACGGATGTTTTCAGCTGCTGAAGCAACTCGTTTAGTGGTTGAATTTGAGGATGAAGACTCTTTGAATGAAAGAATGGTGAGAAGGTGGTTCCATAAATTTAATACTAAAATTATTTAGTGTTTCAGTAGTCAACCAGGACTCTATGCGCACTGCTATTGAAGCCGATCCTACGAAAAGCACTCTATTCAGAACATCTGCAGAGAATGTACGATGTTTTGGTTCAGCGGTATCCAGGTTTAGTCAACAGAAAGCAAGTATTGTTCCAAGAAGATAATGCCAAACCCCACACCTCTAGCCTTGCAAAAGAAAAACTAGCTAATTTGGATGGAATCGAGCTTCTCCCACACCCGGTATATAGTCCAGACCTAGCACCATCAGACTATTACCTGTTCAGATCAATGGTTCATTTCCTTCGTGGAAAAACATTCAACAACTTAAATGAAGTTGAAAATGGGGTTCTTGAGTTCTTCGATTCTTTTTTTTTTCATTTTTTGATATTTACAACAGTACAGAATAATATACAACAAGTAAGTGTGTTGACAGTGAATACAATGGCATGTAAATAACTTGTGAAGAACTACTCACTAGTACCACTTCAATAAAATCTACATTTAAAGGTCTCTAGGCCATCTTCTTTTCATACGCCTCGGAGAATTATCAGGGATGGAGGAGGAAGCAAGTTGGGAGACTAGTGGATTGTAGTGGTTATGGAGCTTACTATGGAAGGATAGGTATCTGGTTTGGGCTAACTCAGCCAGTGACAAAGTAAGGGGCATTTAGGATTTTTCGAAGGATTTTGGATTGTAAGGATTGGATACGAGATGAATTGGATGGTTTAGTAGAGCCCCAAAGCTCAACTCCGTACGTCCAAATAGGTCTAATAACAGTCTTTTGTAATGAATTGGGAGGTTTGATCGTTTGTCTAGTAAATGTTGAAGTATTCTGTAACGACGAGCAGTTTCTTGTCGCTTTAGTCTTGTAGTTCTTCGATTCGAAATCCAAAGAGTGGTACCATCAAGGAATTCTACAGCTGGCTTCCAGATGGCGCCAAACCATTATTAAAAACCTTGTAAGTAGAAGAAAAATAAATTTTGATTTTTACCTATAAAACGGTCATTTTTTCTGAATCAACCCATTATTATTATTATGTTTATACATGCATAGGCCGCTGAGAGACCACGTGAAGCGTCTACTTGATGTGAGATTTTCTGAAGCCCTACACTTCTTTCTTCTTCTCACTGTTCATTCCGTCTTGATTCCTTGACCCCTTGGCTCACTTTTCACTTTAGTATTTTTTGGTAAAATGTTCATGATGATTATATTATATTACAAAAATATATGTAGAGCCTTTTTTTCACGCTCTAGCTGAATTAGTAATGGTCGGGATCGATAATATGACAATCTTACTTATCCTTTCAAAAATGTAATGGAAAATATTTTTTGTAATATAACATTTGTCGCTACGACCTACCGTGTTGGAACTATATTCATTTGAATGAAGTCATGTTTGAAACCCCTATTTTTAAGTGACAGGGCTTATTTAACACGCTCTAGCTCTATTGGTGTTGCTCAGATCGAAACTTTGCCGACAGTTTCCTTATCATAAATTAAATGGGGAATATTATTTTTTTATATTACATTTTTCGCTAGAACTTACCTTTTAGTGGCTTTTTTGACGCATTTTTCATGTTATACTTTCATTCTTCGACAGCCTCAAGAGGGCTTTTAATCTTTCATTTTTGTAACATAAAATTTGTCACAAGGACCTAACTTTTAGGAGCTATATTGAATGGTAAAAAGTCACGTTGTAACGTTTTTAATACCTTCAATTGATTTGTAACGTTTTTTTTCCCTTCAACATAATTGTAACATTTTGACAAGCTCTAGTCTGGTAGCTCTGTTGTTTTTGCTCGGATTGAGAATTTTCCAACAATTTTCATATCAGAAATTTAATGGAGAATATTTGTTGTTACATTCGACGCAAGGACCTGCCGTTAAGCGGGTAGGCAATAGAAGTGCGACTACTGGAGTAAAAGACATTTGAATGCGCATTCTCGGATTTGTTACTGTGTAGAAAAAAAAGAAGGGAATTTTTATAATGTTCTTTCAAGGATATCAGACTGAATGGAAATGTCCTTCCATGATGTAATCCATTTGCTAGGGTTTTAGTAAACTAGAGCGAAGGCGGGCGTGGCCAGGATTTGAAAGGGTCAACTGAGGGCGATCCGCGTGCCAACTAAATTAAGTAGATGTTCGACCAAATGGCTTCTGGGGCTACCCCTCTACCTCTCAGCCGTCAGCCGTCTTCTATAACAATAGCAGGATATTATATGCGTCATAGTATTGTATATTATTGAATGAAAAAGCCGTAAAAGTTATTCTATTAAGAATTGAATGGGTCACCTCAATGACGGCGGAACTCACTTATAAAAATGTAATGAACATCTGGAACGATTTTTTTTAATAGCTTGAAAATAATACTCATGTTGTTTGTAACAATATAAACTCCCATGTAAAAACATTCAGCCATATTCAATTCCCAAGTCAAGGAAAAATATGGAAATGATGTATAAATGCTGGCAACAACGTAGTAACCCATGCAGGCTACGCGGTTGTGCATTTCCTTGCAGAGGGGGGGGGGAATGGTGAGTACTTTTGAGAAAAAATGAAACTTTTCAGTCTTGGCACCTCTTTTAGAATAAAAAAAAGGTTCATGGCGAAAGTGATGATTCTCCAGCTTGGAAAAGAACGAAATATGCTCTAAATGAACTCAGTAAGTTCATCGCTTGCTTTTTTTTCTGACGAGTTCACAATACAAAACTTATCGCATTTTACTTTTATTTAGGTGTTTTCGTCACCGGACGAGCCAACAGCCATGAGGGTTACGATATTTTGCATCAAGATCTCCGTTAGCAAAATGTTGTAGGTTATATCGCTGTTGAGGTGACTCATTCAGTTAATGAAGAGCTTCAATTACCGACCATAAAAAAAAAAAAAAAAATCTAAAACATATGCATTTTCAGTGAATATTAACACTGTTTGAGAATAAATTGTTCAACAAAATTGTAGTAAATCCAGTCAGTTTGCAGAAATATATATAAACTTGTGAACAAAGTTAAGTTTTTAGATTTAATTTTTAGTTTTTAGTTAAGGCTTGCTCAAAGAAAAGAATCCTCATCATCTTATATATGTAAATGAATTGAAAAAAAATTTCAAATCTAAATTCATACATATATTCATAAAGTCTAAATACATTCTTTTTTAAGTGAAGACAAACAGCCAATAGAGAGTAGGGCATCAGAAAATATGGTGACAAGTACCTATTCCTATCTCCACCTTTCTTCATTAAGACTTTTTTCATAGTGGTACTGATCTCCCATACAACTCTATTTTAGCCTTCATGCATCACTGGTGTTTGGACAAAAGAGGATAAGTATTTTCATGAAAATGATTTTATGAAAATAAAAATTTATAAATAATTAATATTTTGTTTAAAATTGTATTTTACTATAATATTCAAGGAATTTTTATGGTATAATATAGTGATTCATGAATAAAGAAATACATAGGCAGGATTCAAAATATTTTCAAAGTCGTCTTGTGAACTTCTCATCCCAAGACTTAAGCCCTTGTGACCAAATATCAGTGATATTTTGTGGCTATGTTTTTTATAAATATTTATGGGTAACCGTAAAGTTTGTAATGAAATGTCTGTAGGATATTTTTTATGGGATTTTGTAAAACGGTTACCTATAAGTCTCTGTACAGAGTTCTTCTCAAATAAAAATAAAACGAGGTTAAAATTAAAAGTTAGTTTTTAAAGCTTGTGAAATAAAAAATGTGGTTTTGGGATCTTCGACGACCATTCCTTGTAAAACCGAGCTCTAATTACACAAGAGAATCCGAACAGGTAAGTTGGGAAGAGGAACCAAACAAGGTAACCTAATTAATCGGAACTCGCAGCTGTTCCTTTGGGAAATAGGCAGAGCACCGTAAGGGGAATCGATTCAGCTAGTCTGGGTTCGAGTCCATAAAGAGTATCAGAATATATTGCCTAAGTGTTATTCACAAGAGAATCTTTAGTTGAGATTTCCATGCGTGTAAATTCCTTCCAAATAAAAGGGAAATTTTTTAGAAATAAAATATGATTGTAAATGGATATGACTGTAGGTGTCTAAAAAACTGATTTTATAAAAAAAAAAAAAACAGTATCTGATATTTTTTGTTAGATATTTATTGATGTTTACAACTGTATACAATATATACTATAAGTAATTGTATTGAATATGATTGTAATGATATGTATCTTCTGGTTTTTCTAGTTATCTATTCAGACACTTAGGAAGGTTATTGGGTACCTAGTATGAAGCAAGTTGGGAGAATAATGAATTCAAGTGTGTAACGAATTGACTGCACACAGGATAGGTTTCTTGTTTGGGCTAAATCAGAAATATATGGCACATTAAGATCGTAATGTATAAGTTCATTTGTGACATAATAAGGAGCATTGAGGATTTTTCGAAGGATTTTGTATTGTAAGGATTGAATACAATAAATTTTAGCGGAGGACCAAAGCTCAACTGTATATATTCAAATTGGTATAATTACTGTCATGTAAATGAGTCTTCTGTAATTTACTTAAAGTTTGTCTAGTATTTGATCTTAATTCCGAATTTGATATTACGGAAAAAGATTAGGCATTAAAAATAGATAAATTATTTGCCACTTTTTTGTGATTTAGTTTATTTCAACAATACCAAATTAATTTTGTTTTCCTTTGTGATTCCTTTCGTTTCTAGATAGTGACCTAAAGATATAAATAACCAAAACCTTGAGTTTTATAACTTATGTATTTTATAACCTGAGTATGATGAAGCATTCCAATGCAACACAAAAATTTTATAGCCTAAATTGTTTACTTGATTTGGTCAGGAGTTAACAAAAAAAAAAAAAAAAAAAAACTGAATCACTTGGATCAAGACTAAAGGACAAGGAACTTGTTGATATTTTGAACCGAAATTTATGTGTATAAGAAGAGAGGGTAGCGATTTACCAAGATTTTTAACAAGAATGGGATTTATTATAATGCTCAAAAACTAACAGTACATTTTAATTAATTTCATCAAAGTTAAAAAATTTTATGTTGACCAGTGGTTAATTGTCAATATATTTATTATAACAACAAAGCGAATAATAAAGGGGGAAACAGAAAGCTTTCTAGCCCGTGATATAGTTGGAGAGTACATGCTTACCTCACTACCTCTAATCACCTGCTAATAACGTCCGATCTTATCGATACACCGCAGATCCCATTACGATTATTTTGCCTCTAGTTCTACCAGAGTTGGGTCTTCGGCCAATTCACCTGTTGCTCTAGGATCGGACCTGTCCACGAGGTGAGAAGATTCATAAGAATGGAAGAAGGGTGGAAAAAAAAAGTCAGGAGGCTTTAAAGTTTTAGCGTTGTAAAATAATGAGCCCGTTAAGAACCTTTTAAAAATTCTTCTCCCGCAGCCTAAAATATAAACCGCTAAAGGCTTGCGCCTTATCTTCCAATTTCCCGCCAGTTTATTACCCTATATTGAAATATGGCCTTGTTAAAGTTAAGCTGTCCTAAAGCGATAATATAATTTTATTAGCAGGTCTTGATATAAATAGCAGCCCCGTCAGTTTGCGGTCCTATATACCTGCCATCTTAGGATATCTATTTGGGGTAACTCCTCTCAGCTAAATGGAAAATTATTATTTAATAATAATCGCAGTCCGCTCAACATCTATTTAGAAGCAGTTGCATATATATTTTTATAATAATATTGTGTCTACCCTTGCATTACCCAGGAACTGGAAGAACAAAAACGCAACTGTAAAAAATTTAATTTTACAGGAGAAGCGAGGAACTGAAATGAAATTCCTTCAACCAACATTATAGGTTTAAGAAATATTCATATAACCTTGTGAATTAGCCAGAATACAATTCTGTCAATATTTCAACCGACGTATTAATCAAACAAGAAGTCGTTTTGACTTGTAACTCGCAGATTTAAATGCCGACTTTTGTATAGGTAGTAGATATTGTATTTTGTATAATAGTGCAAAACTAGAGTTATAGCCGCCAATGAGCATTGGGAGCCGAGAAAAAAAATAAAATATGAAAATCACGTTTTATTTTCTTTCTCAGCTCTTAGTAAAGATAAAGAAATGATTCTTTCACGTTAAATCGTAGTTTTGTAGATAATTTGAAAAAAAAAAAAAAATACTTTCTTTATTCTCAAGGCTTAAGGGTGCTGAAAAACTCGAAAAAAATTACTTATTTCCAATGAAATCCGCTGTAAATCTGTGGAACATTTTTCATGAAAAACTGACCTCAAATCTCGATTTAGCTCACCAACCCTCATATGTGAAATTTTATCAAAATAAAAAAAAAAAGATTTTTACCCCTTTCGACGACGTTGAGATTTCATCAACAACTTCTAACAGCCATAACAACTGCTGTGTTCAACCGATTACAATAGTAATAGCATCGCAAGAATCATCGCAAATTTAGCTTTATAAGCATAAAACACTGGGTTTACTCTAGATTTTAGTGGACAAATATTGTTGAGAATAAAAAATTCTAAGGTCAACTATAACTTTATAGACATATTTCAATAAAGAGAAATTCTGTGACCTCCGGGCTTACGCTAAACTATGCAGTTTTAGGACTTCTAGATGACCTTAAAATTTGATTTCAATCGGTGGTGAAATATGCAAATTATTTACGTTTTTTTTTCAGAAATTGACGCCTATCTTCTAAAATCCTACCAAATTTTAGGGATAAAAAAATTTAATTTTTGATTTCGAAGAGATTGGGTTTCTATGTGTTTTTTGAGATGAGGAATCTGAAAATGATATCGGTTTTTTTCTTTTAACCTTTTTATTAAATCTTTAATCTTATATCACATAAATAAAACGTTTAAAAATATGCAATATTATCTATTGCAATCTTATTATCCTTACACCGTGTTACCCTTATTGCGCCTCTTCTCTTGGATCCCTTATCTTGTTTACAACTTATTATTTACAGAGACAGCTGCATCCTTATCCTATATAACTATTTCCTAAGAACGCCTACATAGCGTTGTTTCAGTTCCTACAGCGCATTAGATGCATAAAAAAACCCGGAGCACATAAAAACCTCCTATACTCAGTCTACGCACTAAGTTTGATTCGTCTACTACTCAATGATCTTCTAATATGTTTAAACAGACTAAAGTAGCATCGATTGGCAGCTGATATATGACTGATTGTAATGTATATATTTTTGTAAAATAATATAATCATCATGAACATTTTACCAAAAAATACTAAAGTGGAAAGTGAGCCAAGGGGTCAAGCAGTTCTAGACGGAATGAACAGTGAGAAGAGGAAAGAAGTGTAGGGCTTCAGAATATCTCACATCAAGTAGACACTTCAAGTTGGTCTCTCAGCGGCCTATAGGTGTATAAACATAATAATAATGGGTTGAGTCAGAAAAAATGACCGTTTTATAGGTAAAAATCAAAATTTATTTTTCTTCTACTTACAAGGTTTTTAATAATCCAAATATAAACCGTTGTTCTATATGGTTTGGCGCCATCTGGAAGCCAGCTGTAGAATTCCTTGATGGTATCTCTCTTTGGGTTTTGAATCGAAGAACTCGCGAACCCCATTTCAACTTTATTTAAGTTGTTGAATGTTGTTCCACGAAGGAAATGAGCAATTGATCTGAACAGGTGGTAGTCTGGTGGTGCTAGGTCTGAACTATATGCCGGGTGTGGGAGAAGCTCGATTCCATCCAAATTAGCTAGTTTTTCTTTTGTAAGGCGAGAGGTGTGGGGTCTGGCATTATCTTGTTGGAACAAGACTTGCTTCCTGTAGATTAAATCTGGATACCGCTGAACCAAAACATCGTACATTTTCTGCAGTTGTTCTGAATAGAGTGCTTTTCGTTGGACCGGCTTCAATAGTAGTGGGCAGAGAGTCCTGTTTGACTACTGAAACACGCCCTGATCCTGATTTCCTTTCAGAGCTCAAATCACCTTCACTAAATTTTTGGAACCACCTTCTCACCGTCTTTACATTAAAAGAGTCTTCATCCTCAAATTCAACCACTAAACGAGTGGCTTCAGCTGCTGAAAACTTCCGTTTCAAATAATGAAGCAAAATTACGATAATTTCGTACTTTACTCTCATTGTGAACAAAGGAAAACTAAAGAAGTACTGGGCCCTGACAGAGGGCATGCTGTTTAACAAATAATGTAGACGGGATCAAACATGAACTTCTTATCACAATTCTTAGTTCCCTAATATATATAAGAGAGGGATTACGATGCAAAGTTTAAACACAAAGAAAACGGTCATTGTTTCTGAATCATCCCATTAATAATAGTAATAATAATCATGTGTTCACTTGGTCTAGCCGTTAGACTTAATATTTTAAGATCAGGACTACTACCTTTTTTTCATTCATAGTGTTATATAAATATAGTAGGGAGGGGCTCCTATATATTAAAATACTGACAAACTATGTCTGAGGTTTGTCACAATAAAAAAAATAATTGGATGAAATATTAAAGACAATTTAGGACTAAAAATCAAAAAGAAAACTTAATTAATTAATTAAACAACACAAATACGAACGAATCATTACTGTATTGCTAAGTCAATAACTATTGACAATGTTTAAAAAGAACGCTAAGTTCATTTTCCAGTGGCCTAATGGGTCCTCCTTAGTTTCAAAGAGAAGAACTAATATTGACTCCCGAGGACAAGTTGTCGTCATTTCTCTATTATCTTTTGAGCCACCTATAGAGAAGATAAATATAATTTACTCTGAGGACAGTTCTCTGTTTATTGAAGATCAAAGCTGTCTCAAGAGTAAAACTAATATACAAAGGGAACATTTATTCTGCCCTGGAGATATCAAATAATTCAAAACACGAAGATGACTATGTTTGAATAAAGAAAAAAAAAATAGAAAATTTCCGAATGGATCGTTATTCATATTCATATTTACATAGTAGATCGATATTAATGTTATTGATGATATATGCATTTTTTGAGTTTTAGTTCTTTGAGTTTATGAAGCATTTGTCCTTTCAAAAAAAAATTGTATTTAAAGACTAGTTTCGAATGATAAGCATATCGGTTCTAAAAACACTTTCAAATTTATTTTTTATATATGTAAGATCCAATTCGTCTATTATCCAATTCTTACAATCCAAAATCCTTCGAAAAATCCTTATTGTTACCAATAATCCATAACGATCTTAATATTTCATATATTGCTGATTTAGGCCAAACCAGATATCTATTCTTTTAAAGTAAACTCCATAACCACTCAAATCCACTAGTTTAACAACTTGCTTCCCACTCCATTCCCGATAATCCTCTGTGGCGTCTGAAAAGAAGATGGCCTAAATACCTTCTAATGTAGAATTTTTATTGAAGTGCTACTGATGAGTAGTTCTTTTCCAGTTTTGACATGTTATTATAATCTTTATCAACACATTTACTAGATGTATATATTTCGTACATTGTTGCAAATTTCAATAAATGGATAAAAAAAAAAAAAAAAAAAAAAAAAAAAAAACGACAAGAAATCAAACATGTTGATTCTCACCAAACGAGGCAAAATGAAAATGCCTTCTGAAAGATGATAAGGACCAAGTGCAAACTAAGTGTAAAGAGACGAAAGGGTCAGGCAGAGATAGGTTGCCGATTAGGTTTTCCCTATGACACGTTTAAAATGGGACTATAGGAAATATTCATCTCGTAAAAACCAATCCTGATTTTTAATACATTCAATTACAATTTATCACAATAGAATAATTCATCAATCTTAATTAAAAACATTTCAATCACAAACATTGCGACCCATTGCGCAATCTCAATGGAATTTAAATAATAGAACCTACTATATTAGACCATATCAAAACAACACCAAAACAATACCAAACATTTCCTGATAGACTTTATGACTCAACAGGCTCATACAAATTTGACTACAACAAATATCCCCAACAATATATACTATAGACTAAAAAGTATTTTAAGGTACATTCTTAATTAACAAATAACCTGAAATAAATTTTGAAGGAGGCACGAATGGGGACAGGTCTCCTTTAGGTCTTAAATTCCATCCGCTTATATATCATTCGCTGATAGTCTTTAGATTCAAGACAGGTTAGAATTAAAAAATAAAGTTAAAAGATAAATTATAAAGTTATTACTGATATCCTGTTTGCTTTATATCATTTCTATTTCTGCTGTACGTCCCTAACATCTGCTGCGATGTCCTTAGATTCAACACTTCGCTATCGGAATAACATAAAACACTATTCCATAACTTCAGCATTGCGATTTTTTTTGTAGATTATCGTCTTAAAACAAGAAATACATGGAATCAATACTACATAGCATATAAATCCCTCATTTTATTAAAAATGCTTTTAATTATAAATTTAGTAAATATAATAAAATATTGTCAATCACAAGGATGTAAAGACTGTGTTGTTGACAACAAACTATCGCGATATCTCAATGGTATTCTATCAGAAATTATTAAGCATCTATTCAAAATGTATCGTTTTAATACATAATAATGTCAAATATATACATAATGTCAAATTTTATGAGAAATTTTTAAATTAAGCTGATTGCCGAGAAAAGGACCAATAAAAAATTAAAAAGAGAGCGGTCGTGTACTTTGTGCAACATTGAGGACTAAATATTTTCTTTGCAGAAAACTATTTCTCCTGTCATATTTCAAAATTACTGGGACACATAAATGAGTATCTCGAGGAATAGCTAAAGCCCATTTTCATAGAAGCTCGCCGGGAGCGAGAAAGAGAGAAAACAAGTCGGGTATTGCGCAAAATACAACGGCGCTACCGGTGAAAGGTTAATGATTATTCGAAATAACCAAACTTGAGAGAAAATAGGGATTTCAAAAATGACTTTTTTTTATTCAAACTAATACAACTCCTATAGAGCAGGTAATAGCGACAAATGTTATATAACAAGACATATTCCCCATCTAATCACGAAAATACCAAAAAATATTCGATACGACCAACACCGCTAGAGCTAGACCGTGTTAAAAAAGCTCCAACATTTAAAAAATGTGACTTTATTCATTCAAACCAATATAGTTCCTAAAAGGTAGGTCCTAGCGACAAACGTTATATGGCAAAAATATTTTCTATTGAATATCGCAAAATTTTCGATCCGAGTAACACCAAGAGCGCTATAGCGTCTTAAAAAGTTATATATTCTTTGAGAGAAAAAAAATGGTCCCACAGCCAAATGACATATCCATGTTTAACATTACAAACTAATCTTTTAATAAATTTAATATCATAGAAGTTATAGATAACACTGGCCAACAAAAAAAAAAAATTGTTTGTTTCCTGTGACTATTTTGTTGTTTCTAACTCAATTTGATACATATTTTTTAAATATGTCAACAATTATTCTCTAACAGCTTTTGTTTTTGTGTTATAGCTTACCAACTTTATTTAGAATTTTTACTTAAATTTTAATTATTTTTTGACAGTAAAATATATTCTGTTGTTGTTTTCGATATGCATTCGTCCAGGCGGTGTTGTGTGCTTAATCCAGATTGTATTTGAAATATTTGTGCCGAATATATATTTGAAAAATATCGAAAACCTATATTAGACTTTGTGAAAATTGCACATCATCAATACTTCAAAATAGATTTGTGCAATCAGGACAAGCCATGGGTTCCTCATATTGTTTGCCAAAAATGTGTTCTGTGTCTACGGTTATGTTCCACCTGGAAAAGAGATGCAGTGAAGTTTGTAACTTCCATAATTTGGCGAGAATCTCAAAACCATTATGACGACTGCTACTTCTGGGTTGTGAAAATAAACGGAATAAACCCTGGAAATCAAAGTTTTTGTCATATCCTAAATTATCTTATGCTCAACGATCTTAATTAAAATTTAGAGAAGTACAACCCAGCACATCTAAATCCTCTGATGATCCAAATCTCTGTGAACGCGAACAAAATATATCAAGTGATGACTCTGATCCAGATTACAAATGTAGCCTTTGAGAACCTCAACCATTTAATTAGATTAATAACAAAATGACTTAGTGAGGGATCTGAACTTACCGAAAGAATCTTCAGAATATCTTTAAAAGAAACAAATTTGCTTAATCCGAAACCAACATTACTTTTTATCGTACCCGAGAAAAGAATCTGTTACCGTATTTTCCTCAAGAGAAGCATTTAGTCTTTTGTAACGATGTTGGTGGTATTTTGCAACAGATGGGTTTAATAAACTACAAGCATAAGGATTGGTGTATTTTTATGGAAAGCAGCGAAAGAAGTTTAAAGTGTGTTTTGCTCCATAGCAGTAACAAGTACTATTGTACATTCGACGACTTTGAAAGAAGAATACACAAATATTTTATGCAAAGAGATCTACCTAAAGTCATTTATTCAAGGAAATACTATAAAAGATCATTTGATAATAAATTTAATACAACGTTATTAACATTATGTATTAATTTCCTTACATTTTTTAATGAAAACAGTAAAACTTTATATTTCACAAAATAAAGCTGTTAGCAATCTCCCAGTATTTTTTTCATAGTCAGGGCCTTTAAAATAACCAGTAACAATTAAAAAAATGAAGAAAACAAAAATTGTGTTGACCAGTGTAATTTATCGATTCCTAATTACATTTAGCAGGGGTTGAAAGTAACATTAATTAATAAAGAACTGCCTTTACAACTTTATATAGATGCGGTACCTCGCAGAGTGACCTTATATTGCCTGCTCTACCTCTGACTCAGGGTACATTATATCTTTTGAAGAAATATGCTTTCTAATCAGCTGCTTGTAGCTCTGTGCTATATTTGCTAATCCTAGCAATATATCTTGTGTTAGCTCTCCTTGGTGTGGAGGCTTGCCAACTTCTGTGGCGTTTATGGTTCTTGAATACTTCCTAATCGACGGCTTAGAAAAAAGACGCTATTAATATATTCTTTAAATTAGACTGATGTGTAAAAAGTACGTTAATTTCCTTATTACCAATAAAGTATGAATATGTATCTAATAATAACTTAATTGATCACTTTATTTAGTAGATTTAATAAATTAAAGACAACGAAGGAATCACAAGTCAATAAATATCTTGAATATGCTTGAAGAAACCTTTGTCATAACAAACAACAGACTTTGTATAACATTTCAATTAATTTAACAATATGCAACAGATACCTGCTCTTTAATAGTAAACTTCATAACCCATCGAATCAGCTGGTAGCTCAACTTGCTTTCCATTCTATTTCTCCAAGGTGTCTAACAAGAAGATGTTCTGGGCACCTTTTTATGTAGAACTTTTATTGAAGCGCTATTAAAGGATAGTTGATTTACAAGCAATGACATGTCATTATGAGCATGATCTTCACAGTTACCAAATACATTTAGGATGAAAAAACTTTACACATTTTGAGGATGAAAAAAAGTTACACATTTTGAATATAGAAAAAAGTTAAACATTTTGAGGATGAAACAAAACCTTACACAAGGAAACTATAGACTCGCAGTCAAAAGACCAATTTCCATCCATGTAAAAAAAAATCTCTTGTTTGAAGTTTTAGAAAAAAAAAACATTTTCTCTGTTCTGAGGAAAATCAAAATTTTTAAACTATGCATCTACCTATCATTTTAAGGCTTTTGATTTAAATTATCTATACAATAAACGTAAAATGTTAATTTTTACTTCGTCACAAACAAACTTATCCACAAATATCTTAATATAGCTTACGTTTCTGACTTAGCTCAAACCAAATATCAATCCTTTCATAGCTAACTCCACAACCATTCAAATCCATTAGTATTACAACTTGCTTCTCATTCCATTCCAGATAACCCTCCGCACCTGAAAAGAAGATGGCCTCGGGACCTTCTAATGTAGAACCTTTATGAGTGGGGTTGTTGCTTTAAAAACAAGTGACGTGTCATTTTTATCTATGTCATCACATTTACTTGATGGATAATATTTGATATTGTATATACAGTTGTAAATTTTAATAAATAAATTTTAAAACAAAAATAATAATAATTAATTTACCTTGAAAGAGCTAAAGATTATTTGTTTCAAGGATAAGTTACATTATAAGAATGTTTTTCAATATGTAGAATTTATTTAATCAAATATATAAACAATCTTATTTTTCAATTAATTAAACTTGAACTTAAATAGAAATTTTTTGATAAAGAAACATTGATACGTTTCAAATTCAAGACATTAAATAAGTTTCATCTAGATATTATTTTTCAATCTATGTGAAGAAAAAAAATGTATGCATCGATTTTTTTTTCTTTCTTAAAGTCCAGCAGGTTTCCTAGCTAATTTTGCCAAAAAGTCATAGTGACTAAGTGTTACCACGAAATAATAGTAAGAACGACAAAATAATATTAGGAATATGTAATTATTATTTGGTAATGCATTTTTGTGTCATTTTGAATTAATTATGATAGAATAGGACTTTTATCCCAGAATAATATAAATTTTTTGATTTTATCAACTTGCAAAACATATTTCTCATCGAGGATACAGTTAATTGTAAATTGTTAAGTATACTTGTCAATGTATTTAGTTCTAAATATGTTATATCGTGCCAATTAGGTATTTCATAATTAGACCATTAAAAGAAATCCGAAAGTACACTTGTGATCCTGATCCTGAATAAGGTCTTTGAATAAATTTGTCATTTTTTATTTATTTTTAAGATATTTCCCCAAATTTAACTCCTCCCTCCCCTCTCATTAATGAGCCGTGTTATCTGAAATGCTTTCTTCCTCGAGTTGGTTTAGTTGGGCCAGAATAATTTTTCTAATGAATAATTCATTCTCTTATTAATTCTTCAAAAAGTCTCTTTTTACATAAATTTTAGCCAATAAAAACAAAATTTAACTTGAATTGCAAATGATTATTATCTTAAAGAACTAATATTTAATTCAATACTAACCATCTTATCATCTTGTCTTAGCTTGATATTGAGGTATTTTAGTCTAAATAATAATTATGTATTCGTTTGCAATAAATCTGAAAATTTATATTTTACATAAACTGAAATATAAATTATTTATTTATTGATTCCAATGCTCACAATTTAAAATACTGCCTAATATCTTCCTTCTTTCTTATTTTGTACAAACCATTAAATATCCGTTAAAAATCTATATTTATCTAAATATTCCATTTGTTGCTGGCTTTTCCAGATATCTTTCCTTCCATAATTAAGTCAAACACACTAGTGTGACAACCAGTATTTCAATAGGTTAACGATAATACCCGGGGCTTTCGGAAAACAAGCTTAAATTCAGATCAAAGCTTCATTGGCATTTATTTAGATTTTTATATTTTAAATCAAATTATATATATTTTTTAATACTTTAAATTTAGATTCTTTGAATACGTAAGCAACATAACTTTGCATACTGACCTGCCGACAGTTAAAGAACAAAGAACAAAGAACAAATACGAACCTACTACAAACGATTCCATGAAAAATTACATAGACATCCAAATACACTGATAAACGACATGGCCACAACACACAGAGAAGGCTAAAAAGGAGCTGCATGAGAGACCTCCTGGACTAAAATAAAATTAAAATAAAGACTGGAGGTGCCGCTCGCTGGGTTCTGCTCTCCCTCATGTCTTCCGCGAAATTTTCTTTCTCATAACAGATTCACTGGTTGTCTATTTGTAATTAACAGCTGTTAATAAAGAAAAAAAGGAGAAAAAAAGATTCTTTATATTGCAACTGTATTTATCGGAACTCTATTAAGGGATAGGGAAGTGCAGGATGGTTAGGGATTTTTTCCAATCTTTTTCCCCCCTTTTTTCTTTTTTTTTTCCTGATAAAATTATCCTAAATAAATAAAATCTATATACGCCGCTTATAAATATTGATGCCAAGTTATGATAAAATTCTTATTTTCTTCACATTATTTCTCAAATATCGTTATCCATAATGATCTGAATATTCCAAATGTTGCAGATTTTTTCGCTCAAACTACATACCTACTGTTCTATGACAAACTATATTCCCACTCGCATCCATTAGTCTCTCAACTAGTTTCCCACTCAATATCTGATTAAATTGAGGTGTCTGTAAAGAAAACGACCAAAGGACATTCTAATACAGAACATTTATTAAAGTGCTACTAATGGGAAGTTCACTAAAAGTCATTGAGATGTCAATGTAATCATTTCAATAAATTTTATACATAAAAAAAATTAATGAGCGGTTGAATATTAAATTCTGAATTTGAAAAACACTTTCTATTGCGATGAAAAAATCAATAACAGATCCCTGAAAAGAAGTGGTTTGTGTGTCTTGGGAAGTGTAAAAAATTTTTTAATCCCTGTACAGCCTTGGGCAAAAGTATTAGGCACCCCAGTATTGAGGAATAACCCATTAAAAGAAACAAAACAGTTCCCCTTAATGGGTTATTCCTCAATCCTTGCTAGTTAATACTCTTTGAGAAACTTTTGGTGAGAAAATTGTTGGTGCCTAATACTTTTGCCCAAGGCTGTATATTTTTAGCTATATACCATCTACTTCTTTTTCAAACTATAAAATTATTTATATTCTGACTGTTCCTCGAATTTTAGTTTCTCGTGCTGAAACTAATCATATCATAAGCCGGCAGGGTGTGGTCTTGTGATTCAAGGTGCTTCCCAGTGGCTCATCCTAAAAATTTAATGACTCAATAACATCCTGCAGCCAACGACTTATGATAATCATGATGATGATGATGATGACCTAAGATGACCTGCGCACACTCACCGACTAACAATTAGCTTAGGCCATATAGAGCTATATTTAAGTGGAGCTGATATCATCAAAGCTCTTCCTAATAAATTATACTGAGGCTTAGGGTTTAAACACATTATTATCTGAAATAACGAATAGATCTGACACTCTGATCTAGAATTTAACTTAAATTAGTCAATGGTTCCTTTTCTATTAATCTATATTGTTACTATTTTGTAAATCTAATTTAAAGTACATTTTCGCAAATTTAATTTCATGGAATATAAGGTAGTTGTTTTGAATAACTAATTCTGACCCACAATCCAATAGAACTCATTCGCTATTAGTAGCTAAATGTTGTGCTGGATTTTATCATACTTATGATATATTTCAATGTTCTTTAGTTATTATGTCACGTAATCATAAGATGGTGTTTCGATACTGATAGGTCAGAAATACTTGAACGGTAACTATCACCACGAATATTCCCGTCTAATCGATTGTCCATGTCGTGACACGTACTGGAGGAAGACTAAAGGCCCCTAGTGTACCGACCTGGGAGTACACCGCACGCTGATCTGTTAGAGGCTTTTATAAATGGCCTTGTCTGTCGAAAAAAAAAAGCCCGGACATAGCTAGCCAATTAAAGAAACAGTGTTCTAGTTTGTACTCAGCATAACATTGGTTAGTTTCTGGCTGTTTTGGTCAAAATTCTTCGGTATTAGCTTCGGCTAATTGTTATAAAAACATTTTTTATTTTTCATTTTATCCTTAGTAACTAAATGTGAGGTGCAGTGATTACAATAGCATGTCATTAACATTTGCAGAACTATCCATTAGTAGCGCTTCAATAAATGATCTAAATTAGTCTTTTTAGAAACCTTGGAGGATTATCGGGAATCGATAAGTATCTTGTTTGGTAACAAATCTACAACATACGGGACATTTATATTGTTACGGATAAGTTTATTTGAAGCATAATAAGGAGCATTGAGGATTTTATTAAAAGTTGGCATCGATATTTATAAGCCACATATTGATTTTTATTTATTTTAATTAATTTAAAACTAGAAACAATCCCTAACCATCCTGAACTTTCCTGTTCTTTAATGGAGCTACGATAAATACTGTTGCAATAGAAAGAATCTAAATTTAAAATATGAAAAAATATAATTGCATTTATTTAAAATATAAAAATCTAATTTAATGCCAATGAAACTTTGATCTGAATTTAATAGTTTTTAGAGAGGCCCTGGGT
Source organism: Euschistus heros (assembly GCA_003667255.2). NCBI lineage: Eukaryota > Metazoa > Arthropoda > Insecta > Hemiptera > Pentatomidae > Euschistus > Euschistus heros. The sequence continues at coordinate 6,082,342 of RCWM02000006.1, forward strand.
AACTGAATCGGTATTGTTATCAGATTATTGGTAATCCAATGAAAAACTGCTTGATACACCAGTTGTGTTTAAATGCTAATAGACTTAATTATGGAAGGATAGATATCTGGTTTTAGCAAAGCCATAAACAAATGCGGTATTTAGATAAATATGGATATTTATGAATATTGGAAAGTTTGTAAAAAATAAGGGAGAAGAACGATATTAGAGAGTATTGATTTTTATTTTCCTAATTTTTTTCTATAACCAAGGATAATAAATAAAATATCCCTAATATTAATGGAATTTGAAAAAGTAGAACACACTTTAGTTCCCTTGTCAACCTAAAGTTACGTTATCAACAGTATAGTGTAAAAAGTATAAATATCGATATGCTATGGAGTATATACATATTAATTATAAAATTTTCATAATTTAACTATGTTTATTTGGGGCTCCACTAATCTTCTCATTCTGCTCGTATCTAATCTTTATAATTAAAGACCCTTCATAAAATCCTCAACGCTCATTATTATGTCACAAATAAACTAATACATAAAGATTTTAATGTTCGATATGTTACTGATTTGGTCAAAAGAATATCCCTATTCTTTCATAGTAAACTCCATAACCATTCAAATCTGCTATACTCTCAACTTGTTTCTCACTCTCCGATAACCCTCTGAGGCGTCTGAAAAGAAAACTGCCTAGAGACCTTATGTAGATCCTTTATTAAAGCGCTATTGATGAGTAGTTCTTAACAAAGAATAACTCATTAAAGTTCCAGACTAAAGTTCTTGACTTGTCATTGTAATCATTTTCCGCACATTTACTCGTTGTATATATTGTATACAGGTGTGAATACCAATGAATAACTAAAAGAAAAAACGTATTCAGTATTATAAAAACTAGTTAACCAAATTACCTTGTCATTAATTTAAGGTGATATTGTTTTCTCGTGGAGCTAAACTAACATCTTATGGGTACGTAAAGTGATAGTAAGGGCTTAGTCAGTGAATGTGGTATAAACAATAAACCCTTGTTTGGTTTAGATAAAGTTTAAAAAAAATCTAATTTTCTTTAATAATAAACAATTATATCATTATTAATAGTTGCTAAATAAGGTCTCTTTATTAAAAATAAATAATAATAATTTTCAAACTATCCTTTCCTTAGCTATTTCTCGGAATGATGTCTCAGCAAGAACTAATCAATGAAAAAGGGGGGTCTCTTTTACGGGAATTCAGCTTTTGAAACTTGATATTGTTTCTTCAACAAGCTGTTGAAGATAAACTTTGAGTCATTAAAGAAAGAAATTATTTTAATATCCATGGATTATAACAGCCTCTCAATCCTTTAAAGTAGAAAGCTCTTATTTTTTTTTTATTTTAGATTACTTTTATATATATGAATAACACATAAAATAAGTGAACAGATTCAAAAGTGAATTCATGTTTTAAATAAAATTCATGTTTTGGTAAAAGTACAATGTTTTTCCAATCTACATATTACTGCATGTTGCTGTTGTCTGGGTACATTTATATTGGGGCATAAATATTAATAAATGTAATACAAAAGACTTAAATGTATAAAAAATAATAAAATCAGAACAGATCTTCGTGTATACAAAAATAAAAAATAAAATTTTCTAGAAGCTATGCATACATAGCAGAAGAGATAAACAATTTAAGAAATGAGAAGAAAAAAAAAGTATGATATCAACATTGATCAAAAATAAAATTGATAACATACACTTTTTATACATATTTTTTTTTTATTTAATTGAAATTTATAACTGTATATACAATATAAATATATTATACACCAAGTAAATATGTTGATAGTGATAAAAATGACACGTCACTTGTTTTTAAAGCCACCACCCATTGGTTGCACTTATAAAGGTTCTATATAATAAGGTACTATATTAGAAGGTCTCGAGGTCATCTTCTTTTCAGGCACCTCGGAGGGTTATCTGGAATGGAATGAGAAGCAAGTTGTGATACTAATGAATTTGAATGGTTATGGAGTTTGCTATGAAGGGACAGATCTGGAAGATATTCTAGATATAAAATAAGAGTTACGCCACGTTTTATTTTCAACGATTCTAGGGTCCATCTAAAACCGATATTTAAAATCACGTTTAAAAATTAAATCGAATTGGTTTCGAACAGTCAGGTGTCCTATGTAATTAAAATTATTGGAATATCAGCTTTCCTCTCTAATCTGCTTAACTAGATTACAAAACTATGAAAAAATTAATAATAATTTTTTCCTTTTCGAACCTCCGACTTTATTGAAATCAAACTGTATACTGCATGTCGAGTGTGGAGGAAACATTCTGCCGGCGCACAGTGGGCAAAAACACCAATCTAGGTGGACAAAAGTTTGGAATTTCTGAGTGCTTGACCTTTTTATTATTAGTTGGTAAGATACTTAATACTAATATTTCCTGCCATACAGTGTTTACAAATAAATAGTAAATGATTGAATCATTCCTGATTACACAAGTGCCTAATAACCAACAGTCTTTATCTTTATTCGATGGTCATTTATTATGTTCAAGGTGTGTGTAGCTCAAAGTATTTTTGCTTTTATTCAACAATGGACATTGCTGAGACAGGTAAGACATTATATTTCCACATTGGTTATTGAATATACATTGGAATCTTCCTGTAGAGTTAATTTAGCAATTTGTAAATGTATGCCCCTATTCAATAACGAAAAACTATATAACCCCCAAGTTACCCCGAGGATTTGTTTGTTGGGTTAGTTTCACCAATCCTTCTAGTATTTAAATTTTGCAAAGAATTTTTGCGATTTTTTGCGTTTTGGGTGATATATAATTTTTTTCAGGCAAAACACTCCGAGTCACGAGGAGGAAATTTTTTGAAGAGTGGGTTAAGTTTCCAAAAAAAAAACCGCCTAGACCACTTGCTGAAATTTATTATTACTTCCGCTCATATTAACAATCAAGAAGATGTCGAGATTGAGCCTTTAAAAGTTAAAATTTCGCGTATTTCCGACAAAATTTCGGAAAGGTGGGACAAATGTCACAGAAAACTAGAAATTTTTTAAAAAAAATACTCTAGTGGGCTTGATTCAGATAACTTGGATTTTAGTATTTCAGTTATCCAACCTACTTGTCAACGCTCAGGACGCCCTAAAAAATGTTTCGAACAAGCTAGTGAGAAAAACAAAAAAAAGAAAAGTCAGCGAGTTATTGAATGTAGACTGTAAAAAATTGAGTTACGCTGCACAGCACGCGCTTTATGTTTCTGGCAAGCGTGGTGCTTCCAAAGTTTTGAAAGAAGCATCTACTTCTCAACAGCTATCTTCTTCTACAAGAAAATCGACCTCTACCAACATTCGATGTTTTTCCCCTGAAGAAGCTTTGGCTCTCTTTTTCGACTGCAATTTAACAAAGGCTTCATATTGCTTGCTAAGAAAAAAAGCGAAAGAAGTAGGTCATGATTTATATCCTCCCTACTACAGATTACAACATGCCAAAAAAGTTTGTTTTCCGGAAGAATATATTACAATTACCGAATGTAGGGCTGAATTGCCATTGCAGGAATTACTAAATATAACAACTCGGAGGCTATGTGAACTGCAACACTCTGTATTGAAGCAACTAGTTGACAAGGGAATTTATGAATATAATTTATACAGCAAATGGGGTTGCGATGGAAGTGGGGGGCAGAGCAAAAACAATCAAAAATTTTCGAATGACTCTAATGATGATGAAAATATTTTCATGTTCTCGCTGGTGCCTATAAATTTGCAATCTTTGAATGGTCAATCCTGTGTATGGCAAAACAGAGTACCCGGGTCAACTAGATATTGTCGCCCCATAAAATTTATGTTTCAAAAAGAAACGGTCTCTCTAATATATTCTGAAACAGAACTGATTAAACAAGAAATTCAAGTCTTAACACCTACCAAAGTTAATGTCGAAGATAAGGAAATATCCGTCATACATAATTTGGCGTCAACTATGCTGGATGGTAAAGCATGTAACGCATTGACAGGCACAAAGTCGACTCAGACATGCTACATATGCAAAGCAACCCCAAAAGTATTTCAAGATCCGAGTTGCTCACTCCCACTACACTCCGAAGAAAATTATAGTTTTGGTTTGGCTACATTACATGGATGGATTCGGACTTTTGAATTCCTCCTAAACATTGCATATAGACTAACTTTGAAAGAACGAAAAAAAACTTTGAAAACCGAGGAAGATCGAATAGCATTTACTTTGAATAAGGCAAAGATTCAAAAAGAATTCATTCAGTCCAGTTAGGTCTTAATGTAGACCAACCAAAACAAGAATTCGGCAACACCAATAATGGTAACATGGCTAGACGCTTTTTCAAAAGTTCGGATATAACTGCTTCTATCACTGGTTTAGATGAAGCTCTCATAAAGCGATTCGGGGTTATCCTTCAATGTCTTTCATCAGGATACGAAATCGATGTAGAAAAGCTCAACAAATACACGTCTGAAACCAAACGGCTCTACTTAGATTTGTATTCCTGGTACGGTGTGACTCCCACGATTCATAAAATCTTCGACCATAGCATTCAGATTATTGAAAATCAATATCTTCCAATTGGACAATTGACTGAAGAGGCTCAGGAAGCCAGAAACAAAGATTTTCGACGTTTCAGGGAACGGAATAAGAGAAAAATTTCACGAATAGCAACAAATAGTGATTTCTTGACAATTCTATTTGTTTCATCGGACCCTATTGTTGCTTCACAACGAAAACCTGTAAAAAAAAAATAAAATACCGTTAGATTGAGATGTGCTATATTTACTAAAGTGCACTACTCCGAACGAACAATTACCAACCTTAAATCATGAGAAACTAAATGATGACATGTCAGAGCCAGAGTTATCAGAGAAATCTAGATCATCATATTATGATACAAGTAAAGAAGATAATTAGTTGTTTGATAATCATAATTTTTTTTTTATTTATCTACCTGTGCTTAATTAACTTTAATAATTATTATAAATTAAGCCTAATTTTAGTTCTGTGATTAATTTAAATTCTATTAAATGTACATTGATTATTAAAAAAAAAAAAAAAAGAAATAAAAGTTTTACAATCTATAATTTAAAGTTTCCTAAATGATTTAAAATACATCATTAGCAGGTTTATACCGATAATTAACTTTGTTGTATTACTTTTCCCGTATTGTGGGACTTCAAACATTAAATGCAGGAAAGTTTTAGATTTTAGCCAATAAATTTGATTTTTGACCACTGTGCGCTTGCTAATCGTGTCAAAAAATTAATTAGATTTTTTAAATTATTTTTCCCGCAATTTAGGACCCCAAAGGTTAAATATGGACAAGTTTCAGAATTTTGTCCACCTAAATCGGTCATATTGCCCACTCTGCGGCGGTGAAAACATTAATAAAGGTATGCCTTTTGGTTTATAATTAAAAAATATATGGTGCGTTTCATGTAAAGAAATATCTTTTTGTGATCACAAAAAAGAAATAAAATATATTCATTTTTTTATTACTTTTTCTTTTATACATTTTCTAATATAGTATTATACCGCCCTTATGGATCCAGGTATACCTACCCAGTGTAAAATAAACTGTCCGGATTCTTCCAACTGGTTAAACCCTGAGCGAGCTGATATTTCAACTAGGAATCGTAACCTGCTCCATTACCCTCCTGGAGGCGGATTATGTCCAACCCAGTGGAGGTGAATCTGATGAAAAATGGTGGGCTTCTCTGCCTCATGTAAAGGAGATAAAGTTGGCTGTGGCTTGTAACAGATGAGTTGTGATTTGTTCGCCCTCCTTCCTATCACGTGTTTCTTATATGGCCTTGCCTCGTCCACATAAGGAGCTCTTGGCACCTCTCCATGTTTGAGATGGTAAAAATTTTATATCGACATTAATTTGATTGCATTTTGCCTTTTTTTATCCCTGTAATTTTAAAAATAAAAATAGTCTACTCTATTTGGACAAATGTCTTACTTGGCATCCAAATAAAAGACTAAAACGATTAGACATCGCTCGATGTTATAGGGCACCCAAACATTTACTAGACAAATTTCCTAATAAATTACAAAAGACTCACATGATAGTAATAAGAAATATTTGGACGTACAAAGTTGAGCTTTCGAGTACCACTAAACCTTACAATTATTCTAGTTTCCAAAATCCTTCAAAAATTCATCGGTGCTTTTTATTATGTCACAAATAAACTTACCCATACTGATCTGAATGTCCCAAATATTGTTGAGTTGGCTCAAACAAGATATCTACCCTTCCATGATAAACTACATACCCACTGGAATCTAAAACACTCCGAAATACCTTCCCCCTCTATTCCTGGGAACCCTCCGAGGTGTTTAGAAAGAAGATGGCCTAGGACCTTTTAGATTTTATTAGTGAGGAATAAAATAATGATTAGTTCTTTATAAGTTATTATAATCATATATCCACGAATTAAACAGTTGTTATAAGTTGTAAATTTCAATGAATCAATAGTAAAAAACTTAAAAGGATAATATTGCTTTATTCTACCGACAAATAAGTTTATTACTTGCGAACTCGTAAACTGTGTTTTCCAATTACAATAACTTTGGATAAATACATCTAATAATCACTCGGCGATGTAGGCGATATACATATTACATTACAACTCAGAACTAACCTTACCACTAAGTCGATCATTAATTCGATGTCCACGCTTTGTAGGTGATTGTAACATTAAAGGGAATTTTATTATTGAAATTTTTCATAATTTTGTCTGTTTTTTTCTTTTTAATTTTAATTATACTATATGTTTACAACTGTAAACAATACACATATAATAAGTAAATGTGAGCTGAAGTGATTGCAAATACAACAACTTATAAATAACAATACATTAGTAGTACTTCAATAACTGTTCTACATTAGATAGTCCCTAGGCCATTTAGTTTTCAGACACCTCGAAGGGTTATCGAAAATCGAGTGAGAGCAGGTTTATTAGTTGATTCTAGTGGGTATATAGCTTGTCAAGGAAGGATATGTATCTTGTTTAGGCCAAGTCTGCAACATATGGGACATTTAAATCGTTATAGAATTTGTGAAATAATGAGAAGCATTGAGGATTTTACGAAGGATTTTGGATTGTAAGGACTCTGAATACGGGAAGAATTGGAAGATTTAGTGTAGCACCAATTCTCAGCTCCATATGTCCAAATGGGTTTATAAATGTGTCGTCTAGTTGCAAAACCTGCCAACTCCTCAATTTTGAGGAATACGTTTTTTCTGTTTTCTGAGTCCTAAGACACATGTTCCACCTATTGGAAACAGGCAACCTCGCCAAAACCAGTCAAAACCTTGTTAAACCTGCGTTTGAAAATCACAATGTGCTGTTAAACCGGCCAAATCCTTCCGTCAGTGAGTTTCGAAACCGGCAATCTCCACATCCGCTAGATCGTGCTGTTTTAGATCAAGACGTCCTCTTATCAAACAACTATCAGTCTGATCCTGCTTTTCCAGCACTTAAGGTTCATGCCTTCATTGTTCAGTGCACTTTGTTTTCGATATGATGGAGAAGTTTGTAGAAAGGGTTGCAGCTAATTTAGCAAGAAAGGGACATGGAGAAGAAACAAACCCCTCCAGATCGGGTTGTTCCCAAATTGAGAAGAAGTTAAGGAAAATCGAGGTAGGCGATTTTGCAACTAGACGCAATTATAATCACTATCATGTAAATAAGTATTTTGTAATACTTTGGAGCTTAGAACATTTTTCTAGAAATTCTGTTGTCTGAATTGAAAAAAGAAAACTATTTTGACACTGACAACTTCTATGGTACATTTTTGTTTTCTTTTTACTCCTGAGTCTCACTTAATTCAATAAATTTGTATGTCATTTAAAGATCTTAATGCTTCATATGTTGTTGTTTTATCCCATACAGATAACTATTCTTTCATAGGTAAATACCCACTTAAATTCATTAATCTCCCAGCTTGCTTCACACTCGATTCCCAATAATCCAGAAAGGTGTTTGAAAAGAAGATGGCCTAGAGACCTTGTAATGTAAATCTATTATTAAAGTAATATTAATGAGTAGTTCTTTACAAGTTATTGACATGTCATTGTAATCATATTCTACACTAATTGTATATATACTATACAGTTGTAAATATCAATAAATAATTATTTTTAAAATTGGCTAGAAAGAAATTTTGTTTATTTTTTTTTTTTTATCTGTGTGGCTTGAGGCGGTTAGTGATGGCAATAAATCAAATTAATAACAAGGTATGACGATGTTTCCCACATTAAAATATTAGAAAATAAAAAACATAAAGTAAATACTATAATGGTACCAGAATAATACTAGGTATTTTTTTTACCCCCCTGGCTAACACGATTGTTAGGCTAAATCCCATACTACATCTTGAGCTGAGTCAGCCGTATCCTGTTCGTGCCTCAGATCGACGATAGTTAATGGAATAAATAATACCCCCCCCCCTCCCTCGAAGAGGGTATAAATATCAGAAGCTGTTGGTAAGAGAAGATCGTGAAGAAGGGGTGGGCTCTAGTGGCAACCTCCTCTCGAAAACTGAGCTCCTGCTAACGAGCATCATTAATTTAAAAGTCAGTTTTTTTTTGTTTGGTTTTTTTATGAAGAGAATCCTGATACAGTCCTTATGATAAACTATCACTCAGGATGACAAATTCAATTTTTTTTTCCTTTTCTTTTTTAATTTACCAGCGGTTTGGATTACTTCGAGGACTCGGTTAAGGGCACACTTGATGTTTTTTCAGCCTCATTGCAAAACTTATAATGTAAACATATTCTGAATAATCACAACTAAACAGAATGTTTAACAATATACACTCCAACCCCTCTTGTTAGTTAACAGCAGATGTTTTGTTTACTGCCAACCTAACCACACTTTCATGTTTCCTCTACAAGTGCTCCGTGATTAAAAAGCACCAAAGAAACATTACAGACTTTGTGAAAAAGGATAACCTGTTATACTTTTCAAGTAAACTAGGTAATCAGAATAAATCGTGAGCGCCGCATAAGGTGTGTTGTATATGTGTAGATCTCAGAAAAAGTAAAAAAAAGAAGAAAAGGAAATTTCAGATTTGCCGTTTATATGATACGGAGGAATCCAACAAACGATTCTGATGATTGCTACTTTTGCAGGATTTTGTGATGTGCGATAAGATCTACAAGATGATGATGAAGAAATCCTTCCTCCTTACTTCCTTACTTCATGGCGCTACAACCCATCACTGAGTCTTGACTCCTCCAACATAGTCCACCATCTGTCTCTTTTGCGCCGCCGTTTTCCAATTTTTCACACCCAGAAGGGAGCTAGCATTGTTTAGCACACCATCATTCCATCTTGGCCTTGGTCTACCTACTCTGCGTTTGTGGTGGATCCTGTCTTCCAACAACTTTTTTGGGATCTTCTCTTCAGACATTCTGGCAATATGGCCTGCCCACCGAAGCCTGCCGAATTTATATGCCGAACAACATCTATATCCTTATAAAGCAGGGCTAATTCATTTATTGACCTTTGTCTCCATTTTTCTCTATCTCGGATGGGACCAAAAATGTTCCTTTCAAATCTCAGGAGACTTAGCTCATTCCGGGGCATAGGTAAGAACTGGCCGTATACGGGTCTTATATATATATATATATATATATATATATATATATATATATATATATATATATATATATATATATATATATATATATAATGAAGAATTCCAATACAGAAAACATAGAACCTAACTGTTTACTCAGACCTTAATGATTTGGTTAACAAAAAATGATTGAGATCTGTGGTTAACAAAAATAAAATCTGAATTACATAGATCAAGTTTAAATGAAAAGAACTTTAGGCAGCAGGAATCAATATGTATGTGTAAAGGAAGAGAGTGAAGCAATTTTCCAAGTTTTCTGATCAAAAAGGTAATTTATTATACAGCTCCGACAACTCAAATACTGATTAAAAAAAAAAACCTAAGGGTAGATTTGAATTAAGCTCATAAAAGTGAATACAAATCAGCTATTAAAGTTAAAGAAGTTTTTCGAAAATATTTTTTGTTGGCTTGTGTTATTAGTTAAAATTGACTAACAAGGGGAGGACACACTCAGTCTCTCACGGATCTTGGCAATTTTTTTGGAGGTTCCTGGTCAAAAAATATTAGACACGTATTTTGCCGTTCCGACCAATGGGACCTAGGAGGCGAGAAAAAAAAAATAAAATAGCATTAAACTAGTTTATTTTTTATCTCGAGTTTAAAAAATGATATCGACATGATTCTTGCACCAAATTTTTTAGTTTTGATCGCGAATTTAAGGAAAAATACAGTCGCTCCATAGATTTTGGTTTAGGTTAATTAAATTCTAAAAAAATGATTAGTTTTTCAAGCAAACTACCTCTTTAGATTTTTTACACAAAAATTGACGTCAGATTCTAATTCAGCACCCTCAAAAACATTAAATGCCTGACCAAGTGGTTAAACTTTTGTTTAAATTGACAAAAACATGAATTACGCTTAGATGGTTAAATAAACTTTTTTTTTTTACACGAAATATAGAGTGGTAATACGCTTGAAACGTCGTTGGTTTCATCATCCTATCTGGTTTCAAACTCAAGTTAAAAATCAAAATGTTTTTTCGGATTTTCCAATTTTTTTAATAGGTTTTTGTTCATCGAATTTTACATTTATACACATCAAAAGAAAGCTGAGACTCTCCCCTTTCCAGCGATACCAACCAGTGAATTGCGTGACAAAGTAATGGCGATTTAAAGGTATGTAACCAATAATCGAATTAAAAATTTCATTTTCCTCGAAGAGGGTAAAAAAAATTATATTTTTTTATTTTGTTAAATAAGCGTTTTTTAATGTTTTTGAGGGTGCTGAATTAGAATCTGACGTCAATTTTTTTGTAAAAAATCTAAAGAGGTAGTTTGCTTGAAAAACTAATCATTTCTTTAGAATTTAGTTAACCTAAACCAAAATCTATGGAGCGACTGTATTTTTTCTTAAATCCGCGATCAAAACTAAAAATCTTGGTGCAAGAATCATGTCGATATCATTTTTTAAACTCGAGATAAAAAATAAACTAGTTTAATGCTATTTTTTTTTTTTTTTTTCTCGGCTCCTAGGGCCCATTGGTCGGAACGGCAAAATACGTGTCTAATATTTTTTAACCAGGAACCTCCAAAAAAATAGCCAACAAGATCCGTGAGAGACTGAGTGTGTCCTCCCCTTGTAAGTTCTTTACTTATGAGAGCGGGCAAAGACATAACAGGGTATGCTAGTTGAATACATTAAGTAAAAAAATAAGTCTACACCGACTATAGTTCAACAGACGTCCAACTTTTTTTAAAATATTAACAACATACTAGTTCTGTGTTGGAATAATAACACGAGCGAGAGTAAACAAATTTTATTCCGCAAAACTCCAGAGTAGATAATTCTACCTTACGAAATTAAATTTTGAATATTTCGAACAAGTTGGAGATGACATCGGTGTTTATGATTTTCTAACGTGTTGTTCCGATGAGCTATATTTAATGAAATTGAGTATGGATCTAAACTGCCTAAATTCAAATCTTTATAGATTCGTTATAGATCAGTCCATAACCTAATGCTGATTCCATACCAGCTCTCATAACTTTAGAAAATTCTCTGGATAATGCTAGATGGAATTTCTAATCATGTTCATTTTTTTTTTTTTTTTTTTTTACATAGAACATGGTGACCTAGTTGGTCAAAAGCGATAAGTTTTTTGGGAATGCGAGAGCGTCACGCGTAATTTGATAGATCGATGGTTGATATGAGGAGGGTAGGAGCTGTTAGGAGCTCAAGTTTTCTTATCCTAAATAAATAATGAGTGAGCTTTTTTTTTAATCTGTTTCTCCTAATACAAACAAAAAATGTTAACCTGGATTTGACCGATCCTTCCCTCTATTCAAAATTTTGGTGTGAATAAAAAAGTCACGTTTGAAAACTCTATTTTTAAGTGTAGCAGCTTTTTAACGTGAAATATGTCTTACCGGTGACCTTGTTGGTCAAAAGCGATACGTTGTTGGGGAACAACAGGGCGATACGCGTAGTTCAACACGCTCTATCCCTGTTGTGTTGCGCGAAGATTTGACGGCATCATACTTTTAATTTAATTTATAATTTAATGGAGACTATTTTTTTGTGATATAATATCTGTCACTAGGACCAATATTAACAAAAAAAAATTAACTTCAGAAATTAAATAGAATCTTTTTTTCTCATTTATTGATATTTACAACTATACAAAACAATATAAATTAAGTAAATGTGTTGATAGTGAATACATTAGCGTGTAAATAACTTGTGAAGAACTACTCACTAGTAGCACTTCAATAATATCTACACTAAAAGGTCTCTAGGCCATTTTCTTTACAGACGCCTCGGAGGATTATCGGGAATGGAGTGAGAAGCAAGTTGGGAGACTAGTGGATTTGAGTGGTTATGGAGCTTACTATGGAAGGATACGTATCTGGCTTGGGCTAAATCAGCTACAAATGGAACTATAAGATCTTTAAGGATAAGTTTATTGGTCACAAAATAAGGAGCATTGAGGATTTTTCGAAGGATTTAGGATTGTAAGGATTGGATACGAGATGAATTGGATGGTTTAGTGGAGCCCCAAAGCTCAACTCCGTATGTCCAAATAGGTCTTATCACAGTCATGTAAATGAGTGTTTTGTAATTTATTGGAAGCTCAGACCGTTTGTCTAGTAAATGTTGAAGTAGTCTGTAACGAAGAGCAGTTTCTTGTTGTTGTAGTCTTGTGTGTGGAATTTGAAAGATCAATTTTGAGGAAGATTTTTGGTCCTGTTAAAGAGGGTGGAATTTGGAGAAGAAGAAGAAATGTCGAACTGGCTGGCCTGTATGGGGATGCAGACTTGGTGAAGTTTATCAAGATAGGACGACTTCGATGGGCCGGGCACGTCGCACGCATGGATGACTCGGCGATACCCAGGAGGATACTGTCCGGAAAGTTGCATGGGCGAAGAAAAGTCGGCAGACCAAATGTGAGATGGGAGGATTCAGTGACACTGTACGCACGGACTCTGCTGGGAGTCCGAAACTGGAGAGCTGCTGCAGCTGACAGGACTGACTGGCGAAAGCTTTTGGAGGAGGCCCAGTCTCGATGACGGGATGTAGAGCCACCGATGTAAGTATGTATGTGGATTCCAAGTAAGACGTTTGTCCAAGTGGAGTCCTAGGTAGCGGATCTGTTCAACAGGAAATTGTGGAATAAAATAGAATCTTTTTTTATTTTTAATATAAGTTTTATTACTGGGACCTACCCAGTTTATGAGCTATATTGGCTGAATAAAATATAGTCACCTTTTAAACCCCTGTTTTTTCTTACCTTTGTTTATGTCGAATAACTATTAATTGTTGATAATTAAAACTATATAAGTTAATAGAAAAAATTAAAAATTCAAGGGCTTAGACAGTCAGCAGAACAAACTATTTAATTTGAAAATTTATCTGCTACAGAAAACTGAATCACAGGTAAGCGAGAAAAAAAAATGAAAACATATGAGCATTGACAGTCAAGGGGCATTCAACAAACAGCGTCGAGGGGGGCAGTACATTAGATTTATGATTCTACTATTAATATGTTATAGTTTAAATTGGCGTGTACTGGATCATGGCCTGAGGTATCATCTTCTAGTATCGAGTTATTAATTGTATATTTAATTAGGTTGAAGATCTGGCTAACTTCAAGGAATTTCACAAGACTGCATTGATTATTTTAGAGGAGTGTTTTTAATTCTTGGTTGAAAAGATTTGTTACTGCAGTGGAGTAGAGGTCACAGCTGTTTAAGACGTGCTCCACTGAAGGAGGGGCTCAGGCATCTTGAGCACATGTTCCCTCCTGGTGATGCGTGGTAATGCCCATGGTTGAGCATCAGGAAATATCTTTTTCAGTTTGTTTGTTTCAGGTACGTTGACCCAAGCTTCCTTTCCTTGCTGTTTGATGTAGATTTGGAGGTTATTGAGATTCATTATATCATGACTATATACCCACAGAAAACATATGAGTTTTAGAATTGGCATTGACTATTCTGTACTTATGTTTAACATTATGTATGATTCGTCAAATGTATGATTGTACTAAATACATATGTATATAGCTCATTGGATTAGGCAGTTGATTCCCAAGTTCCAGAACCTATGTTATTGAGTGTGAAGGCAGAAAATTTATTTTCTGTAATTTCGACAGTGGCTCGACAACGAGGTAAGGAGACCATCGTGGGGCACACCCAGCCTCGATAAAGAGAGTAACCTTAATTTAGGATACCTGGCGGTTTCTGGAATTCAAGGACTCTTGTAAATTGTTTAACAAAATTTAATGCGCCAACCAAGCAGCTAATGACTAATCAGAGTAGAAGTGGTCAGTTATTTAAAAGAAAAGTCAGTCAAAAATTTTAAAAAAGAAGAGGAAAATGCAGATTCAAATTTGGAATATCTGTAGTCTCTAAGAAAATCAATATGTAAAAAAAATAAATATGAAGATTAATTTGTTTATAGCGAGAAAGAAACGTATACATTATTGTTCCTTTTTTAATTGTTTAAAAAATAAATAAACAGTTGAACTTATTTCTATTTTAATTGTTTTATATAGAATTGAAATGTAGCAGGATTATTTAAATTGCTTTGTTAATTTTTTAAATATATGTATAAATTATATATCATAAGCAAATCATATTGGTCCATATTTAAATGTTTATACATCTTTTATCCCAGTGAATAAGTGGTTAAGTCGCATTTTGAACAAAAGTGACTAAAATGAAGTGTGGAAGTTTTTTTTAATGATAAATAAGTAAGATGTTCATTTTTAAATAACCATGTTTTGAGATGAAAACCTTACTTAACCACGTATTCACCATGAAGCAAAACCTCCAAGATTCTTTTTAGTCACTTAACTTATTTTGGTCAAAATTCGACTTGACCACTTATTCATTGTAATGACAGATATATAATCTTTAATAACCATATTTTTGGTTATGTACTTAAGGAAGAGTATGGAGAACAAAAGGACCAATCCGAAATCATTCGATGGTTACATTTTGTAGAGACATAAATTTTGCACACATAGAGCAATATAAACAGACAAGAACTGCTGTTTAATTATCTTTAAAACACTATTGAAATTGCCACCATTTCATTTACCATTATTCCTGTACGAGTAATGGTAAATGAAACTCGTACCTAACACGTTTTACTCAGAAAGAAGTCTCAAACTGTACTTGCAGCCATTTTATTAGATCACGTTCAACGAGGAACTAAAAGATCTAGACAAGTCTATGTTGCCAAGCAACGGGTCTTCTCGATTTTTTTTACAATGCTATAAGGTGATTTTAAGATTACTGGCTATTTTGGTGTTGAGACATATATCCCCCCTAAATGTCAATATTACTGCCAGAAACGTATACATCAAATTAAAGTAAGTTTAATGCTTTACAACTTTGATTCGGATATTGTTTCTGAGAAACGATCGTGAAAGGCATTTGAAGCAAATGTTTGACAAAACGTGAAGTAAAAAAATTTTTTTGCGAAAATTATCGATTTTGAATAACGTATATCTTGATAACCGTTGGAAGTTCGACATATATATATATATATATATATATATATATATATATATATATATATATATATATAGAGAGAGAGAGAGAGAGAGAGAGAGAGAGAGATATAATTGAAAAATCCAAAAATAGGACCATATTCCCTACCTCCACAGTTAGCTCACACACAGGGGCGGGGACTTTTGCTATGTTAATCTTTTAACTACTACTAACTAATCCCTGAGATAAAAAATTCATTCATAAAAGCATATTTCATGCACATATGTTAGCTGACTACATATATTAGATGTGTCGTTTGAAAAAAAAATATTTTCGCTTTACATGTAGAAATATAAAACTATGACTAAATAATTATATTCTTTAAAATTATCATTTTTAGTTTTTGTTTATTATAAATTTGGTAAAGAAATACGTTTAATCTATCCTTTTTTCCTTTTTTATTTCCCTAACTCCTTCGAAAGAAATAATTATCACCAAATAAATCCATTTTGGTTTTCAGGTTTTCACGAAGTAAAAATTGTTTTTTTTTTTGGAAATTCATGGAAACTGATGAATGATAAGGAAATTATTTGTATTATGGCCTGCAAAGTATTTTTTAAATATTGAAAGCAATCAAGTTTTGCCGTTTTTGTATTAGCTGAAAGGATTTGCACTTATTCCATTTTATAAGTCAACGCCTAGAATATCTATCACTATGAAAATTTAATCAGGCTTCGAGAATCAGCATTATATAAAAATATTTTATATTATTATAGAAACATCTAGCTGTTACAAAAACATCAAATATTCTTCACATAATTCTGTTTCTCGAAGCCTAATCGAAGTTTCTAAATCGTGCTCTAAAAAGTAAGGGAATTCGACTTAACCACTTATTAACTGGGGTGACATATACGTGATTATTAATTATTAATTTATGGATATAGTTATCTGAGGAGGTCTAGTACTGACGTTGATAGATTATGTATCATGAACATGATTGGTTCTAGGACGGAAATGTATAAAGAAACGGTGCAGTCTGATGCTTCCGTTGGGAAATCCATTGTATTTCGAATCCTGCGACATGGAATGATAAATATGAGAGAAGATAAGATATCATTGGGGGGGGGGGAGGTAAACCCTCTAGTGGAATCAACTCTCTCGTTATCATATCGCATATTATTTATGTTACAAAAAAAAAAAAAAAAAAAAAAAAATAGAAAGAAAAGAAAATTAGAGACAGTGATTTACAGTTCCGGAACTCATAATTTACTGAATATTTCTTCAAGATCATTTCGTAGGATCACAAATGCAACGCACTAAACTGATATAAATTTTCACGTCTCTTTTTCTGAAACGCAACTATCTGTCAATACTTTAATTTATTTATTTATTTTATTTCCATATTGTCTTAGTAAGCTTTCCATGGATGTTTTAACAATATTAATATTATTTTAAAAGTAGTAGAAGGTTGATTCCCTAAATTCGGGGCAACTTAAAACTCGTGTTGAAAAATTCAGAAATTTTATGGTTAGATATATTTTTTTTTGTCTTGTTTTTTATTCTTCAGCTGTCCCTGACATCTTTTAGATGAAAAATCCGAATTAAAAAAAAATACGTCATGGTAACATTATTATTATAACAATTACTCCATGAGGTGACATTTTCTTCTCATTTTTACTCATCTGATGCTAGGTCACAAATCCAAGTTATTATCTCGCTGGGCAGTGCATAAGTTCAGTATATATAGCTACTCCACCTACTTCTATTAGCTGTCCTCTCACGAATCATAATTAAAAAATAATCCTCAACAAAAAAGGTGTATCGAGGAAATCGATACTGGCTTGGGATGTCGATAAAAATAGAATAAAATATAGAGATGATTGGATCCTAGATATGCTGGATCCTAAAAAAATTATGACTCGAGCAGCAATATCGTAGTGATGAAAGTGAAAAGATTTGAAGTTGCCTGCAGTTTAATTTATGATGGCTGCAAAGAGCCATAACCCGTACAATTTATGGGATATGGTCCATTCCGGTCTCCATTTCTATTCATTATACAGCGCACTCTTTTTGAGCACTTCTCTACATGAATTTCAACTTTGTTCGTTCTATTGTTTTTTATTGTTTTCTTTTCATTCATTCAAAATTCCTACAGGTTGTCCATATTCCTTTTCTATCTACAATACACCCACTAGTGGAGTTTATAAACATTTATTAATTCTCTTTCCAGTCCAGTTTTTTTTTTTTTTTTTTTTTTTTTTTTTTTTTTTTTTTTTTTTTTTTTTTTTTTTTTTTTTTTTTTTTTTTTTTTTTTTTTTTTTTGTATTGTATAAAAGTGAGATAAATTCAGAAAGAACAAAGGCAAGAAAAAAGACAGTTATCCTCAGAGAAGAGTATAAAAGTAATGTGTTTCTTTGAAATTTTCCTCTGTAAAAGGCGAAGATGTTTTTGTTCCAAGAAGCCCCTTCCATTTTCCGCCTTCATATTTTAAAGTGTTAAGCTGAAGAGTGAAAAACAGAATTTTGAATATCTTAACTTTAAACATTATTTTATCATTATTAGGTGGAATCATTAAAAAAAAAAAAATTCATTGCTGAAGGAAATTAATTTTAATATCAGCTATCTAGAACATTCCGCAAGAATTAGCAGCAACACATGACTACAAATATTTACGTAAATTTTTGACATAGATACTTTTGGATAAGGGCCTATAGTTTCTTGTGTAATGTTTTTTTTCACACAAAAAATGTAAAATTTTGCTACGCCTTAGCTCTGTTGGTGTTGCTCGGATTGAAACTTTGAGGACAGAGACCAGACAGTAAACATCAGAAATTAAATGAAGAACTTTTTTGTAACATAACATTTGCCGCTATTACATACCGTTTAGGAACTATATTGGTATAATGAATATAGAAAAGTCACGTTTTGCCACCATTTTTTGTGTTTGAGATTTTTTGACACGCTCTAGTTGAGTTGGTGTTGCTAGAATCGAACATTTGAAGTCAGATTCCCAACCAGAAATTCTATGGAGAATATTTTTTATTATATAAAATTTGTCACTTGGATCTACTGCTTAGGAACTATATTGGATTGAATGAAAAAAGTGACGTCATGCCAGCATTTTTTAATGCTGGAGTTTTTTGAAACGCTCTAGCTCTATCGGTGTTGCTCGGAATAAAAATTAGACGACAGTGGTATATTCCAAAATATTGCCAAACCAACCAGGGAGAAAATATATATATATATATATATATATATATATATATATATATATATATATATATATATATATATATATATATATACAGGGTGAGTATCTCTTAGTGTAAAAAAAAAATTGGGTGAAACTAGATCACAAATGTAGCAAAATGCCGCAGACCTCTCTCAAAGACTTTTTTGAGGAAACCACGTTTTTTTTCCATAAAAGCTGTAATATTTCCATTTTGTTTAAATATTTTTTCAAATTTTGACCACATTTTCGGATTTAGCAATAAATTTCCTATAATAGCTGAGTACCTGTAACCATGAATTTTACAAACTTGGTATCTAAAAAACAGCTTGCTCTTCACCTTATTTAGTGAAGTCACAATGTCTTATATTACTTCAACGCTTACCGTTTTTTAGAAGTAATATAAGACATTGTACCTTTTGCTACATTTGTGATCTAGTTTCACCCAATTTTTTTTTTTTACACTAAGAGATACTCACCCTGTATAGTGATCATTGCAAATATTGTTGTTACAATATTCTTTCTATTTTGATACCAGTTAAAAAAAAAAAAAATTATTATAATTCACTATTCCTCGCTTTGAATATGGAGGTTCATGCAGGTCATTTTGATCATACTTTGCTTTTTTATTTTCAAAAATGGAAAAATGCCTCGCAGGCTTATAGAATATTGTGATGCTTATGGTGATGAGCTTCCTTTGTAAAACATGTAATAATTAATCAAATTTTGAAAGTGGACAACAATGGCAGATTTTCAAAAGGAAAACAATGGTGAAATATCCTTTCAAATACCAATTTGTCGGGAAGGATAGTGGCCAAGTATTTCCTTCGGTTGTAAAATCGCCAAACCCTGGCAGATCTTAAACCAGTATCCTTCACTGGCTTTTGGGCATAACGGCAGAAATAAGGTTTGCCACTTATACTTTTATAGATAGAAATTAAAATTCGACTAGATGACATCTATAAAATTGTTTCTGCCGAATAAAAATGATCCTTTGTTTTCTTTATATTGTGTGAATAAATATGATTGATGGGCCTTTTGTAGCAAGTACTGATAATGCAGTCCATTATCCGCAAGAGCTTTTTAACAGCCTCTGTTCATCTCGATTACCAACTCATAGAATAAAATTCTCAATCTCCAAACACCTAATCAGTAAAATTCTAATCAGATTAATTAATTACTTAATTAACGTATGTCTCAAAGTACCTTGGACCTAATGGTTAATATTTTTATCTAGTAACTAAAGTAACACTGCTCAAACGATGTCGGTGCAATATTTTCGGAAATATATAAATATGAATTTATATAAATATAAATTTTGGAACAACACTTATAGCTGAAATTGTCAAGAAACAGGCTTAATATTCGTTATATCAAAACAGTATCAAGATAAACGACGCGAGCATAACGCAAATATCAGAAAACAACCAAAGAAGGCTAAAAAGAAGCTGGAAGACGGACTCCCAAGGCTAAAAGTTACTGTTAACGTGAAAATCATTGAGGAAAAAATGCTTATTAGTCGCATGTTAAAATACTAGATATTTATCGATAAACAAATAAAACTTCAATTATTATTTACAATTATCTTATTTTTTTGAAAATCTCATTAAATGACCTTCTATAGTGTAAAAGGAAACTCCGTTTAACAAATAATAAATAATTTTTAATAGTTTAAATAGATAGTATGTTTTGGTTCGTCATCATGTTTACGGTTCAAGTTCAGCATTCTACTTATTTTTACTCGAGAAATAAGACACACCAAGGGCCAGTCTGAGCCAGACCTCCCAAGAAGAAGGAAGTTACTCACCGATATCTCGGAGACAGACTCTGACTTCGAGACGCACCGGCAGGCTGTTTATTTATTTCACCCCTGCACATGAAAGTTGGAAATTGGAAGAAGCAGGACTCACCGAATGAAGGACACTTAAGTATTTTAACTCTCTTTAAGTAACTTGAACCAATTACACCATAAAAAAGAGAAAAGGGGCATTCCAATTTTTATTTATTTTTGACTTACTGGTTGTAAAAGTAGTTTTTGTGTGGCACCATCAGTTTTTAGGTTATAATAATTTTACTAAACATCTTATTTTTTTTATGTAACCATTATGGGAGATTTTTTTTTGTTTTTGTTACTAGTTCGAATTACTTTTTTTTTTTGAGTATTTTTTTTTCTTTCTGGTTTTACGTATAGTTAGTTACTTTCTGTATGTACAGAACATTAAGAAATATAATCATTTTACATTGGTGTTCAATGGTTTCAATTTTTCTTTGTTTTTTATTTTAAGGAATTCTTTTCAGGTTTTCCCAATATTTAAAGTTAGTGGTTGGGTTATGTTATATTTCCCTTCCTTTTTTGTAATTAAATGAGGGCATTTCCTAAGATTTTTTTTTTTTTTTTTTTTTTTTTCACCAGCACTCACTGGGATTGGTAATTGTTTCTTTTTTTAAAAAAGTGAAAAGCCCCCCTCCCCAAGACTAGTTGAACTATAAAATCGTAAATTTTATTTAAACTATAGCCACTAAAAGGGCAAGAGCTCTAATCCTAACCTAAATATTTGCGATGTGCCCCGCCACCGGAGGGGTCTCGTTACCCCCCCCCCCCCCCCCCCCCCGATCCTGATTTAAAGGGGCGCCTGTCAGGATCTAATACCCCACCCCCCAACCCCAGCTCTCAGATATCCGCCATTCGGCTGCCCGGCACGATCCCACATCGTCAGCTCTTTTTTCAGCTGCGGTCGAATTTCGAATAGCTTACAACTTCGTTCTATAACTGCCTAAGCAGGTTGTCCGACTTTTATAGAAATGGAAATTATACTATTCTGACTCTTGCACAAAAATGATGCAGGTTAAGTTATTTTATTTATATTTTCCCTCTATGGATAAGATAAGTAAATTAACTTTAAAACTAAAAAAATCACATACAAGACTAAAACGACAAGAAACAGCTCGTCGTTAAAGACTACTTCAACATTTACTGGACAAACGTTCAAAGCTCGCAATTAATTAAAAAAGACTCATTTAAATGACAGTGATTAGACCAATATGGACTTACGGAGTTGAGCTTTGGGGCTCTACTAAACCATCCAATTCATCCCGTATAAAATCCTTACAATCCAAAATCCTTCGAAAAATCCTCAATGCTCCTTACTTTGTCACCAATAAACTTATCCATAAAGATCTTAATGTTCCATATGTTGCTGATTTAGCCCAAACCAGATACCAATCCTTTCATAGTAAACTCCATAACCACTCAAATCCACTAGTTTCTCAACTTGCTTCCCTCTCAATTCTCAAAAATCCTCCGAGGCGTCTGAAAAGAAGATGGCCTAGAGATCTTCTTGTGTAGATTTTTATTGAAGTGCTTGAAGTTTTGCCATGTTATTGTAAGCGTTTTTAACACTTTTACTTAATTTATATTTGTACAGTTGTAAATTTCAACAAATTGTGAATAAAAAAAAAATAAAATAACTTTCAAAGGGCAATTTTAAATATCAGCGTTGTAAAAAATTGGACACGTTTTGCTTCTTAATATGGCCTTTAAGTATCTATTTAGGCGCAATTGATATTTTTTTAGAGTCGTTACAGGATACAAGAAAATGATCAAAAGTTCCAATCTAAAAAGTTCAAAATTTTGACTTATCTACTTCTTCGCGACAGCCAGATTTAATGGATGGATCTGCTAAGTTATTTTTACTCATCAAGTATTATGGGATACTGATCAACCAACGCTCGCAGAATATCGTCATACATGGAAGGAGTCCTGCTACGAACCATCTTGTCTTCAGGACTGAAGTCTATTTTGCGAAGTATTTTATACCGCGGCTAAAGGTGCAAACATTATTACTCTCTTCGTTATGCACTTTGTAACATTTAACCTTGCGAGTACAGTATGTTGCGAATATATTGTAGTGAAATGCTAAAAAGGAAAGAAAAACACCTATTAAATCACTTGAGGTACGCATAATGGCTTAGAAGGATCAATACAATTAGGATTGATGAATTAACTGCAACTTCTATCGGAATTAATTTGTTGGAAAACTAGCTTCGAATGCTAAACATTCATCTTTAATTCTAAAACCTACAAAATTTTCAACACATCATTAAGTTACATGGATTATACATACTAACGTATTAAAAAATGTAAGATAAGTCAAATATTGTTACTCAACTGAGGAGTTCTAACAGATATCTGAAATTTATCCATCGTGGAGGGAAGAAAGAGGCCAGGTAGGTTGCATTTTGATTTAAAATGGAGCTATTAGAAATGTTTGTCTTTTCATTTAAGTAAAATTCTAGAATCAATTTTAAACGATTTTATTATTTCTAATGACTCATTAATATTTAATTTTAGGCTCTTTAATTGCCTACTTGATCTATTATTCTGACTCCTGAGTCTTTATTGAATTTATGGTTTTCATTTAGATGGATAACGAAATTGGAATTTTGTGTCTTAATACTGCATGATCTTTTATGTATTTTACTTTTTTATTTACCGATCGTCCAGTTTTTCTTGTCTATTTAGCTTCACAGACATTACATTTTAGTTTGTATACACCGCTTTCCCCCTCCACGATGAATATATTTCAGATATCTGTTAGATCTCTTCAGGTAAGTGCCAATATTTGATTTCTTATCTTATATTTTTGAAAACTAAAGTATATATAATACATGTAGCATAGTGCTGAAGTGTTGAAATGTTTTTTTATGTTTTAGAACTGAAGAGGAATGTTTAGCATTCGAAACCTATTTTCTAATAAAATAGTTCCAATAGAAGTAGCAATTAATTGATCAATCCTAATCGAATATTGTTTGCATGCTTGCAATGAGTTACCAAATAAAAAGATACGGACACTTGAGAAAATGAGAAAGAATCATCGTAGGAAAAATTGACAAAGATCTTGTTAAAAAAAAATATTTTCTTCCTTTATTGCCGAGGTAAACGTATCGATAAAGATCGGCCTCTAATTATAGGTTTCACATTTTCCTTTTTAAAAAAATTGTTAATAGATTCTAATATATTCACCAAACGTTCCTGTTGAAAAAACAAAGATACCAACAGCTTATAAAGAAAAAAAAATACAATCACCGTAAAATAACGTAGATTAGTAAATCTACTAATGTGAGCCCACCAAATAAACTCAAGGCTATTAAGAAGGACATAAAACCATGGAGCAGTTCCTGCCTTTGGCCATTGCAGAACAACACATCTTCATCTTATAACCAAAGAGGCTCCTCCCAATTGTGAAATGTGTGGCAATGTTTTATCAATAAACCATATGCTTACTGAATGCCCATACTATACCAAAAAGCTAATCGAATCAGCTATACCTCGAGACATCTCAAAAGATAATTGAACGAATGAAAACCGGATTGAAAAATAAATGAAAAAGCGATAGCCCTCCTTTATAGAGAAAAGCTATATTATAAAATATAGATAAATTTCCATCGAGAACAGACGAGCGTTGATGACCTATAAGTTTTACGCTCACAAAACTCTCTAATAAATAAATAAATAAAATAAACGTAGATTAGTAAAAAAAGATAAATACAAAAATTGTGAATTTTTCTTTTTTGTTTTAGGTAACCCATGAGGATGAGTCGGTCAACAGACTCGAAACGCCGTGTAAAAGGTAAGTCTATGATAAAATTGTATCCATAATTGTAAAATATTAATTTTAACCGTGGTCACAGCAAATAACTTGATAAGTACCAGGTTGTTAAAAAAGTCCTTATGAATAAGTACAACTTTATTTCTGAGTGCATATTTTAAACATAACTAAATATTACTCTTCAAAGTAAAGACTATTGTTTTCAACTACTTTTACCTGTCTTTCGGCCAGTAGTTGGATTTGATGCCGCCACCACTCCTTTAGCGGAAAAAACTCTTCACATCCATTTAAAAAATTAGCCACTGATTTAAACAAACTTGACGCAGGAATATCTTGGCTAAGAGTCGAATGAAGCAAAAAAGTTCTGATAATTTTTCATTGCCAAAAGAGAATGAGCAGAGGCTTTGTCGGGTTACGAAATGGCTTGTTTACTGTTCATCGAATCGAGGCACAGTAAAGTTTTGAGTCCACTGCCCTATCTTTAGGAAGAAGATCAGAATGCGACACCCTTTCGAAGTTCCGCCAAACTCGAAGCATCACTTTTTTCCCATACCGATACAAACAAGCCAAAGTCCATAACCACACAAATCCACTAGTCCTTCAACTTTCTTCCCATTCTATTCCCGATAACCCTCCAAAGCGGCTGAAAAGGAAAAGGCCTAGAGACCTTCCAGTATAAAATTTTTTTTTTGTATGTTGGGGTTTATAGGAATAAGATTTTTTTTTTTTTTTGAGTGCTACTGATGAGTAGTTCTTTTCAAGTTTCGCATGTTATCTTAATCATAATCGACCCATTTACTAGATGTATATATTTTGTACAGTTGTAAATTTCAATAAATGAATATTTTTAAAAAAAAAATTTGCTCCTGCTTTTTAAAAAAATTAAATATTTAAACAACGAAGCCAATACAATTCACCTGGAATTAAACATTCTTATAGGAATAACTATGAGCGTTGGAAATTGTTTTTCAGAGGAAGCATAACATAATCGAATTATAGTATACTTTAGTGCACTGTGTCCTGAAAAGGTTAAGGTTTCGATAGTGACTTTCTTAAAAACCTAGTATGAAATTTATCTTTGTTTTTTTCAGAACGAAACTATTTTTAGTTTTGTGCTGCTTTTAAATATTCGTTAATAAAATGACTCAAATATGAAGAAATAAATACAGTGAAAATATTTACAGAGTATAGGAAGGACGGGACATTATTACAGTAACTCAACTTTTATTACGAATTAACAAGTTATTCGCTGTGACCATACTTTTTTTGACTGAACTGTATTTTATGATAAGATAGTTTAATTATACAATATGAAAGAAAGAACTTTCCCTAAGTAAAGGTTAGAAATCTTATGAACACTAAATAGTTTTTTTTTTTTTTTTTTTTTTTTTTTTTTGCTTTTATCTATTACTATGTTACGATGAATAATTCATGTTTTAAAATTAAGGGTATTAGGCTTAAAGGGAGAATGTCTAGAATAGTTCTGAAAAAACTGCTAATGTAAATTACAAAGTTTATATTGTTTCTCATTGGTAAAGGGTTCTTAAACTTCAAGAACTGTGACAAAATTTCTAAGTTTCGATTTTTTTTTTTTTTTTTTTTTTTTTTTTTTTTGTCAGCTAGTAATCAGTAAAACATTAGTAAATGGCAGTAGTGTTAATTGCTTTCTGATTAAAATGTTAACGTTGTTGGATTACATGCTAAAGAAATTTTATTTAACGCTAATTTCGCTTTACTTAATTCACAACAGGTTATTTCATAGATTTTACTTTGCATTGAGGCGACTGTTTAGATTTTAAATAAAAAAACTTCAGGGTCTTAACGACATATCTTATACGCACCAAAGATACGACACGAATGCTCGAATACTGTATGAAAAAGAGTTGGAAGTGAGTCCTATCTTTAATACCATTACAATTATAAGATAAATCAAGGCTGGTAAAACTTAAAAGTAAGCACACTCATTGATTTCCGGTGGTGAGTAGTTAACTAAAAAACTTTCTTTTTTTTTCCATTTATTGATATTTACAACTGTACAAAATAATATACAACAAGTAAATGTGTTGACAGTGAATACATTGGCATGTAAATAACTTTTGAAGAACTATTCACTAGTAGCACTTCAATAAAATCTACACTAAAAGGTCTCTAGGCCATCTTCTTTTCAGACGCCTCGGAGGAGGAAGCAAGTTGGGAGACTAGTGGATTGGAGTGGTTATGGAGCTTACTATGGATGGATAGGTATCTGGTTTGGGCTAAATCAGAAACATATGGAACATTAAGATCTTTATGGATAAGTTTATTGGTCACATAGTAAGGAGCATTGAGGATATTTCGAAGGATTTTGGATTGTAAAGATTGGATACGAGATGAATAGGGAAAATAAAAAATACCTAAATAAAAAAAAATAAATGAGGAAGTTAATTTAAAAAAAAAACGTTGTGATGTTCATTTACAAAATTAAAAGCTCTTCGTGATGCAGACTATAAAAATATGGCTTGATTGTAGATTTATCGATAGGCATTTAACCCAATGATTAACTCCCACCCTGGAATTATAATCGCTACTAATTGTTTTTTATTTGTTATCGATAGCTATTATCTCCACATAACAATAGGTGGGATCTAACTGATAGAAAGAATCCATTGCTAGGGATATATGGCGCTATAGGAACAAACCCTACATATAAACACGGTATTGATTATATCTTGACATTTATCAACCAATATATGTGTTATAGCCAGTATTTTCCTCGATGATATGCACTGCTACGATTCTGACACACAAATTGTTTAGAACTATCCCTACCAAAGTCTATTTACTATGGGAGAACTTTAGTATACCCATGAAAAATATATAGAAGGTTTTCTCAATTCATTTTTATGTTTTTTTGAGTTCTCAGTCTGAATCTTAACTTTGCCACATGTTTGGGACAAGTGAAAACAGTTTTAAAAATTATGCTTCCATGTGAGAAAGTGTCCATCCAAATTATAAAAATTATAATATCGATTTATTGAAATTTACACCCGTACAGAATATATACATCAAGTAAATGTGTTGATAACGATTACAATAACAAGTCAAAACGTGTAAAGAAGTACTTATCAGTAGCACTTCAATAAAAATTCTACACTAGAAGGTCTCTAGGCCATCTTCTTTTCGCCTCGTAGGATTATTGGGAATGGAGTGGAAAGTAAGTTGAGAAACTAGTGGATTTCAGTGGTTATGGAGCTAACTATGAAAGGATAGGTATCTGATTTGTGCTAATTCAGCAACATATGAAACATTAAGGTCTTTATGGGTCAGTTTATTGGTGACATAGTAAGGAGCATTGAGGATTTTTCGAAGAATTTTGGATTGTAAGGATTGGATACGAGATGAATTGGATGGTTTAGTAGAGCCCCTAAAGCTTAACTCCGTAAATCTAAATAGATCTAATCACAGTCACGTAAATAAGTCTTTTGTAATGAATTGGGAGCTTTGATCTTTTTTCTAGCAAATTTTGAAGTAGTCTATAACGACGAGCAGTTTTTTGTCGCTTAAGTCTTTTTTCTCTTAAACTTTTTTTTTGTCTTTTTTTAACTTAAAATGTTATTTAAATCTATAAAACAAAATAATGCACAACCAAAAAAATATTTAAGGAGATAACTTGAATTTTTAGTTTTGTAATAATAGACAACTATTGTGGTTAAAGTTTGTATGATGCCGGTGGGGAAGGAATGCGAGTGAACACACTAGATTTTTTCAAATCGGTAAACTTTTCAATCTGAAATCTCCGCCAACCAGCTTATAAAATAGTGGAAATTGATTGCATAAATGCTTGAGTGACAGCAAAAAAAAAAAAAGGGTCAAACACATACTTGAAGATGTGAGTATTTTACTTGAACTTACGTGAGCATTTTCTACATTTCAATATTAATAGTCACTTCTACTGAACTATGAAAGATATGAGGCTAGGACTGAAAATATTTCTCTAAATACTGCTAGAATGATATTACTTTAATAGAAGCGGTGCTATATACCGGAACATTGAGATATTTATGGATAAGTTTATTGTTGAAAAAGTAAGGAGTATAGAGGATTTTTCGAAGGATTTTGGATTATATGGATTGAATACGAGATGAAATGTATGCAGCCCCAAACTCAACTCCATACGTCCAAATAGGTCTAATCACAGTCATGTATATGAGTCTTTTTTAATTAATTGGGATCTTCGAACGTTTGTCTAGTAAATGTTGAAGTAGTTTGTAACTATACATAGTTTCCTGTTCTCTAAATATTTGAAAAATAATTTTTTTTAAATATGCTAGTTTGTTTGAGGCTTCTAATACACTATCATTTGTATATTGTATTTATTTACGAATGCTTTTGTATAATTTAATATTTATTTATTTATTTAATATATAATTTGACCTACTTCAACTATTGACTATATATTCTGCTTCAACTGAAGTATTGGAGATTTAATCAGAAGAAGTGCTCTGGAGAAGGCAGTGAACTGGAAGGATGGAACTTGCTGGAGCCTCCTCTCAACTATCGAAGGAACCGATTGAGCAACCCAAGTAGCCCAACTAAACCTATCAAACTCCCAACAACTTGGCTTAAGGGAATAATGGCTATTGTCAGTATGTACGTGTACGGGATATAGCACAGCTATTAAAGTAATATCATTCTAGCGGTATTTAGAGAAATATTTTCAGTCCTAGCATCATATCCTCCATAGTTCAGTAGAAGTGCCTACTAATATTGAAATGTAGAAAATATTCAATGCAATCAATTTTCACTATTTTATAAACTGGTTGGTGGAGATTTCAGATTGAAAAGTTTACCGATTCTAAATATTTTCGTAAATAACATTTTAAAAAATCGAGTGTGTTCACTCGCATTCCTTCCCCACCGGCATCATACAAACTTTAACCACAATAGTTGTCTATTATTACAAAACTAAAAATTCAAGTTATCTCCTTAAATATTTTTTTGGTTGTGCATTATTTTGTTTTATAGATTTAAATAACATTTTAAGTTAAAAAAAGACAAAAAAAAAGTTTAAGAGAAAAAAGACTTAAGCGACAAAAAACTGCTCGTCGTTATAGACTACTTCAAAATTTGCTAGAAAAAAGATCAAAGCTCCCAATTCATTACAAAAGACTTATTTACGTGACTGTGATTAGATCTATTTAGATTTACGGAGTTAAGCTTTAGGGGCTCTACTAAACCATCCAATTCATCTCGTATCCAATCCTTACAATCCAAAATTCTTCGAAAAATCCTCAATGCTCCTTACTATGTCACCAATAAACTGACCCATAAAGACCTTAATGTTTCATATGTTGCTGAATTAGCACAAATCAGATACCTATCCTTTCATAGTTAGCTCCATAACCACTGAAATCCACTAGTTTCTCAACTTACTTTCCACTCCATTCCCAATAATCCTACGAGGCGAAAAGAAGATGGCCTAGAGACCTTCTAGTGTAGAATTTTTATTGAAGTGCTACTGATAAGTAGTTCTTTACACGTTTTGACTTTTATTGTAATCGTTATCAACACATTTACTTGATGTATATATTTCTACAGTTGTAAATTTCAATAAATTGATATAAAAAAAAAAAGTTAAGAATACTTATATGTTAGTACTTAAATACACTTATAGTAGCATACTCCGTCGCAAATATGCCCGCTCTTATTAGTTAAGAACTCGGATAATTTTAAATAATTATTGAAGTTGTATTTATTATGTATTTTATTTTGTTCGAATGAGCCCAATCGGGACTATGTGTTCACTTGCCTTCCTCTGTGCCCATATTTCCTTCTTTCTCATTCTATAGGCCTTTCATTCATCTGTTCAAGGTCTCTCAGTCTTCCTCATTGGTGCTTCTTCTCGGTCTACATTCTCACTGTGGATTTTGGATCTCAAAATATATCTTTCTGTGTTCTCTTGAGTAATTCCTACAAGGAAGTTATTTTTATTTATTAATACAAAAAAAAAAAAATTACGGTAGAAAGCATGCAAAAAGAAAAACATAAATTCATAAGACATCTGAATATGCTATATTTTGATTTTTGTCTCTGAATATTATGAGGATGATTTGATTATTAGGGTTTCCAATTCGCTAAAACCCTAAATGTTATTGAACATGAGAGAAACAGTCAGTACAAAGGTCCACTATTATGTTTTTGTAAGTTCGGCCATGAAATTTGTTAATTGTAATAGGAAATTAAGGAAAATTAATGGAAATAATTAATTAATAGATTGAATAAAATAGTAAATTAGTAGGAATCATAGGGTTTGTACAAACAAATGCGATTTCTGTTGCTGCTCCAATGAGAATTTTGCCTTATTGATATTTTCGCGTATTTTTGAACCTGGTACTGGTTACGTGGTTGAAGGTCATGTAAAAAAATAATTGGACATCCATGAATGAGTTGGTATTCCAGATGGGCTGAGAATATTTACTATGTTATTAGCGATATATTTGTCGATAATAGCACTTTAAATGAAATTTGATTATCAATTACAAGTTCTAAATAATACCGTACCATTGTAACCTCTCTTACAAAATGGCGCTCGCCATCTATCGGTCGATTTTCAAACTTCACTGTAATCCACATAATTATTACATTTTTAATAAACATTTAATTGAAAATCGTTAAATTTTATCATTGCTAAATCTTCCTTGAACTGTAAAGATGATTTAGTTGAAATTTGGTACAGATTGGTCCATTAGTTTTCGTGGTTAGTATCACAAACAGAAAATGGTTTACTTTGTAAAGTAAAACATGTACCCCTACAACACATGATGGGTCTTGGGTTCAGTACATCAGTAAGGATGTACTGTTACCGGGACGACGGTTGTTAAAGGAGGAGTTTTGGCCAGAATTAACGCTCAACCGCCAGGTTTTTCCCCAATCAAGAGTACTCAATATTTCAGAGGCTGGGTGTGCCTCAGGAAGGTCTCGACCTTGAATTTGATTCACGGCTAAAATGCCTTCAGTCGGACTCGAACTCGGGCCCAGGAGCATGGTAGTCAAGCGCCTTACCTACTGAGCTACCGCGCCTCCCTTATATATTTTTTACATCAGTATTTCTACACCGACAACCTTATAAAATAATGGAAATTGGTTGAATAAGTGCTTGAATGGCCGTAAAATAAACCTTCTAACAGATACTTTAAGACACAATTATATGATTATTCCCAACATTTAAGTGGGGGTATTAAATAGGAAAACTTTGAATATGAAATTTCTGGTTATAACCTCCAAGTGACAACTCTTATCATAAAAAACGTTAAAGCATAAACGGTTTGAATAAAATTCCTAAAAAACGTTGTTTTTTTTCCTTAACTGATATTTACAATTGTATACATTTATACAATAAGTAAATTTGAGGAATTAATTACAATGACTTGTCAATAACGCGTAAAGAACCACTCACTAGTAGCACTAACAAAAAATGTTGCATTAGAAGGTCTATCGGCCAACTTGTTTTCGAAGGATTTTGGATTATATGGATTGAATACGAGATGAAATGTATGCAGCCCCAAACTCAACTCCATACGTCCAAATAGGTCTAATCACAGTCATGTATATGAGTCTTTTTTAATTAATTGGGATCTTCGAACGTTTGTCTAGTAAATGTTGAAGTAGTTTGTAACTATGCATAGTTTCCTGTTCTGTAAATATTTGAAAAATAATTTTTTTTTAAATATGCTAGTTTGTTTGAGGCTTCTAATACATTATCATTTGTATATTGTATTTATTTACGAATGCTTTTGTATAATTTAATATTTATTTATTTATTTAATATATAATTTGACCTACTTGAACTATTTACTATATATTCTGCTCAAACTGATAAAGTATTGGAGATTTAATCGGAAGAAGTGCTCCTAGAGAAGGTAGTGAACTGGAAGGATGGAACTTGCTGGAGCCTCCTCTCAACTATCGAAGGAACCGATTGAGCAACCCAAGTAGTCCAACTAAACCTATCAAACTCCCAACAACTTAATTATGTTAATAATAATTAATAATTAATCATCAATAATTAATTATTTTGGACTGTAAGTTGTTCAAACAAGAGAAGAATTGTAAGAAAAAAACAACAACTGGAATGTAATAAATACATCTAGTTATGTTTCAATAACAGTTACAACAGGAAAAATCCGGTATTGATCATATTGGGTCTGATTGAAATAAAATTTTCGTGCTGTGCCTCTATTCGTTCTGGACATGCAAAATTTAAAAAAAGATATAAAAAATACAATACTTACTAATAATTCAACACTAAGTAATTATAATCCGTTGGGAGCTTATGTACTTACCCAAACAAGGAAAGTGGATCGGTTGGATAAGGAAGGCGGCTAATAGGGAATATTGAAAGTAATGAAGCGAGTTAATATTTATTATCTCTTCCTCCCTCTCCACCCTTCACCCTACTTCAACCCTCAGCCCTAAGAACCTAACAAGTAGGATTTTGTTAAGTAGTTCTTAACTTGTTCCGCGGGTTTCGATCCTGTTTGTGCCCATCCCTTATTTTCTAGTTCTTCCTTTATAGCAATCCATCGCTAAGCAAATACTACAGCAAAAATATTTCAGATATAATTATTTTGTTATTGATATTCCTAATATATAAGGATGATTCTCAGAATTTTGAACCTTTATATACAAAGAAAGAAAAATCTAGGAATACTAAGGATGTCAGTTTAGTATTCTACAACTCGAATTCTGTTTTCTTATAGAAAGTTAAAATTTTAATTTTTTTTACCACCAAGGAGGTTAAATTACTACCACAGTACTTACCAAACAATTAATTATTTCCTAATCGATTTGTCGAGTAACCCATCATCATAGAAATAGAATATTTATTAAAAAAACAATTTCGTCGTCTTTAACACTTTAGTATAGTGATAAAATAAAAAAGTTGATACATAATCATAACTAATTATTTTTTTTCTAATAATTACTAATTATTAAGGGTACCCACTTTGTAGAGGCTAGATGTGCCCCAGAGGGAGGTGGGGGGGTTCTCCCAACCTCGAAGTCGAGGTTCAACCGAAATAGCAGAAAATAATAATTAATAATAGTTATAATGAGGAGAAAATCTAATAATATTCAAAAACGGAATTTAAGTTACTCATTCCAAATCAAGAAGAAGGTTATGAAGACCTTTCGGGCTCTTGTGCGTTGCAGGAATGGAGAACTGAAATGCAACCGAAGGAATCACTAGTTTTGCCAATTTTAAATACAAAAATTCCCGTTTCAAAATCTAATCTTTATTTGATTATATTTTTTTTTTTCAAAAGTCGACGGAGTTAAATTTTTTCCAGGACAAGCTTAATGTTATTTTTTGAACTAGGAATATTCACTATTTCAACAACTTTTTTTATTTGTAGGCCAACAATGCCCTACAATCTAGGGAAATGGGTATTATAGGGTGAAAAAGTAGACGTAATTAACCTATCAACGAAGAAGGTAAAAAACTTTAGATGGAGACATCCACGGAAGTTTTAAAACCGGCGTGTGAAAACAAATAAGACCAACAAAACATCATTATTTATGTTATTATTTTAATGAGATAATGCAACAACGCATTTTTGAATTGGGTGGGAAAAGAAAAAATGAACCTACAGTTGCAGTCCAATGAGAGACCTAAAGCTTTATCGGAGAAATACCCGTACTAATCTTGAACATAATAGTGAAATATTTTACTGTTTTTACTATTTTCGTACATTTTTATTTTAAATATTTAAATTAAAAAAACTTGTCCACTCACGACTGATAACGTACTCAATTGATAGTAGTTTTTTGTGTCCCAGTAAATCATGTTCAGTAGAGATGTTTATTGATATGTGTTGTTGAGTGTGCTAATAAGATGTAGCATAATTAATAGGATTTTGAGGAGTATCACTTCTCCAGCTCATAGGATAGATGGATACAATATGGTTTTGTGATAAGTTGTTTAATTTATTTTAATCTGACCCAGACTTAAAAGCAAAGACATATGAGCAAGCGGACAGCAAACATTTGCTGGTGTTTGCTCATCGCCGAACACACATATCGAGCCTTTCAAGTTGTATGTGTTTAATGAATAACTCGTTTGCAGCAGTAAACTTATCTACAACATAAATATTACTGCATTCCACTGATCCCTGTTGAACAGATCCGCAATTTATGACTCCCACTGGACAAACGTTCAACTTGGAATCCACATAAAGGCTAAAACAACAAGAAACTGATCTACGTTTTCGACTTCTTCAACATTTACTACACAAACGTTGAAAGCTTCCGATTTAGAACAAAATCGGACATATTAGGATCTATTTGGACATATGGAGTTGAGCTTTTGGGCTCTGCTAAACCATCTAACACATCCCGATCCTTGCAATCCAAAATTCTACGAAAAATCCTAAATGCTTCTTACTTTTGCACAAAAAAACTTATCCATAAAGACCTTCATGTTCCGTATCTTGCAGATTTGGTCCAAACTAGATACTTTCGTAGTAAGCTCCATAACCATTCAAAACCACTTTGTTGGTTGTATTGCAAGTAATACTATTCCTTTCTATTTCGAGTATTATTATTGCAAGTTATTTAGCTACAAGTTGTTTCAATTGTAAGTTCAATTAAACATTTTTTTTTTCATATAAAACAACATTTCATATATTAAAAATTGTACTTATATGATTTTTTTAATTTAAATAACTAAATAGCCGGACTATAAACTGGCTTTCAGGAGCCAAGTAACTTCATTCTGAATAAATATTGCATCTCATCGAATTCATGCTACAAAGATCTATTTGGCTATTTTCGTGACTTTATCCGTTACCGCTACAATCCAGTTATAATTACCTAAATTTAATTATAGTACCGTTGTAAGTTACAAAACAAAACATATGGAGGAGTGTGCTTTAAGTCGGCAAAGAGCGGAGTTATTCCCTAGCGGGGGGTAAAGGATATTCCTTGATCCTTGGACCCCTCCCGAGGACCTCCTCTTATCCTCCAGGAATGGACAATCGTCCTCAATGAAGAACCCTGCCTTCCGCCCCTCCTTCCCCTCCTTCTCCGCTCCACATCCTCTCCTTTCCCTTCCACTTCTCAATAGCCGTCGTTTGAACAACGCTGTCCACCTCTTTCTTCTTCTATTTTCACTAGTTCCTCGTTTTTTTAGAAAAAAATATCCTTGGAATCATTTCACATTGATTATTTTAAACGACGGTATATGTTAGGTGTAAGAAAGTAGTCATTTCGCGTAATATGGTAAACAGTATTCGACAGCAGTAAAAATATGAATAAACCAACGATATACATGGATAGGTATAAATGCCTTAGAAATGCCCGTAAAAACACTCATCTATCCATAATATTCACCTCAAAAAGTGGTATTCTTCAACTACATCTGCATTCAGAAGCAAACGGCAAGATTGAGGTCTATGTTCCTTATCATTGGGTTTGAAACCTTACATTTAAAATCTAATTAAATAAATAATAAAAATCCTTTGATCGTGTGTGTCGCTTTATTGACAGTTTTTCTTTATTTTTTATTATACGATAATTGAATGGGTCTGCCGAAAAACGTTCTAAGCGACAAAATTTCCGAAGTGGCGAATTTTAAAGGTTTTTAAATGTATTATAAATAGTACGTCATAGTATGATATAGTACTCCATTATGTTATTATACATGTAAATATAACAAATTGCAAGGTGAAAAAAAAATCTAACTTACAAAACTAACAAGAACTTTAGATTATGATTTTCTTTCACTGATTACTCAAAAGTTTGTTTGTCGCTTTGAACGTTTTTCAGCGAACCCATTCAAATTTTTTCTTTGCTTTTTATTCCAATGAAGAATTTATTATGTTTAAAATGCATGTTTCCATTAAGCGATTTTAGTAATGTCTTATTTACACAAGTAAATTATTTGTATGCCGATTGAAAACACCATGTTTTTCCGATTTTAAAAATATATTTCTCCATGAAACCTATATGTAATCATTGAAAGTTTTTGTGAGATTTGCAGTTTCGTGGATAGATTTTTCAAAAAAGAAAAGCGATGAAGTATTATAAGACATTGTAACTTCTTTAAATAAGTTGAAGATCAAGCTGTTCTTTAGGTCCCCACTTTTTAAACTTTAAAGTTGCATGTACTCTTCTCTTTTAGGAATGTTAATTCTAAACAGGAAAAAGTTGTCAACATTTGAAAAAAGTTTAAACAAAGTGGGCATATTAAAGCTTTTATGGCAAAAGCTTTTTTTTTTCTTTTTTTTTTTACTTATTTTCCAGAATACAGTGGCTTTTCTTAACCAAAGTTTTTAATGGCCTCCCTCCATATTCTTCTGTCTAAGGCCCATTCCTCTCTTAGACCACGTCCCATCATATATTCTTCTATCTCCTCCATCCATATTTACTTGTCCTACCTCATTTCCGCCTTCCTTTAATTTCCCACTCATCTGTGAATAAAGGGAGAGTGACGGACGTTGATAACTTGAAGAAGGTATGCACCAAGAAAGTATTCTCTACGAAAGGAAGGGGAGAGACAACAGTGAGTACAGATGTGAAACATTGGAACGTTTTGAGGTTCAGTAGACAAACATTCATGATCCGTTTTAATCTGTCCTCAAGAAACATCGCGAGCCAACAAAATATCACACAACTATAGTTAAATCGGGGGAAGATGAGGGAGGATACTATGTGCTTAGGTGTGGATAAGGAAGGGAGGTGACGGGAGCGGTGAAATAGTTTTAGGATTACCAATAGATCATCAGATTTGTGCAATATGGGTGTTTTACCAATGGCTAAGCCTTTTGTTTAACAGAGGAGTGGAAAGATATTCGATGACCATTGAGGAATAAAGTAGGAAAGTTGACATTCGATCAAAGGAGCGAGAGAGATCCTACGGCAATAGCTTGAGTTTTGCTGAGTCAAATTTTCAATGGTGAATCAGACAAGTCCAAGTACGGTGTTTATCAAGATCTTCCTGAATTTTGAAAAAAGCAACAAATAGCTCAGATGGAAGATAAGAAAAGTAAATTCAAATATATATATATATATATATATATATATATATATATATATATATATATATATATATATATATATATGCACTTACTTACACATATTTAAACATACTGACAGCATTTGTAACTGCGACGAAAACTGTGAACAAACTTACGATCATCTTATTAATGACTGCAGAAAATTTGAAAGGTACAGACATAAATTAATACCCAATGTCCTGCTGAAGAGAGGCAAATGGCCGCCTTCAAAGAAGGATCACATAGACAAATACTTTGATGAGTTTTATGCAATTGTGGATCGTGTTGATTATATATAACTCAACAATTGAACATTTTGACAATAATTCTACCACTATTTTATAATAATTTTTTTATTTTCACTTTTTTTAAAAATATTTATTAGTTAATTTCTAATCCCCAATGATTAATAATTTTTTATGTTTTATATTCACTTAAGGTTAATTTCTGTATTATTATAAAATATTTTACATCATATTTAACTAAACATGTTTGTATAAATATTTATGATAATACGCGTTATGTCGAGAGATGGGACGCGTAAAAATATATGCACCCATTGCAAAGTTACTGCAATGTCGAAAACTAGATATAAATAGATATATATATATGATTTTATAATTGACCCCTACATGTTTTACTACTTAAATTATCTATTTATTGCTAAGCTTCTACTCAGTGTTAAAAAAATTCATCATAATCAAATTGGAAATTTCAAAATTGTAAATGTGTTAAATATATTATGCAAAATTGAATTTTAAGGAAAAGTAGATACAAGATACAAAGAAACATCTCTTTGAATAAAGCTAGATATGGACGGAGATGAAGCGAACTGCAAAGGAAGTCGAATCTGCTAGAGCCGAGAGAGGCGATATTTTATTCATATATCTGCTGTTGTTCGGTGTCGAGAGAAGCCTGAATTATATTTGTTTCACATATTTCTCACATTCGATGGGGCATAATTTAAATACTAAGATATTGTCAGGCTTAAAGCTTAAATGTATCTCTGATATCCAAGTCCAAGGCTAGGCTTTTGTTTAATTTTCACATTACAATAGGGAGCTTGTGGGACCGAGCTTACATTATGAAAATGTCTACACTGAGCTGAAACAATTGTGTGGTGAACCTCATTCCATGCAGCTTCGTGAGGACCTTGTAACACAAACATTTAAATTCAACATCTGCATCTGGCTTTGTCTCTATCAACCTAATAAATAATATAAATGCATTATATATACACACACATATATAGAGGATGATTCTTTATTAAAAATTATATAAAAATTCGCTCCAAAAGCATTTATTCCATGGATAGGGACAATAGAAAACTGAATGATTATTCACTAGATCTTTTTTTTTCCACTTAATTTTTTCTTGTTTGTTTTTTTCATGGATATGGATCTCTTCTGGCTGTTCAATAGTTTATGTGTTTTTGTTATTCACAGAATGTATATTTTTTCCACACTCAAATATTTAACGTTATGATACGCTTTAAAGACAGAAATCATAAATTTAATTGAGAATAGTTTTGTTAAATAAAGTTTTTCACTAGGACCAACCGTTTAGGAGCTATATTGGTTCAAATGAAAAAAGTCACGTTTGAAACTCCTACTGGCGAACGTTTCCTTATTACAATCAGTAGATATAAAAACAGTAGATTATAGCTTGACATATCCATGATCTAGTGTTTTTTTCCAGGGAGAAATCCACATTCACATATGTTATATATGTAATAATAAGGGAATTAGCTAAAAGTACAACGATATAGGCATCCCCTATGGGCATGAGGGAGAGTAGCACATAACAGTGCCTCCTCCTGGCATGGATAAAAACAAAAATAAATAAAAAAGTAGATTTTTCTACAAGATCTTTCCTGACACAAACATTTTTG
Source organism: Euschistus heros (assembly GCA_003667255.2). Lineage (NCBI taxonomy): Eukaryota > Metazoa > Arthropoda > Insecta > Hemiptera > Pentatomidae > Euschistus > Euschistus heros. The sequence goes on from RCWM02000006.1 coordinate 6,121,703, forward strand.
ATAGACAACTAGATGTATCGATTATTTTATGCTAATATTTAAGGGATGTTTGTATCAATGATAAGAGCCCAAGGAAATAGTCAATTTCTCCCTTACTGGAAAAAACAATGGATCTATAATCGAATCGCATCCACTACTCCCAATATCATCTTTATGCTGACGACTTGCAAATATATTTATCATTTCATCCTTCAAATATGCTAGAGGCGACTTGTAAGCTACAGAAAGACATACATCGCATTAACCTTTGGGCAGTAGAGAATAAAAAACTGAATCCAGAAAAAACAAAGGCTATCCTCATTGGTTCAAATCCTCATCTTAAATCTCTTCCGTACTATCTACTGCTTTTCCTCAAAAACCGTCCAATTCATTTCCAAAATTCCATTAAAAATCTGGGAATAACTTTCGATCAGCATCTTGCTTGGAATAACCATATCTCTCAAATCACGAGGAAATCTATTTTTATTCTTAAGCAACTTTCACATTACCGTGATTCATTACCATTAAGTACTCAAAAACTGTTAGTATCATCACTCATTTTTCCTAACTTTGACTACAGATGCATAGTATATGGAGGACTATCTGATGAGCTCGAGATGAGATGTAAAAACGTCGGGATTTCCAGACGTATTCACATATCTCACAGGTATTCTGAAATTGGGTGGCTTTACCCCAGTTTCCGACATCAATACTTCCTAGGTGCACCCATATTTCAAACCTTGAAAACCATAAAACCCACCTATATCTATGACCTCCCTACTCTGCGCTCCTCCATTCACCTCTTAAATACTAGAACCCAACCCATTAAACTTTATACTCCGGCGCATCGAACTGCATCCTTCGAGAAATCCTTTATTATCCGTATTTTTATGGAATTTATTGCCCATCTCAATTCGAAAAAGCTCCACTCTTACTTCCTTTTAACATCATTTATTTCTTTACCTCCTTAATTTTCAATCTTCCGAGCTAATGTAAAACATGAATATTTATGTAATATACATTATAATAGTATACATAAGATGTATCCTATTACAAGATTTTACAATTATTTTGTAACACATAATTTAATTATTAATCAATTTTTATTATTATCTATTATTATTATTTATTATAATTAATTATCAAAGCCAGATGATTGTCCTATGTACTGTAATCATATGTTATTCTTAGGGGACAACTAGTCGCAGAATAAAGTTCATTTTCTTCTTCTTCTTCTTCTACATAAATAAATTATATTACTTATTACTCTCTGTGAGACAGATTTTAATACTTCATCAATAGAAGAATTTCAATTTCAAATAACACTAATAATAAGCCTTAAACGACTTACTCGTGGTCATCTTATAACATAAGGAAACTCCTCCGAAATGCGTAACAAGCAATAATATACAATTAGCGATTGGAAGACTGCCCTCGATGGGATAGTTATTTGCAGGAAACACGATTACAAAAATACCTCCAAACTATTCTTGGTGATAATAGAAAATATATAAATATAATTATCTAACTCCTCAAACAATATAACCTTTTATATGAAATTAAAAAACGAATTAAAAAATATAAAGAAAATAATATAGATTGAAGGACGGGCACTAAAAACGCTTGACGTTGAGTGTTCATAGGTTCATAAAATGCAGTGTTCTATATATAAAGATTTTCTGTGCCTTAAAATGTTTTGATCGATTCAAGTATAATGTAAATTTTAATATTAAAGATTGAAATCAAAGTTGCTTTTAATTTTTTTTTTTTCGGAAAAAATAACAAAATTATTTGTATATTTGAGTAAATATTTCCCGTGAAGACAGTTAAATAAAACTATGCTATAAAAGCTTGCAATTTCATGATTCCATTATTAATAGCGTTTTTCCCTTTTTATGACCCTCATTTCCTCTTTTTGTTGCGATCCCTCGAATATTGCGGCCCAGTGTTTGTTTTCAATGTTATTATATAAATCATTTTATAAAAGAAAAAGCAAATCAAGTTACAAAAGACGCCATATCCTAACCCTCCTTCTCTTCGTCCTTAAACCCCCCTCACCCTCTTCACCCGCTTCAAGTCCTTTCTAAAAAATTTAATTGCTGTCAGTCACAATGGTTCTGCCAATTTATTTCTTTTGAGCAACCGCCATCATATTTAAATTTGATTTTTTTTATATATATATTTTTTTTAAAGAGATTAATAAATATTCATTTTTATGTCCAACAGGGTTAATAAATCACATAGCTCTCGAATTTTGTTTATTTTATTGCAAAACAGTTTAAATTAATTATCTTTTATTGACTATTACTAGGGCTGTGAAATATATGAATATGCATATTTCTCCTAGCAAACTAAAACGTCTAATATATAAAACATATGTTGTAAGACATTTGAAATCAATTTGATTTATTTTGCATATTTTGCCATAAATGCATATTTAACATATATTGTAATTGCAAATTTATCTACTAATCCGGTATATCGGCATTTGACATTTAAAATCTTTGATGTTTCGGAAGAAAAAAAAAATTATATATATATATATATATATATATATATATATATATATAAAACAGAAACACCAAGAATAGACACTACAACACTATAGTGAAGTCACGGAAAGCCTTTATGCGGCAGAAACATTGAATATAAATAGGAAAGGAGAAATGGAGAAAATAAGACAGGAGACTAAAGAAATATCAAACAGAATTCAAGACATGAAGAGGAGAAGATTGAAATTCTTTGGTCACATCAAGAGGATGGACAACTCACGTTGTCCAGGAACCAAATGGTCGGAATATTGGAAGAAGGCACACAGCGAAAAAATTAAAGAAATTTGGAAGATCAAAAAGGCTCAAAAGAAGTGAATGCTTTGCGTAGTCTGCAGTGGCTCATTCGCATAAAGTAAAGTAAGCATATATATATATATATATATATATATATATATATATATATTAGAATTTATTATATATATATCATTTATATATATATATATATATATATATATATATATATATATATATATATATATATATATATATATATATATATATATATATTAGAACATTGGCATGATTATGAAAACAATATGGTCTTGAAACGTCAACAAAATAGTTGTTTTTATTAATTAACTGAACCTCAGGAACCTTACTTATATATATATATATATGTGTGGGTGTGTGTGTGTGTGTGTGTGTGTGTGTGTGTGTGTGTGTGTGTGTGTGCAGTGTATTTAAATATATATCGTGGTATCTGTAAATATTTTCTTTATTCAATGTACATATAGACATAGTTCATTCTCTGTATATTTCTATTCTTATTTTCTCATGGTTATTTTTTTTTAGTTTATTTCATTTTTCTTAAAAATTTTTAAAATTTTTTTTATGCTATCTTATTTACTGAATTGTATAAAAATTATTTACAATTAACTGTATTTGCATGTCTCATGTTCCTCATATATAAATACCTTTGTATTGTACTATTTTATGATACAATTTTGTTGTTTTTAGGGGACAATAGGTCCCAGAATAAAGATTATTTTTTTCATTACATTATATATATATAAATTAAAACCGAAAAAAAATTTATGGGAACTCCTTCTATTCTCTCTTTCCGCCTAATGGATGAGTTCGTGTATGTCCAGGTGGTGATTCTTCCTTTGGCAAAAACTTTCTATCGCATTTGCATCTCTTGGAATAGTTTAATCGGATTAATTTCTTGTTCTCGCGCCGCTCAAATACATGGAATATTACTTCGCTTTTCTTATTTGCTTTCTTCCTACCATCATTCTATAACCCAATGTCTGACGCAGTGCCCACCAAGACAGTCAACGAATACTGTTTATCTGTGTACACCAAAAATGCCAACTTCACTCTTCTAAAGACGAAAGATCTAGTTTGAGTATGTACCTGAGTTCTCAATTGAAACTTTTAAGGGTGATGGAGATCTTTTATACTGTGCATATTTTGATTAAGTTGCATAAACTACGGCATGGTTTTTAGTAACATAGCACAAAAAAAAAAAAAAAAAAAAAAAAAAAAAATTGAAAGGACTTTCGTTACATAAACTGCCACTAGATGAGAAAAGTATGGTATCGATACGGATTGACATTGTACTTCAGATCGAGCTGATTTACTCTTCCATAAATTAAGCAGCTTTAAGTTTTATAGCGTGTTTTCTTTTTTAATATTCGCCTTGTGTTTTTGTATATTAATAGCCTTGTTTCTATTATTTCCTTTTTCAAATACGATTAGTTACTTATACTTGGGTTTGTATTTATGTATAAGTATGTATTGCATTTTTTTATTTTTTTTAAATCATGTATATAGTTGCATATTATCAGTATTTTATTATTTCATAATTTTTATATAATTGAAGGGTTTGGTGGAGGAAGAGGTTGTCCCTTTAAAAAAAAAAAATACAATCTAGTTGATTGGATGAAGGATTTATGTGCAATAGAAGTGAATAGAAAAATAAATATAAGGAAGATCGGGGGCTATGTAACATTTCGCTACTAATGGAAAATGTAAAAAAAAGAACTTTAAACATACATCACTCAAAATTATTATTTTAAAATTATTATTAAATAATTAATAACATAAAAAAGTAATGAACTTCCATTAAAGGACTGCAACATTTTCAAAAAATAAGAAAAAATAAAATGGGTATAGCAGCTTTTTCCACTCATCATCGTAAAAGTGTAAGCCGGCTTACCGGCAACGTACCATAGGAGTCTGAGAGGGTTTGGACCGAATGCTCAAAAAAAAAAAATTTAAGCTTATTAAACAGTACTCAGCTTTGTACCGTGTTTGTGGTAAATCCTTGAGATATGATAGCGTATTTTTTTTTTTTTTTTTTTTAAATGGTTTGATAAAAAAAATATGTAATATGCGTATAAAAAAATAAAATTCAAATAGTTGAACTGATATGATAAATTTTTTTTTGGCAGTACCGCAATTCGAATTATATAGTAGGGGAAGGTGCTGAACCTAAAGCACAGTTGTACCAGGTGACTTTTTTTAATAAAGAGAGAGTGGGAGAAGGGAAATTGAAATTGTTAGATTGGTAGTACTGCAAGTATTTCCCTGCAGTTGCACGTGTGTTTTCAAGATTTTCAGATCAACAGTTTCATAAAAATTATTATTTTTAAGTTTTTTTCTTCCAAATCCTTACCAATCCAGCCAGTGATTTTATGTTTTTTAAGACCTACACCTAGACATTTTCTAGCCAGTAATATTTCGTTGGGTTGTCTGATAAATATATCATAACTTCATATGTTTTGATATCAGTTCTCACTTACGGGTTTTGTGAAACAGAGCTTTCCGCACAACATGGCGTTTAGTTGTGTTTACCTGTGGACACCTCTGCCACCTGAACCTGTGGACAGATGGTTAAAGTGTCCACAGGTACAACAGATTTTTCTCTTTGTTTATAAATTCATTATTTCAATTATAAATATTGCGAAAAAGTTGGTAGGCATCCCGCGTGATATAAAATGCCTAAATTTGGATACCTACTATTCGTATAACCTATTTCTTTTGAGGGGAGAAAACTCGCCACTCACTATTTATAACAAACTATTTAACTAGTGAAGATGGTGATTTCACAAATGTGATCTTGGCCGATCCATCAAGCGAAGATTGTAATATTTTGGATGAATCGATGAATGATTATGAACAAGGTAAAAAAATTTAAGATGAAGAAATATATGTTGGTAGCTATGTTTTGTGTTGTAAAGCATTTTATAGCTTTGGTCAAAGAAAATGTAAACTCTTTCACGTTCAACATTTGCTACTAGAAGGAAATTTCATCAAATGATAGAACCCCAAAATTTATTCTTCCGGACATCGCTACTGATTATGAAATTGAAACAAGAGATATCAAATTGTCACCTTTCTAGTCGGCCTTCTAGTTCAATAATATCAAGCCGACTTTTCTTGTATAAATATTCTATTTTGTTTAGTACATGTTATAAAAAATTATTGCTGATGTGTTTCTCTAAATATCATTATATACCCATAAATCTCTGCAGAAATGAATGTCCATTGGTACAACCACTAATGTCAAAAGGTACAAAGAGGGAAGGTACCTATGGACCCTAATCAGTAAGTTACAAAACATTATTTTCTGTAAAAATAAAATTACTTTTCAAAATACAGACACTATGGTTCGATAGCCCCTTAAATTTCTTATCTGATGGTACAATAACCACTCAGATAAATAAAGCACCGAAAATTAGAAAAATTTATAAATGAAAATCGTCCACAGGTACTGGCACCTTCCTCTACTTTGAAGTTTTATAAAACTCCTGTCAATTTGGGCAATGGCGTAAAAACGTTATTTTAAGTTTTGCTTAACTACCTCCATTATCTATTTACAATATAACAATTTCGAAGTGACGCGCCATGACGTGTCGATTCTAAATGTTGACCCTCGAATCCACCGAATATTATGAAAAGAATCGATAGCGAGAAATGATGACCCAAAATCGATTCCTAGGGTCTGAATAAACAAAAAAAACAAAACAAAAAAAAACGCATATTTTTCACCTTTTATATCGATTTTTTACCTTTCATTTAATCAAGCTCTAACACTGTAAAAAAACAATGGCAAGGGAAATATCAGCAGTTTCTCTAACCAACAGTGTTCCGTGGAAGGTGATAATAACATTAGCGATTCCTTGAATAATAAATGAAATCTCATAACCTTTGGAATGTTTATGAATTTTAATAAGAATTAAATGGTCACTTTAATTATATACTTTATAACTTATGTGAAATATGTTATAGACAATAAGTGTTATTTGCTTGTTAATAAGTTAATCCTTGAATAATGGTGTTGTTTTTGTTTTTTTATAGATTTAGTTTTATTTTTTTATTCCTTATAAGAATTATTTTTGTAGCAGAAATACAGTTTGTAACCTAAACATCTGTCGCGTCGCTTAATGGTTTATTGTTCTGTTATTATTATTTGTAGTAGTGTTAAGTGTTAAGGTGAACTTGGCAACACTGAGTGCCTCATAAACCAATTATAACCTCCAATTAAGTTCTTCTAATTATAAATATATGTTGTTGTTTTTTTTAGCTTTTTGTATTATAACTGTGAAAAAATATTAATGAGTTTTGAGTTCACTTACCCAGTGTGCGAATTGTTATATATTAACATACAGAAAAAAGGTCTCTAGTGAATAGTCATTAAAAAATATATTCAGCATCTCTGGCAATCGAAAATTGTTGTTATGGAATTATTAGCGATATCAAGAATCGAAAAATGTTGGTACAAAGACATCACTAATTTTATGTAATGTTCTACAGACTTACTGACACACCAATAGGTGAAAATTGACCGATAAGTTAAAAAAACCATCAACTGCTACTTAGGAGAGACAAAAATATCATAATTATAATTTTTGTAAATTTGCTTTGAGTTATGTAAAAATAGAGTTTTAATTTAATTTTTTTTTTTAAATTTTCTATAAGAAGTTTCCATTCTCCAATATCCGTACACACAGAACTCTACTCCAGACTCGTAGTACTATAGTGCGTACTCCACGGTCTGGCTAGATCGGGAAGCGTAGCGGATCCCAGGAACCACTGGGCGGGGCCGGTCGATACCCAGGTCTGTCCCCCTCACACGTCTCCAGTCGTACTTTCGGTTGGGTGGCGATTTGGATACTACGAGGTATCAATGGAAAAAGCAACAGCAAGAGCTGTGAAGTTAGTCAAACTAATTGTTTTTTTAAAACCGCGTTTTCTACTAAATGAAAAAAAAAATCATATGATCATCGGAAGTATCCACCGGTTGATAAATCGTAAATAAATGTAATGTTATAGCAAATCAATCAGCATTATTTTGATTTAAAATATATATATATATATATATATATATATATATATATATATATATATCTCAATATAAAAGACATTTATATAAATAAATAAAAATAGGATTGCTGAATTTTTCACCACTGCTATTTGAATAGCTGTTAAGCTTTGGGAAATAATCCATGTCTTCTCTCTCCAAACGTTAATAGTTTTCTTTGTATTCCTTTCTCTCGGGATTCCTTTCTGATGAAATGGGTTTCTTTAGCGAGTACTCCTTAATAATACACTCAAAACTGATTATTCGGCCCTTCTATTGGAGTTTTTTTATTTGGAAACTAGTTTTGAATGTTAAATATCCATCATTAGTTCCTTAAACATAAAGAAATTCAAAACAGCACTTGGCCAAATAGATTATATGATTTTTTTTTTTTTTTTTTTTTTAATGTAAGAAAGAAATAAAACTTTTTGCTGTCCATCTAAGGAGGCAAAGGTCTTCTGAAAGAACAGACAGAATGTGATGACGCGAAAGGGTCAGTTAAAGATAGGTTGTCATTTTTTTCAGTTTCTGCTAGAAACACATTTAAAACGGAATTTCTGGAAACGTTTAGTTAGTCATTACAACACACAAACAATAATTAGGTTTAAATAGACACTTTTATTTTTTATTTTTTTAAATTTTTATAGCTATTTATTGAAGTATACATCTGCATACAATATACCATATATAATACAACAACTAAATGTAATGATAATGCTTAAAATGAAATGTCGATTGCTTGTAAAGCACTACTTATTTGTAGAAATTATAAAAGTGCATTATAATAAAGTACAATATTAGCAAGTCCTGAGGCCATCTTTTTTTCAGGTGCCTCAGAGGGTTATCTGGAAAAGAGTGGGAAACGAGTTGAGATACTAATGGATTTGAATGATTATACAGTTTGCAGTGAAAGGATAAGTTTCAGGTTTGTGCTAAGTCAGAAACATAGGGAATATAAAGAACTTTGTGGATAAGTATGTTTTTGACAAAGTAAGAATCATTGAGGATATTTCTAAGGGTTTTAGTTGTAAGGAATGGATACGAGATGAATAGGATGGTTTAGTGGAGCACCAAAGCTCTACTCCGTTCGTCCAAATATGTATATGAGTCTTTTTTTAATTAATTGGAATCGTTGAATGTTTATCTTGTAAATGTTGAAGTAGTACCCACGGGCAGTATCTTGTCATTTTAGTCTTTGAAGAATAATTAAAAAATAAAGATATATGGCTGTTCGTTTGAGGCTTCTAGTACACTTTCATTGATAGGGTTTAATTGAGTTTTAAAGTCAACTAATCATAAAATACACACTGATCATTGTATCTATTTACGAATGCTTTTGTATAATTTAATATGTAGTTATTTATTTAATGTATGATTTGACCTACTTGAACTATTTACTATATATTCTGCTCCAACTGATAAGTATTGGAGATCTAATCAGAAGAAGTGCTCTGGAGAAGGCAGTGAATTTGCTGGAGCATTTTCTCAACTATCGAAGGAGCAACCCAAGTAGCCTATCGTCATGATGGTCTGATGTTTATGCAAATGAGTCTTTTGTAAATAATTGGAAGGTTTCGACGTTCGCTAAACAAATGTTGAAGGAGTCAAAAACATTCTCATAATAATTTTTTTTTCATAGAAAAGGAATAAAAAAACAGCCCTGATATGTTTCAGAGTTCATTTTCATTTTGCCTCTTCAGATGAATATCAACATGTTTGATTCTATGTCTTACATTTTCAAGTAACAAAGAAAATAATATATATAACCTATGTAGCGAAGTTCTGTTGTTTTGAAACTTATGTATGAATTTAAAACTGATGATGAATGTTAAACATACGAAACTAGTTTTCAAATGAAAACAATTCATTAGAAGTAGCAAATACTTCATCAATCCGAATTGTACTGATCCTTCGATAACATCATGGTGTACCTCAACTGAAATGAAAAAAATAGTATAACATCCTTTCTATTTCACCACCGATTTAAAATTCTGTTCAGTTCTGTTATGCCTTGGGCTAAAGTGAGAACTTTTTATAACGTACAATATAATTCATGTTGAATATAGGCTTATACATTATGTAATGGATGTACTATATGCAACTGAATTTGCTCAAACCAGATATTTATCCTTCCATGATATGCTCCGTACCCACTCGAACCCAGCAGGCTCTCAACGCGCTTCTCACTCGATTCCCACGAGTGGTACAAAGTCCCTTAAGAATAATAGTTACGTGACAGAACATAAATTATATCTGGCCTAGAGATGATAAATTAGATAATTAAACAATTTTACAATAAAACTAGTAATAAAATGAAACAAAAATCTATACGCATATATAAACACATACACACTACATATATACATAAACTATATATGCAATCAGTAAAAGAAAAAATATTATTTAAGAAATTGATTAAAAAATATATTTCCGATGTTGAATCTAGTAAAGGATAAAGAAAAAAAAATTATGATGAAAAAAAGAATAAAAATGAAAATTATTTCAATGATAGAGAAAACATTATCATATAAAGATTGTTTAAACAGGCTAAACGTTTATATCTGATATGCTTGGGTGAAATTCATTAAAGCGTCAATATAATTAGATAGCATCCGACTGGAGGGAGGAAAGGTGGTGGAAGAGGAGTGATTTAAAAGTTCCCAGGGAGGATGCATTACGAATAGAAGGAGGAGGAGAATTCCAAAGAATAGCGGAGCGGGCAAGGAAGGAACGTTAGAAAGCAGTAGTTCTGTAGGATGGGGTGTAGAGATCGGAGAGACGGGACCTTGTATGCAATGATTGGATTGAGGACTTGAAATGTAGAATATTGTGAATAAACGGAGGGTGATGTGTGTTAATAACTTGGAAGAAGAATGTATCAAGAAACTAATCTCTACGAAAAGAAGGGGAAAGCCAATTTAACTCGGTGTGAAGATGGGACAAATGAGAGCGTCTCGAGGTTCCAAAAACAAATCTTATGAGGCAGTTCATGATACGCTTTAATCTATCTTCAAGAACCATCGAGAGTCCACCATAAATCACTCACCCATAGTCAAATTGGGGGAATATGAGGGAGGATACTAAGAGTTTACGTGTGGATGGAGGAAGTAGGTGTCGGGAACGGTGGAATAATTATAGGATGCCAATCGATCGTCGGGAGATTTGAGCAATGTGGGGTTTCCAGGAAAGGGTTTGATTGATTGTTAAACCTAGGTTTTTAACAGAGGAGAGGAAAGCTCTAGGGTGACCATTTAGGAACAAAGCAGGGAAGTTGGTATTCAATCAAAGGAGGGAATGGGATCCTATTACGATTGCTTGAGTTTTAGCTGCATTTAAAGTCAATTTATTCAGGAATGCCCAGGCACAGATTTCATCCAGGTCGTGCTGAATTTTGGAAAATGCAGTTGATAACTCGGCTGAAGGAAAGAAAAGATAAATTTGAGAATCATCGCCGTAAAGGTAGGAACAATTATGAATGAAGTTAGGCAGATCATTTATATGAGCTACGCCTGATCGCAATGTGAGGAAAGAGGATGAACCTTGGTTGGGAATGGTAACTGATTAAGAAATGTGGGAAAGGAATGAATGAAACCACATGAGAGCGTTATTGCAGAAGTTTACTAATAGGTAGTTTCTTAACATGTCATTGAATTTTCTCACATTTGCTAATGAATACATAGTATGCAGTTGTAAAGATCCATAAAGACAAAAAAGTCAGTAAGTCAGTAAACAATCATCCCTTTATTACCTCCCAAACACACTAGATCATATCATTAACCTAAATATAAATCCAAACAAATCAATTTCCTCTCATTCACTAGTTGTATATATTGCATACAGCTACCTGTTCTTTTCCAGATAAACCTGTTAAGTGTCTGAAAAGACGATGGCCTAGGGAATCATTGTAGTGTTGCTAATGGGTTAATTCTTTCTTTACTACTTATTGTATTTTCTTACATTTATTTGGTGATTGCTTTGTATTCAGAAGTAAATATCAATAAAGAATTTTTTTTTTTTTTTATCTAAGAGAAAATGTCTCAGTAGAAGACTCTGTTTACATATTATATTACACACTTTCTAAAGAAATCAGTTCTTAATGATGGCCTAATTATTAAATGTATATGATAAATGATAAATGAAATTTGTAAATTATTGATTAGGTAATTATCAAAAGATATCTTTAGGAAATATAAATAAAAAACCAATCACTTATAAAATCGTATACAGAGATTTAAAAAAGGAACGGATGAACCGTGAATCGAACCGGTCCATAAAGTATAAAGTATACTACCTCTTTTCCTGAATAACGAAAAGCGGACTGATGATAAAACTTTTAGTGGCTGTGAAAAAGACCGTTTAAAATTACTACTTTCTGCGAAGAAAGGTTTGAAGGAGGGGCTGGAAATGGCCTTTCTTGAGGTAGAATTTTCAAGGGCGGCGCTCGAGATCTAGGGACCACTTCCTTTGATTTGGATTTAATGAGAGGGGGAGAGAGTTTATGGATTTTTGAGCGAGTTACTGAATAAGCAATTGATTAGGACAAAAGAGAGAAGTTAATCAATCCATGATTGAATTTCTACATCACAAGCCCTAACCTTCAAGTTTTGAATTTAAAAACATCCACATGCAGGACTAGACAAGAAACTGCCCGTCTTTATTGACTACTTCAACATTTACAAGACAAACGTTCAAAGCTTCCAATAAGCTTCCATTTGGACATACGGAGTTGAGTATTGCGACTCCACTAAGCCTTCCAATTACTATCGCATCCAATTCTTACAATCCAAATCCTTCAAATAATCCTTAATGTTCATTGCTTTGTCACAAATAAACATCCATAAAGACCTTAACGTTCCTTATGTCACTGATTTAACTAATTTCTGGAAACCAGATATCAATCCTTACATAGTGAACTCCATTCCCACTCGAATGCATTTGTCTCCCAACTTGGTTCACACTCGCTTCTTGATAACACACCGAGGTGCCTGAAAAGAAGATGGCTAAAAGACCTTCTAATATTAAACGTTTATTGAATTGCAACTAGTGATTTCTTCGCAAGTTATTTACATGCCATACATGTATATAAAGTAAACTAATGACATAGACTTTTAAAACAACTACCCATTGGTAGTACTCTAATGAAAGTTTTACTATAGAGGAAGACCCCGAGGCCATCTTTTTCAGACGTCTCGGAGGATTGCCTAGAATGGGAAGCAAGTTGAGGAACAAGTGGATTTGGGTGAGTATTAAGTTTACTGTGAAAGGAAAGGTATCTGGTCCGTGCTAAATCAGCGACATATGGGATATCACGGTCATCATGGATCAGTTCATTTGTGACTAAGTAAGGAGCATTAAGGGTATTTCGAAGGGTTTTAGGTCTGAGTGATTGGATGCTTGAAGAATTCGATAGTTTAGTAGAATCCCATAACTCTGTACTGTATGTCCAAATAAATCTGAAATTGGTCATATAGATGATTTTTTTTGTAATCAATCGAGAGATTAAAAGGTTTGTCAAATAAGTGTTTTAGCAGTTGAAATCGATATGCAGCTTCTTTTCAGTCTTGTATGAGGGTTTCATTTGAGTCTGTTGTCTAGATAATTCCAAGATATCTTGCATGTTCTACATTATCTAACGGTACTCCATTAAAGGTAACAGGAGGACAGGTTGAGGTAGGTTTCCAAAACAGAATAAATGGTTATTTGCTGAGATTTAAGTGGTATTTACACTGCTTCCTGCTTGATGTTCATCAGAAGTGGTTAACTCAGAGTTTTTTCATCCATTTCAGTGTTTTCAACTTCACTGTTCTTCAATTTTTAGTCAGCGTGCACAGCAGTGATGTCAGGTGGCACGATTTCTCGTTCGAGGAGAAATTAAGAATTATACGCAGAGATATTGATATAATATCATATGGACTTATATATTACCTGCAGTTTTATTGACGACTGGCTCTCATCAAAGACATTGATGGGTGAAGCCATGGGTCTCAAGAAGAGATTATTTAATAACGCATTCAATTTTTTATAGTCAGTACCTTATGTCACTGACTTGCTCCACAAGTACTCGTAATTGTGATAAGTTTCGATAATCCTTGTCTTGTCACATAAACGAATTTTTATTTTATTTGAATTAAAAATAATAGATGGTATAAATAGATAAAATAATAGAATTTAAAAAAAAAACGCACTACTGAACGCACTATGGAAAATTAAAATAAATGCATCAAAAACAAAAGCCATCATATTCACAAAAAGAAGACCACTCACAACTCAGAATATATTTATAAATTGAACCACGATCCCTTGGGCACAGTCTATCAGTATTGATATAATATCATATGGACTTATATATTACCTGCAGTTTTATTGACGACTGGCTCTCATCAAAGACATTGATGGGTGAAGCCATGGGTCTCAAGAAGAGATTATTTAATAACGCATTCATTTTTTATAGTCAGTACCTTATGTCACTGACTTGCTCCACAAGTACTCGTAATTGTGATAAGTTTCGATAAATTGTCACATAAACGAATTTTTATTTTATTTGAATTAAAAATAATAGATGGTAAATAGATAAAATAATAGAATTTAAAAAAAAAACGCACTACTGAACGCACTATGGAAAATTAAAATAAATGCATCAAAAACAAAAGCCATCATATTCACAAAAAGAAGACCACTCACAACTCAGAATATATTTATAAATTGAACCACGATCCCTTGGGCACAGTCTATCAGTTACTTAGGCTTAGATTTAGACAAATCATTGACATTCTCTAAACATATTAACAACAAATGAAGGGTACAGGGAAAAAACAAGGATAGTCACAAATTGATCATTTTGAGAAAAGCTAATTTTTAAGTTTGAAACATTGTGAAAATTGTAAACTAACATATTTTTCAATTGTTAACATTTTGTTAGAACCACCGTTATTTCTTTAGGTAAATGTCAAGAAAGTAGGTAGAAATTAAAATTTTTTACCAATAAAGTAATTCATTTTTCACAAAAACTACAAACTTACAGGAATAAAATAAGGAAAGTCACAATATTTTTGTTGGCTAAAATACAATATTTTTCTTGCTTTAGCTCCTTCTTTCGTAAAGAACCTGATTAGCTACCTGTTATGATAGAAAATTCATTGTTGGTATGCACTAATCAAAACAATATTTGTTGTTATGAGTATAGAAAATATCATTGATGAGGCAACTTCTCGTAAAATTCTTGGTTTTTTGGTTGACTAAATTCTTTCAACACTTGGAGATCGTCATATTTTGGTTTAGACGATTGCAGGAGATGTTTCGGTATCGGTATCTCAAATTCTCCCGATTTTAATATTCCTTGTGGTTTCAAGGATGTATTTTTCTTGTTTATATCGATGATAGAGTGGCTCTCCCAAGCACCATTATAAGTGCTACGATGGTATACGATACCTGGTTTGTCTTGAGACAATCTCAATTCCCTCACTTTTTGAATCGGAAAAGAGCACTTGGGAGCAAATATATGTTCAAGAAACATCATCCAATTTTTTATATTTTTCTGTCTAACAGGGAAAACTTTAAATTGCTCTGGTTTCTGGTACTGCACAATCATTGAACATTACATCTTCAACAGCCAGACGAGGTCTGCGTCTAGCAATAGGAACCATAGTAATTAATCCTACTAAATAGCAATTCTGAGCATCAACGGATAGCAAAGCGTTGAAGGCACCAATAATATGTTTTCTTTCCTCACCTGTGATGTTTTGGAAGCATTTAAGACGTTTGCATTGGCAATCTGGACCCAACTCGTGTGATTGTAGCCGCAATTTCTTCATTACATCAGCTACTCTTCCCGTTTTCTTTCTTTTCTAAAATCTTCTTGGATCGCTCATAACTCTGTCTTCATCACTCTCACTTAACATTGTTTTATCTCCAAACAATCCAATGACTAAGGAAGTCGAAAACAGAATGAAAACATAGTGTGAAATGCCTAACTGTAGGTAACTGTTGGCATGGTTACATCTTTGACTCTTCTTGTTTTTTCCCTGTACCCTTCAAATGTAATAAAACTAAAAATATAATCAGATAAATGAAACTATATTTCAATAGGCAATCTTATTTATCTGCTAAAAAACAAATTGATATTATATAAAACTGTTATACAAACAATATTATATTCCTCCCCTGTCTGGAGCTATACCTGCAACTCTAATTATATGAAATTAAAAGTTATTCAAAACGCATGTATGAAAATAATCAACAACTACCCGATGTATACCAGAATTTCAAACATGCTATCTGATTTAAACCTGCCATCAATTAAACAGTACACTCACTTACAGACACAAAATTTCTTTTCCCTTACAACAATATCCGTAAATCCCATCATACAAAAAATAGGAGACTATGATAAGACATCTCTAAAAAGATACACCCACAAACTAATTAAACATATATTAATAGACATAACATGAAATAATATATATCGCTTTTATATTAAAAATTATTTCGATTATTCTTTATTCTAAGTAATATCCATAATATTTATTTTAAGTTATTTATTGTTATTTGTATGTATATTGTTTATTTTTTATTTGTTTTTTGTTTTGTTTTTCATTTTTTCCTACTGTAAATATCTTAAAATAGGTAAAAAAACCAAAAACAAAGGAAATATGTAAAGCTGCTATAACATGCATAAGGGATGTCACCTGTCACATGTAAATATATGTAAAGAATGGCCTTTTGGCAACAATTGTAAAAAAAATATTTAATGAATGTTAACAAAAAAAAAAAATTCTTTCCGTTTTAATATTCAAACGGGAATATGCTCATTAAAAATTTAAAATTAAAAAAGTTATATAGTGAATTTCCTCATTCTTTGAAGTGCATATATAAGGCTAGTTGCACACACACCGGTTTTGGACGGCCGGTTTTTTACCGGTCGTCCAAATTTCAATAGTGAACGACATGTCAGATAGTAACCTTGCACACACACCGACTTTTTTCCGGCCGGCAAAATGCCGGTGAGTTGCCGGCGCCTGCCACTGCATTATAATTACTGTTTTATGCACTATAATTACAAAAGCTACTATTTGCTTGAGTTACTGAATCGAATGGAACAATATCAATTTGTTAATCAGAAATTGTTAAACGTTTTAGGTCGAAAAGTCAAGAAAAAAATAAAATTATAATTCTAGTAATTGTTTGACCGGCAAAAAGTCGGTGTGTGTGCAAGCACTAGCACCGGCAAAATATCGGTCGGTTTTTTGCCGGCCGGCAAAAAGTCGGTGTGTGTGCAACTGGCCTAACAGTTATATTCACTTGGTGTCATTTTGTGGGAAATGATAATATCAACACACAATGACTTTTTGTCGAATTTGGACAAAACTGCAGTTACTGACTTTTATCTCCAAGCAGACGGTATTATGACTAAACAATAAATTAAGATGGATGATAGCATTGCAATGCAATACCGTCTGTAATAATAGTCCGGGTCTGTAATGATCGGAAAAGGAATGCCATTCAGGTCCTACAAGTCAGACAATTAGTGAATACTGTAAAATAATCAATCCATTAACCATTTAATTAGCGAGATCCGATACTCACTTTAATTTGAACTTCTTAAAATCTAATTTCTTCTTACAAAGGTTAAACGTGGGATAGGAAAATTAAGTTAATTATAAGAGTGGGAAGACATGAAACGTGCCTGGTGTTGAATGAAAACTACATATGAAGGGTGGTAGGCTGAAATGGGTAATGCCCAAAAGATCAAAATCGATTTCATCACCACCTGTTATTTTGTCACATGTACTATCACTTAAGGTGGTCTCATGGAGGCTAGGAAGACGAGTGTCACATGTTTTGGAGTTTAAAGAACCCGCTTCCAATGACAGAAATATAGTAATTTACATTTCAATTTTGACAGAACTATAGTTACTGGACATTCTCCTTCAAGCCTAACACTTCATGTCCGTTACGAAGGCTGGCACATAGTATGGCAATGAGAAAGAGAGATCATTACTGAACTCAATAACTCATAATTGAAGTGGTAGCGAAAACAAAGTTAATCTAGACTTATCTTAATGACAGATGTTATGATGTGAGTAAGGTTCATGGACTTGGATCGGTGAGGTGTTATCAGGGAATGATAAAGTTCACATTGTGGGATGAGCAGAAACCGCAAGACACAAACAAAACCCGGGCTATGATTCCATACCCCTTTACAAAACCATCTTCCCTACCATAAAGATTTACTGACGAATAAACGGATAGTACAATAGTGGTCATATTACAATAGCGATTTAAATAAATCTTCAGTACTTCAGCTATAATTTAGGTCTCGTTATAAGTAAAAATATTTTGAAGTTTTTTTTTTTTTTTAAACTGTTTAGTGATATTTAGAACTGTATACATTATATAAAAGTAAATTTCACGAAAATGTTCACAGTGACATGTCAATAACATGTAAAGAATTACCCAATAGTATCACTTCAATACAAGTCTTACATTAGGTAATTAAGCCATCTTATTTTCAGTCGCCGCAGAGGATTGTCGGAAATTGAGTGTTAGGCAGTATGGGAGAATTGTAGATTCGAGTGGAAATGGAGTTTAATATTAAAGGATAGATATCTGGTTTGAGCCAGATATCAGATATCGGCAACATTTGGAACATTAAGATCCTTCTGGATATGTTTGCTTGTGACATATTAACGAACGTTGAGGATTTTACGAAGGATATTTTATGATTAGATACGAGATGAGTTACATGGTTTAGTGGAGCCCCAAAGAACAATATGTCAAAATTGGTTTGATAACTGGCACGTAATTAAGTCTTTTATACTAAATCGGCAGTTTTGAACGTTTGTCTAGTAAATGTTGAAGTTTCCTGTCGTTTTAATCTTGTATGTGGATTACAAGTTAAACGATTGTCCTGTTGGAGTCCTAGATAGCGAATCAGTTCAACAGGGATCAGTGGAATGTTATTAAAGGACATTGTAGGACAGGAAGTCATAATATTTGTAACATTCTTGAAGGTTTGTAATATGAGATTTTGAGTGTTTGGGATGCTATGGAGGGATCATGATTTACTGATAACACACATTCGTCATCAATGTACGAAGTGAGGACGGTACTACGATGTGTAAGGATGTCAGCTGTGAAAGCCGTGTAGAGGAATGGACCTAGGATAATTCCTTGAGGAACACCGGCAGATTGGGTAAAGAGGAAAAAATAGGAAAATTTATGATTAACTTATAAGGAAGGGATAATAAGGAAATATGTAGGATGTAAGAATTTAAGTAATTTGTAAAGCAGTCCCTGGTGCCAGACTCGGTTAAAAGCTTTCGTTATAAGTAAAAATAATTTTATGATGATGATTATATTGTTGAGGATGTAATGTAAGTGAAGAAATGATTAGAGGTGCAGTCAAGTAAATAGACTCGTCCAACTTTTTAAATAAAAAACTTGGACGTGTTTATTTACTTGGCTGCACCCATGACCATTTCTTCACTTAGAAAAAATAATTTTAATATATTATTTTTTTACGAATCCCGGATTATTAGTGTCACTGGCAGTTTTTATATTATAATTATATTATCACTATATGTAAAGTGTTGCCATGGTTATTGGAATCGCGCCAACATTACCATACAACTAGTTTTAATACAGTAAATACAGGATACAAGCCGAGGTGACCAAGTGGATAAACAGAGGCTTAGAAGGCACTCAATCAAGACTGATCGGCCATAGCCTGTGATCGCCGTCAAAATTAGCGTGCTGATCCTGGGTTTCAATTAGCAACACCTCAGAAGCCTCCTCCAATAACCCCGTCCATGGACAGGTGAGAATCAATACACCTGCTGTCCACGTGCCGTCTCCAGATCCCTCATCCAATAACCTTTAATCCTATAACCTTCCACAACGGTAAATGGATGAAATTGAAACAAAATTAAGGGCTAACTAAATTTTGCGAATGTGAAAAGGTCACGCTAGCAAAAATTCGATGTGGATCATCTGCGGACACTTTTTTTTTGTATAACTAAGAGAATAATGTGGAGGTTTCAGGACATCAAGTTTACCTTTGTGCAATTCGAGGTTCACTATTTATTACTTCGTCTTGCTATTAAAACAATACATTTAATTTTTGTTAGTTTATTAATTTATTTGTAACTTTAAATCTTTATTCACAACTGTCAATCAAAGCAAATAACAATTAATTAATTTGATGAAATACTGAATTACGTGGCATGAAAGGCAAGATGGGGAGAAGAAACCTTCAGCACCTCCTCTTAAATTGATTTTTTTTCATCAAACTCCACTTTAGTCTTCTCTGGGTGTTGTCTGGAATATGAGTTGTGGCTATATCGTTTATAAGAATGTTGGGATGTCATAAGTGATTTTTCGTGTAAGCGTTTGTAGAGCCGTATTTGATCATTGGCAGCTGGCATGCTAAACTAAGTATGTAGAGTAATGTTGCTTACGCACAAAAGTGTTTTCGTAATATTTTCATGAAAAATTTGAAGTATGTTGTGTCTATTTAGCTTTTTAGTATGTAATTATTTATTCATTTCGTGTCTAAGTAGTATCTTTGAATGTTTTGAGAATATTTAAAATATATGTTTTAGCCATTTATGTTTATGGGTTTCATTTTATTTTTTGTTATTTGAATCATTTTCACTACAGATAGAATGTTAGAAAAACGCCACAGTTCTATATTGTAAAGATTTAATAAAAACCTTCTAAGGAAGTGATAGATAGTGTCGAGATACTATCTCCACCCTCCCGAAAAATATTTTAAACTGACCAAAACAGCCAAAATCTAAAAAATTAAATAGCATGAAATAATGTTATTTTCAGAGATCTCTTAAAAAGCACCATGTGCAGAAAAGGGGTGGACTCATATTTTGTATTTTTAATTGTATCTTAAATCAATAAAAATAAAAGAGGATTCATTATAGAGAGAGAAAAGAGAATAAAAAAAATTCTCCTTTAAAAAAAGAAAAAAAATATTGTGCTTTTAAAAATCAAAACGATTTAATGAATTTTCAAAAGAAAAACAATGGCCGAATATCAAAAATACTTATATCCAGGCAGATCTTAAAATAGAAGTTCTAAAGTAAAAGCAGAAGAAAATTCGAATACTTATTGTTAGTATAACAGCTGACTGGACTATCATTGCCAGCTGTGTATTGCCATTTTATTTTATATCAAAACAAGAATTAGGTTAGGATAAAGGAAGAGGAGCAGAAGGGAAGATTTCCTCAATGTAATCAACGTCTCGTTTATTTTCATGCCAATATTGTTGAAACAACGAGAGGATGTCAGCCGTCAGCAAGAACTAATAACCCAACACGTCACGCGTCAATTCCCCAGCCTCTGCTGTCTTCACCACTCACAGTTAATCAATTTAATCTATAAGGGTTAAAGTTTTCACCATAAATAATTCTATTCTTTAATATTGGTCCATCTTTACGAAATCTAAAAAAAGAAAATGATTTAGAACGCCTTACAACTCCTGACGGGTTTTTTAAATAATAAGGATATACTTATTTCTGGTACAATTGTTACTCAAACAGGTGATTTGGTAAAAGCTAGGTGTTTTCCAATTTAAGGGGTCCCCTTCAAAGGGATTGAGTGTGCCCCAAGAGGATCTACCGAACTCAGGGTTAACCCTATAAGAAAAATAATTATCTATTTCAAGCGTAGTTGAAACTGGACCCAGTTAGTGCCCAATCCCCAGAGCTAACGTACCTTCATTATATCTATAATTTCGTATTATTAATGCACTGTTCTATGTATTGTACATGGATTTAATAATTTAAAACATGGCTGGAAAATTGACGCATGACGTGTTGAGTGATTTAAAAGTTTGAGATTGAAAGTTAAACCTAGGACGGTTAAGGGAATTATTAATTTCTGTGTTGTTTAAGCCGTTACCCAAAACGTTATAAAGTTAAGGCTTGCCACAAAAAAACTATTTTTAGAATTTTAACCAAATGTATTTTTCCGAGAAGGGTTATGGATCTCCGGATATTTTGTTTAGAACTGTTATTTTTTTTTTTCTCTGCGAATTCTCCTCAGAAATGGAAGACGTTAAGCAATTAACTCAATCAATTTTTCTTTGGGTTCTTCCTATTCCTCCAGTATGCCTTCATTCTTTCCGAAAAGGCTTGTTTACACTCTTCTGACCACTTTGGCCTGTACTGTTTTTGTTTTGGTTGCTCTGGTACAACTTCCCATTTGTCTACTTTGCGTCTAAAGATGTTTCTTTCTAAAATGTCTGCTGGTTTTATGTTTGTATTTTTGAGATCTTTTCGAATTTCATCTAGCCATGGTGTGGAATTCTTAAGTTAAGTTACATAATCTATTATTTTTTTCGTCAGTCGATTTTCTGGTAGTCGGCTGAGATGACGGAAGAATTTCATTCTCCTTTTCTTAATATTAATTTCAATGTTTGAATAATTCCGTAGTTTTAATTGTTTGTAACCTGTAACCGTTTTTTATTTTTTTTTTTTTTATTATTATAATTATTATTGTTAGATGCTAAATCAAATTTTCTGAAACGCCGTTCAGTATCCGACCTCGGTGAGTTGGCATTTATTTTGTGACGGACCCCGAAAAAAAATATCGACCTTTCCACTCTGGCTTAGATAGGATAGTAACCTTAATGAATGGAAGAGGTTCTGATGTGGGAACGGCGTAGTGTGTGGATGGCCATGGTCTTGGATCGTTGAAGTGTCATTAGACGATGTATTTAAGTTAACATGGTAGTCAACGAAGAAGAAAAAACGTTACAACGTGCCTTTTTTATTCAAAGCAGTATACCTCATAAACGGTAAGTCCTGGCGACGAATGTTATATCACAAAAACTATTTTCCATTAAATTTCAGATCTGGAAACAGTCTTTTAATTTTCAATCAGAGCTACACCAACAGCGCTTAAAAAACGCCTCAACACTAAAAACCAAAACAGATTCTACACGGTAGGCCCTAGCAGCAAAAGTTATTTGACAAAAATTATTCTCCATTAAATTTCTAACAGCATTTGTCAATTAATTTTCGATATGAACAACTCCAACAGAGTTATAGATTGTTAAAATGTTATAGTTTTGAGAGTGAAAAAAATCATTGCATATTTGATGGTGAAAAAACGTTCCTACTTGACGTTTTTCATTCGAATCAATAAAGCTCCTAAACGGTACAATCTAGCGACAAATGTTATATAACAAAAAAATTTCTGATCTAAGAACTATAGTTAATTTTCTGATCCGAGCAACACCAACAGTGCTAGAGCGTGTTAAAATGTTACATTTTTGAATTTAAAAAAAAAAGTATAGACCCCCAGCTATGAGGCATGCACATGTCAAAATTACAGACAAGGCAAAACCCTGAGTGGTAAAGAAGAAATGTTTGATTTCGAAAAAACAAAAACCAGTGACAGACTTTTTTGTAAAAAGTGAACTACATTTGTCAGTATGTACATACTACGTATTGGTTAATTATTAAATATTTTACTGCTAATAAACTTCATTTTAAAGTATTTTTGTGTTGATTTGAATTATACTATTAACCTTTGGAACATTTTGCGGATTATCCGCGAAATTGGTTATCCGCGGTTGCCGGGCCACCCAATCCCAGGGATAATCGGGAGTCTACTGTATTTTAAACATAAATTGACCATAACAAGAAATAAACTATAATAATAATGATGAAAGAAGAAGAGGCACTTAGAGATGTAGATCCAATTGTCGGCGGTGGCAGAGCGGAAGACAAATCGGCGGTAGAAGTGGAAGGGGGAGCCTCAACAGAAGCCATCACCTGAATATTTCAGGAGGGCGGGGCTCAATATTAAATAGACTTGTTGATTCCCGCCCGTTCTATCTTCTCCTATCTCAAGTCTTCTTCTTCTTCTTTTGTCGATATCTTTTTCGTATCCTTTCATCAAGGTCCTAGGTTATATCGGTGAGGAAAAACTCGTCCAAAAGGTCCACTATCCTTTACATTACGCACACCGTCCTACGCTAACCTAGATATCCTTACACTATTTTCTACGCAATGAATTAGTTTTCCTGCCTAACCGCTAGGACTGTAAATTATATGCATTAAAAACTGAAAAATATGCACATATATATTCAAATATATTGGAAAATAAATAAATACCGAATATATTTAACCATTTACAGTATTTAGAAAAATAAATTCCAATACGTACTTATACACAAGTACAAACTTAGGTTTAAGTTTAAGTTCACATACAAGAATAAAACGAAAAGAAATTCCCCGTCGTTATAGACAACTCCATCATTTACTAGACAAACGTTCAAAGCTTCCTAAAAATTACGAAAGACTCATTTACATAACAGTTATTAGATCTATTTGGGCATACGGAGTTGAGATTTGGGGCTCCACTAGTTTAGTTATCCAATTCTTCTCGTATCCAATCCTTACAATCCAAAATCCTTCGAAAAATCCTTAATGCCCCTTTCTTTGTCAGAAATAGGAGACCTTAATGTTCCATATACCAATCCTGCCATAGTAAACACCACATCCACTCGAATCAATTAGTCTCCCAACTTGGTTGAAAAAAAAGATGGCCAAGAGACCTTTTAGTTTAGTTTTTATTGAAGCGCAACTAGTGAGTTATTCTTCACAAGTGGTTTACATAATATTACAATAATTTTCCTCAAATTTACTTGATGTATATTTTATACAATTGTAAATGTCAATAAATAGAAAAAAAAAGTTTAAGTTTATTAATAGTGATTAACACAGTGATTATACCTGAAAAACCTCAGTATCTTTACCATCACTCTCGCGAGGAGTCCCCCGGGGATCTTCTCTTTCACCCACCTTATTTACTATTTATATATAATTATATTTGCAAGTAATCATCTTTATGCTGACTACTTGCAAATATATTTATTCTTTCATCCTTCAGACATGGTAGAGGAGACCCATAAGCTCCAAAAAGACATCGAAGTCGATATTGAATTCAGAGAAAATAAAGGCAATCCTCATTGGGTCAAAAACTCACTTAAATGCCCTTCCCTACTATTCACTGCTTTTCCTCAAAAACTGTCTAATCCATTTCTAAAATTCGGTTAAAAATCTTGGATTAGTTTTTGATGAGTTGGTCTGGATTCCTGGGCATATAAGGATAATTAAAAAAAAGAATTGTCACTTTGGGATGTAGGGTAGTTTTATTTTAATATCCATTTATGTAATTAACGTTTTCAACATCCAAATCCACTAGTGGAGTCCCTATCTAATTCCACTCACCCCTCTAATCCTAATCGCAGGTTAAAAAGGCATTGCCCTCATGATCTATTATAAAATTTAACATGGAGTCCTGGTAATGGTCAGCTTCTCGACACAACACTACCCAGTGTGACTGTCACTATAGTACTCTCACTCAGCCTTCACTGAGTTTTTTTTTTCTTTTTTACACCAGTGACGCAACTGAGAGAGAAGCGCTAAGATCTCTTTGGACCAGGCTTGTTCCCGGTTCTTCAGTATTATCATTTTAAAAAAAGATCTTATTTAACCTTTAGCTAGAGAGACTTTTTTTTTAACTAGATCAACACTCTATAATATAGAATTTAAATCGACCCTCGTCAAACATGAACCATTTCTTCTACAAGCCAAATGTCAGATTGTTGATGGTATTTATATTTCATACATACACATACAAATAATACTGATATACGTATACATGTTATATGTATGTAAAGAAAAACATACGAGTACTTTTCTTAAGTTACCCATGATGCAATACGACCACGTTTTCCCAGAATGCCTATTGTAAGTCACAATAAACAGCTGTGAATGATAAGAGTGAATCGTTATTATTATAAAAAATTAACCTGTACAAATACATTAATATTATTTCTAATATATAATGAACATCGGAGTAAGGGCTTTAAATGTAGTCTCCTTTGTTATAGGTGAGTGAATGTCTTGTATTAACAGCTAACAGCTTGTAATTAATGTAAATATCTATTGTAATTAAAACCTTTGTTACAGAGTGAAACGAAAATAAGTCTTTATTTCATTACCTGAGGCAAGTTAATTAATATTATATTTATATATGATAATCAATTTTTAAAAACCAAAACTGAAAAATTTCAAACTACAAAAGAAAAAAAGACATTTCGAATTTCTCCGTGACTAGGAAAACAATAGATCAAGGATATGTCGATCTAGAATCAACTGATTTCCCAGTTTAAATTTAAATTCTAATTAAATTTTAAAATACTTTTAACGGGATCTTCAATTTTTTTTGTATGTGTCTATTGGTTTAGGAATAAGAAGAGTGTTCCAGAAATCACTGAAAGATAAAATACAGAAGCAAAACCTCCCGCTTCTGAACTAAAATTAGATACAATTTATTAAAAGACATATTTTAATTATTGGGAACTATTAAACTATTTTAGTGAACAGTTAAAGGACACGAAGTACCAATTTCCTGTTTAAAATTTAAACTTAATAAGAGATGGAAGAAATAAAAAATCCTTTAAAAATGACGATTAGTTGCTAAAAGCATTTGAAATAGTTACTTTAATTAATTAAATTAATTTAAAAACACCTTATTCACACTGAAAAACAACTGTTATACTGTGAAACATATCGTGTCACTTACTCTGATTGACGCAAATGTGTGTATTGCCGTCAAAATAACATCAACCATGAAGTCCTACTATTGAATTATTTGATAGGAAAACGTAACGTAAAATATCAAAATTATAAATAAGTCTTTATCCACTTAGATAGAAAAAGCAATGTTGCCAAAACGGTTGCTCTCCGAAGAAGCCGTTGACGCATACAACAAACATTTCAAGCTATACAGCCAGAATTTTACACGAAAATTTTCCAGGATGGAATTTTTAAGTATATTGAATAAACTTTTTTTTTTTTCTTTTTTTTTTTTTTTTTCATAAAAAGCCTGAAAATAACTTTTTCTTAGCTTAATATGATTAGTAAATATAGTTTCGACAGTAAATTGGGATTGAATAGTTTTGGCCGCCTAGATCTGTAAAATACCCCTATGTGCGACGGTCTCAGCGAGCTCGTAACCAGAAGGTTGTGGGTTCGAATCCCACCTGGGCGGGTTAAAATTTATTTCGAGGCCAACCCACGAATAAATCTTGAACTTCCTACCCAGGCTAGAATAGGTTGTTAACCTGTGGGATAACCCGTCCTTCCTGCCCTAGTTGGAGTACATAAGGACGTTAAGCCTCAAAAAACAACAATAATAAAGTAGAAATAAATAAAAGGTTTCAAACACGATTTTTCAATTCAAACCAATATAGCTAACCGGTAGGTCCTAGCGACAAACGTTATAACCAAAAATGTTTTTCATTAAATTTCTAATATATTTTTACATTTTTGAGGAAGAAAAAAAGTTACACCATAAAAATATAAACCCTCAGTCAAAAGACAAATCCATCTAAAAAAAAAAAAACAACACTTGTTTTTGATATAATTATCATTTTCATGAACTTCGCCCGAGAAATAAGTTGTCCAAGAACCCCCTTA
Organism: Euschistus heros; assembly: GCA_003667255.2. NCBI lineage: Eukaryota > Metazoa > Arthropoda > Insecta > Hemiptera > Pentatomidae > Euschistus > Euschistus heros. Next base: position 6,149,050 of record RCWM02000006.1, read on the forward strand.
TGGTTATAAAGATAATGTAGATTGTATTGGAGCGATCGAGGCATAAATCCATTTTCGAAGGGCGAAGGGCTGAAATGATTTCATGCACGGAATATCTTCGAAAGGGTCTATCCATTATTATGATTATATTAACATCGTATAATTTATTGTCAATAAAAAATAATGGCGAAGAATATCGGGAAAGGGTTCATTGTTTTAATGGTTATCTCTCCCAGCTGTTATTTAAATTGTATAAAAATATAACTGTACACCAAGGAAATACCCTCCTAAGTTCACCATAAAATATTTATTTTCGTGAAATTGCTACCAATATATAGTTACTCTACAAGTTTCTGCCATTTCATTACTTTGCATTGTGATTCATATTCGAGGCGTAGAAATCCAGTCCAAGATTAATTTCCTGATTTATATATATATATATATATATATATATATATATATATATATATATATATATATATATATATATATATCTGTGGCATCTGTGCATAGTGGGCTAAGTACAAAAATTGCAATTTTGGGAAAACTGAATTGAATGTTTGAAATTTTTTTCAAAATCGTCCAGTTAAAAAAATTCAAATTTATGGGTCTTAAACTCTTGATAGTACATTTCTCTTTATGTTGGTAAGGTATGTTGCAATTCTTTCCAATATTCTAATATTAAATGCTAACTGTTCCAAAAAAATCGAACTCTTAGCCCACATTACAATAATCGATTCTGAGTAAAATGGACTAAGTGATTAATGTTAACGTAATTGACCTCTGAAAGCCATGGGCTTAACTGATTTTCAGAGTTGAGAAAAAATAAATATACATTAAATAATATTTTTTCTTTGGCAAAAATATATTTTTTGACAATTTTTATATATTTTTTTTTACATAAAAGAAAATAATAGAAAATAAAATAACGTACATGCCTAAGGAAAAAATAATTATTTTATATGAAGTTTTTAAAACATTGAAAAAAAAATCACTTATAATTTTCTTTCATTCGTGGTCTTCTTCACCAAAATCTGGGTACACATCCTGCTTAGATATAGATTTCTAATCTCTTCATAGAACCGTCTAAATGCTAGACTTATATAGGGAAGAAAATCTAAAAGATCTTTCTTCTTTCCGCTATCGGAAGTGATTCAACATATCTGATTGATGGCACTAATTTTTGTAGTCTGCCGTTTTTCAAAAAACATACTGTTTTAAAATTAGCATTTATATCGAGAGTCGACTTGTAGTAAAGAACACCGCAGTTATCTTTGTTATAGCTAAGCCATCTTACCTTCCCCCAATGAATAGTGTCCTTTTCATCATCTTCTTTTTCTATTAACTAAGGTGGTTTTTAAAAGGTACGAAAAATTGTGGGGCTTAGTAAACTTGACTCACTTTTCACAAGTAAAAGTTCAAGATTGGAGTATCAGCCTACAATTCACAAAGGAATATCCTTCATTGCAATAGACAGAACACTTAGCCCTTTAGACACAAAAAAAGAGAAAAAAATGACGATTCTAGTGATGTAGATAGCTCGAAATTCACAAAATTCGACTTAGCCCACTATGCACAGGTGCCACAGATATATACTAGATTGTTTTAAGGTGGAAGGTTTTCTCCCAAAAGTAGTTAAATCACATTGAATACGTTCATGCAAAAAATAAGGTCTCTTCCTAATCCTGCGAGACCTTTACTTGTATGGACGAGCTGTGAAAAATGGACTTGGCTGTACTTGGAATTCTACGCCTCATTTGCTAGATAAATTTTTGTAACGCAGTTGCAAATTTCTATTAATAAAAGATTTTGTGTGTTAATAATAAAAAAACAACAGTTGCTATTAAAACTAAAATCCATGAAGAGTCTTGGGCTCCTTATTTTGGTGAGGATAATTGTTTCGAGTCCAACGGTACTAAAAGAAGGCAATATAGGCGAAATTACGTTCAACTACCTGTCTTCCCAATTACGGGTACTTACATGAAAGAGACTAGGCGTGCTCCACGAAGGTTTGGATGATATCGGATAAAAACATTTCCTTAACAGAAGCAGTAGATTATAGATATACATATCCATGAGCTATTGTTCTTTCCAGTCAGAGAGAGATTGAGTTTTTTTTTAGAGAATATTTTCATTTTTTTTTTTCCCCAACCTAAGAATGTTAAACGTCTTTTATATATAACATTTTACAATAATATTTAACGGTCAGTATGTTAGGAGATAAACTGACTAAGGGAGCCAATATTGTTGAAGGAGGCGGCAAATGAACCGCTAAAGCAATACAAACAGTGAAGGGTGGGGGGGGGGGGGGGTTGAAGGAGGCGATCGAGAGGGAATTTCATTTGAAGGAAGATGGAGCCAGGACCGAGGATGAAACATCACAAGAATGTTCTAGAATATTCCAAGATACAAGGCGTCTAACCTCCTTCGCCTCATTTTAATAATATAATAATAAACTCACTGTTAAGGACCTTGCGAAAAATTTAACTCTAACTTTTCACAACTAAAATAAAGCTATTCTTATTAATATTAAATCTTGACCTTTATGAATGATGTCGTAACTAAAACTATGGAGATTAGGGTCCTGGCAGAAAAAGATGAACCTTCAAATTTAGATAGATCGGCAGTTGCTTGTGAATTTCACTCTCTGAAGGAGCTCCTCGGATGATGGCAAAATTTTAAGCTAGACCCTCCAAGAGAAATTATCTAAAACATGTCCGAAAAAATGAGTGATATTTTGAAAGAGTGAGCCCATAGGTGGGAAAGAAATATTATGAGGATATATGGCCCTACTAGAGATGGAGATGTATGGAGGATAAGAAGATATCTTGAACTAAGAGACGTGTACAGAGCTCCAGATTAAGTTTGAAAAAGTTAAGCAATGATGAATAGGCGATCTTATTCAGAGACTGAAATTCACAAGCACCCACTGATCTATCTAAATTTGAAGATTCTTCTTTTTCCCTCAGGAGAAGTATAAGTATAATTTTTATAGTTTTAGGTATGACATCATAGATTCGACAAGTACAAAACGTAATATTAATAATAATAGCTTCATCGCCATTGGGTATTGGGTTTGGACAATGAAGAATAATAGTCGACGCCAAAGATGAATCTTATGAAGCAATTCATTAGTCTTCTTAGTCTCATCTCTAGCTCAACAGACAGCCACCCGTACACCAAGCACCCGTAATCAAAGTGGGAAAAAATGAGAGAGGATACCAGAAGTTGGCGGGTACTTCGGGGAAAGGAGTCACGATATCTTTGGAGCTGTTTGAGGATCATGATGGATTTTCTGGCAATTTTGGAAATGTGGTTACTAAAGGATATGTGTGTATTTTAAAAGTTCCGAGGGAGCATGCATTACGGATAAAAGGAGGAAGAGATTCTTTGGAGAATAGTGGAGTGGGCAAGAAAGAAAATTTATATTGATAATAAATTTAAACAAATTAACAAAAAATTGAACACTTTATTTATCGGCACAGTCAACGCTAAACTAAAAGCCGCGATTAATGCGTAATGAAGTAAAAACTTGGCAGTTGGCAACCGACTGATATTCACTGGCTTTGAACAGAGATCACAAAAGGGCCCTTTATTCGCACTCAAAGCCGTGACCATTGGAGCCCTTTTTTAGGCCTGCCCAGCGCCAGTCCCCTTGTATCCTGTTATTAATGCCGGAACATTTTTACTGCTTTGAAAAGAACGCGGTCCTACATGATGTTCGTCCGCATTCAATCGTCCAATTGAACTTGACTCTCGAGCAGCTTTAGCCACGAGGTTATTTTCGAATTAATATTGGCATTTATAATTGCCTTGGATCCTCTTGACCGTGTGTTATTTCCCTTCAATATCCAATCAACTCTCCCCTCGAATTGTATCCAATAAACTTTTCGAGTGCTTTCGTACGGGAAATAATTTATAATTTCGTTAAATCATATGAAATCTCTTCTTTTTTTATATGCCGTGTAATATTGCTTATTTTCGAAAGGGGGAGTTGGAGTATTATTGCCAAATATAATTAAACTGTAATAACGCTCTTCGGGGGAAAAAGGCTAATTAAATTACCAGGAAAATATAAAACAGCTAAAATATTCATCGTATTTTTTTATTTTTAGGGTGTAGTAATATCTTTATCAAAAAAGTACAATATGTATGATTACTTTAGCAACCTACAATCATCTGTTATAATTACTCTAGCTTGAAACCTTCTTTAACCTATTTCATTTATGGTTTAATGTCGTTTGCTGTAACACTGTTGATTTTACGTTTAATTTCATTCTTTACGTTTATTGAATAAATCACGTTTTAACGATCTTAGAAATATAATTGTTTTTTTTTGTTGTGTTTTTTTTTGTATGTGTGTTTTGTCATATACTATTGTCACTCACTAATGGGCTCTACAGCTCTTGAAGAATCTTGGCCTCATCCACAATTCGCAGCCACTCCTGACAATCCTTTCTTTTTGTCTGCCATGTTCTAATTCTCCTCTTTTGAAGGTCCTTTTAGATATTTTGCAGCCATGTGACTAAACCACTTCAATCAATTTTTTTTTTTAAGAGGTTCTAATTAAGATTGATGCTGTCACCAATCTCTTCGTAGTGTGCTCTTAGCTCTTCGTTTGAACGGATCGTCCATATTCCTTCCTGAAATAATAGATCAAAAATATTTCTTGGGGACTCAATGGTCGAGTGAGTTGGGGAGTGGGTCTCAGCACGTTCGTAACCAGAAGGTCTTGGGTTCGAATCCCATCTGGGCGGGTTAAAATTTATTTCGTCGCGAACCCAAGAATAAATCTTGACCTTCCCACCCTGGCTAGAATAGGTAGGTAACCTGTAGGATAACCCGTCCTTCCTGCTTTAGCTGGAGTACATAAGGACGTTAAGCCCCCCAAAAAACACAAAAATCTATTTAAATACCTTTCCCTCCCACAACAAAATGATTCTTTCCGTTTCCTTGGGAAAGGTTTTTGTCTCACAGGCGTACGTCTTACGCCGTCTAATAAATAATTATCTTAGCTTTTCTAGAAAGGTTCTGAATTTTTTTAAAGTTTTTGTAGGGAAAACAAGCAGATCTATGCTTTGCGCTGACATTCTTGTTTTGATTCCAGTTATTATTTAATTTTTTGCTGGTTACGCCCAAATATTTGAAGGATTCAACATACTACTCTACTGGACATAAAAAAAAAAAATAAATCAGGAAAAGTATTCGAACCAAACGTTCGACACTCCATCCATACCTTGTCGACACTTACTGTGTCCATACCCACCAAGTGATCAAGCCACAGTTAGTGATAATGATATTCTTACACAAGATCTATGTTTATTTTCTGCTCCACTCTAAAATTTTTTTTTCAATTTTAAGAAAAAAAACACAGCCACGTCTAAGAAAAACTTATTTCATATCAAATAACAACAAGTTTGTACTAATTTATTTCATTAGAAACAATGAATTATGAATATTCATTTTAACTTAGAATAGAATAGAAAAAAAAATGTATTCTAGGACAAAGTCCCTTAAGAATAACATTAGATGACATAAAGCAAAACCATAACTGGCCGAGAGATTTTAAAAATAAAACAACATAGATAAAATTGAACACAAATTTATAAGAAAAAACAAAAAAAAAAAAAAAAAAAAAAAAAAAAAAAAAAAAAAAAAAAAAAAAAAAAAAAAAAAAAAAAAAAAAAAAAAAATAGAACATCAAAAATTATTTTTACAAAAAACAACATTATCATAAGAAAACTATAAATTTATGCTAAAGTTTTATGTCGAAGATCCTTTGTGATTACATTGTATGATTTAACACATTGTAAGACTTTCATATAATAGCAGAGCGTCAGTTTGAAAAGAAAGAAGATAGTAAAAGAAGAACGTTTTAAATGTTCCGAGGGAAGCAGCATCGCGAATATAGGGAGGAAGGGAATTTCAAAGAATAGAGGATCGGACAAGGAAGAAACGTTGGAATGCAGTACTTTCGTGGAATGGAGTACAGAGATCGGTAAGAAGAGACCTTGTATGCCGGGATTTGATTGAGGACTTGAATTGCAGGATACTGTAAATAAAGGAACGGGTGTTGATAACTTGGAACTGATATGTGCCAAGGAAGTATTTTCTGTGGAAGGAGGGGAAGAGCCAATTAAACTCGGTGTAGAAATGCGAAACATGGGAACGTCTTGAGGTTTCGAAGATAAACCTAATAAAGCAATTCATGATCCGTTTTAATCCTCAGAGCCCATATGAGCTGGATATGAGATCTACTCAAATAATGTTTTTTAAATAAATTATTTTTTTTTTTTATATTTGCTCTGTATCCTTCATTACAGATACATATTTTATGTCAATTTAAAAATTAACTTTTGTCACCATTTTGACAGTTGTAAATAAACAAATGCTAGAGACTGGCTGTTTCGTTAAGAGCACTCCCTAAATTTCACTTTTGTATAGAGGCGAATGTTTAGTCGAAACTCTTATAACTGTTGTTATTTTGTTATGTCATTATAGAGAACTGTATCTGTGAATTTTGGGCGAAGCTGTTTCGTCGTTGTTTCGTGTCCCGAGTTATGGCATAGCACGTATATTTGGAGCCGGCTTTCAACTTGAATATTTCAACGGTAACTTTCAAAACGTGTTTTGTGACAAAAAATGTTTTATAGAGTTATTGGTATCGCTAGATTTGTTTTTCAGAACCCTACAAAATGTGAAGAGCATTAGCCATAAAAAAATAAGCTTTGTCCTACCAAAATTAGCAAACAAAATCAGGGTTTTAAACAAAGAATGTTTTGTCCATAGCCTGTTCTTAGTTCAAACCATGCTTTGTCCACTAAGCCAATGGGAACGCTGCATTATTGACAATAATCGCTTTCACTGGTACATGGTTGTAATTTTCGACTCTCCAAAATGTGGAAGAGGATGAAACTTGTGACTGTTTAGAAAATAAAAGATGTGAACTGCATATTTAAAAACTAGTGACTGTTAAGAAAATAAAAATATTCCCCAAAAATTATGAGTGTCATTAACACATATCATCTATTATGTAATTATAATTTATATTTTGTGTTCTTTTGAGCAAACAGTGACTTCTGTAAAATAAAACAGCCACTTCAGTGTTCTGTTCCTTTTTTATTTCATCAAACCGTGTTTTGTCCACTGTGTTCATTCAAAACGTGTTTGGTCCATATTTAAAATTAAAAAAGCTAATTTTAGGAATACAAATATTTCTGGTCCTTTTTGTAATGTGTTTTTTTAGATACTATAAGTTTAATAAGGAATTTTTTATTTCTGAAGACTAATTTAATCTCATAATGTACGTTATTTTGTTATTGCTGAAAAGTGGGATTACTGTGACAAAACACGTTTTGAAAGTTACCTCCTCATGTATGTGTGAGAAATGTGTGCGTTTGTATTTGTATAAACTACTGAAGATTATTATATTTGCTCTGCACCCTTCATTACAGATATTTTATGCCAATTTAAAAATTAACTTTTGTCACCATTTTAAGGCAGTTGGAAATAAACAAATACTAGAGAAAAAAAAATCTACGCAAATTGTTTCCAAGGAAACCTTACATAATAAAAACTGTCACAAATCAATCGAAATTGTTGTTTTTCATGTAAGACATATTTATGGCTCCAATCAATAATGGGGATAGGGGGCTATCTAACAGATGACCAAACTATACCAACCCGACTGAAACACCAATTGGAGTGAAGAGAGACAACGAGGAAACGATCTTGGATCCTATTGGTATCGAAGCCATATTAATATAAATAGAACATGAGAGACATTGAGAGGCTAACACAGTGGACTATACCTACACAGGGGCAGGCCTAATTGCAAACTAAATAATTAAATTGTTACAAGGAAACAATGCCGAGGTTAACAGAAGTATCTAATATAATATTAACAGCGTTTTACCTGTACCCGTTCTTCTACTACTAACAGCTACTAAATAATGAGTGATACTTCACATAGTAAATCATTACGATCACATTTCAATGATCTCCATTAATTTTTATTATTGTAGTTACAGAAATGGTTTTCTTCGTGTAATCGATCATTTGGGAACGGTAGAGGTCATCTTGTCACGTCAGCGAAATAAGATTGATGTAGAAGTTGGATTGTCGCAAGAAGTTAACAGACCTCTAAGATAAAATTATGATTTTATATTTTCATTGAGAATCTATCTCGTTCTATTTGATCAATATAAATCAAAATACATGAAGGTCGGTTTAAAAAGTTTTTAAATTTTTTTTTATTTCATATTGCATATTTTATTATAAACATGTAAATAAGTTTATAATTCTGTACCATTTGGGAAAAACTAGATAACTCGATTTTTGTCCAAAATGAGATATATACTCTTGGCAACACATATTGGTGTCCTACACATCATGTAAAAGTAGGCAAGTCGTAATATCAAATGTTTCCTTAAAAACGCTATGGGCATTTTTAGACTACTCGGGAATTTACTTACAGATTTATTTTTTATTTTATTTTTTTGACACGAAACGACCTTATAGACCACGTGAATATCATTTTCTTCCAACTCTCCCCACACACCTCTCCCTCTTCTTCTCCTCCCACCTCTTCTTCATTCTCTCAGACTGCATTCTCCTTTCTCCTAGGTCCATACTCTCCTTCCCTTCACCTCCTTGGTTCCCACAAGGACCTTTATTCGCCTTAGGTTTTCCCTATATCTATCCCTATCGAAACAGTCCTGACTTGAAATTACCGATTTCCCCGTTTCTTTCTTTATCTGCCTGATGTACCCCCCCCCAGCCCCTTTATACCCCTACAATTTCCCAAATATCTTAATTCTGTTCTGGTTCATCCAAACGTAGCCTCCTTAACCTAATGTCCGTTTCCAGGTCATCCTTTTCTCTGTATAATTATCTGTTAGGCCTCAGCCTATATCCTTCCAGTAATTTTATTGGCCCATACATTTTCCTCAAGATGTTCCTCTCTACTCCCAAATGTTTCCTTAAGCTAGGAAGAGAAGCGGTCTCCATTCCATACAGAATAACTGGCTTGACAACCATGTTGTAGTGTCTAATCTTCGCTCTTATATAAATACACTTTTTACAGTATAGGCTACTGGTGGCAAAGCTGAATCTTTCCATCTTGACCAACCTCTCCTCCATTCCCCTTTTCTCGGACCCATTACTACAAATAATCTTACAGATTTATACAAATTCATTCATCTTTTTTTTATCAAAGCAGCATTCGTGCCCTAAAATTGGTCAAACGTATTTATCTTACTTTTACAAAGATTTGTCCAGATGCGGTGAAGAGATAATTACGGTTATACAGTTCTGATACGCTTCTTTCATTGGCAAAAACTAGATAAGTACAATTATCCTTATTGATAATATCGTGAATAACTAGGTAAGTGACGATTCTTTTGATTTCCGGCAATAAACTACATAGATAAGTGCGAGTGCAATTTTAGCTAACTCCTAAAAATGTATGATACATTAACAAAATTAAAGATATATGCGTTCCATTATAAAACAGAGAGAATTTGTAGAATAAGAATAATGTCTCCTAAATGGTACAGAATTACCTACATATTTTTTTTTCCCATATCCGGGTCATCTTTTTTGCGCTAATCGGGATCCTGCTATTCAAAATGACTGCTACTTAATATGAAAACATCATAGAAGGTCTCTTAAGATATCAATATCTCACGAATTATATTTATAGCCCCTGTTTCTACGTTAAATACTAAATTCTTGATTGTTATTTTCTTTCAATTTTTCTGGCAACTTTTCGAGGAGAGAAGTTATACTCCTTATTAGCATCCATTTACTTTCCTTATAACGTTTATTTTTTACGCCTTAACTCTTTGTAGTGATATATAAATATCAAGTAAATTTTATTTTATAGGATTTTTATTATTTTCAATTTTATGTGATTTTTTTTTTTTTATTTCGTGAATTTTACGTATTTTTTATTTAAAGTGAATATAAGTATTTAGTGATTGTTCTTTTTTAATTATTTTAAATTATTAACTTAACTTTAATGACAATTGAGTATTGTCAGTTTCAAGAATTTTTTTCACGATAAATCGAATATACGTAATTAGTCTATGTTAATTAAGTATTGCTTAAAGACTTAAAAAAGCACTTTTTTTTTATTTATTTTTTTATTCCATTATTATAAGATATTCCAGCTTTTAGAAGTTAGTTGAATGAATCAGTAGGTTTTAGTAAATAATCAAAACATATTTAACTGGCATTTCCACAAATGCTGAATAAATATTAAAAAAAAAAAAAATATTCTACAAAATAAAATATCAAAAACGATTTCTGTTCATTTTTTCAAAAGGGAGTAATAACAATTACTAGGTTAAAAAAAAATATTTCAGACAAAAAAAAGACAAGATTAACCCATTTAGGGCGAAGGCTAAAATTAGTTAAAAGTTTTGATTTTGCTCTTAAGAAATATTTTTTGGGTAGTTTGATTTAAAGAAATGGGGACTCTATGGCCGAGTGAGTTGGGGAGAGGGTCTCAGCGTGCTCGTAACCAGAAGGTCATGTGTTCGAATCCCACCTGGGAGGGTTAAAATATATTTTGTGGCGAACCCACAAATAAATCTTGACCTTCCCACCCTGGCTAGAATAGGTTGGTAACCAGTAGGATAACCCGTCCTTCCTGCCCAAGTTGAAGTACATAAGGACGTTAAGCCCCCACCCAAAAAAAAAATTTAAGATCATTTTTTTTTCAGCCATAATTGTGGCAGAAAATGTTGCACTCACGCAACATTTACCTGTATAATATATAATTTTTTTTTTCAGAGATAACACTGTTTCATGAAAACGTTTATTGCAATTATTTGAATAATAAAATCGTTCAAATAAATCAAAATTACAATTCTAATTTTTTATAAGTGTTATTCTTTAAAGCAATCTGGCTGTAATTTAATATTGCATCGCTCACACAATTTGATTGTAGCAAACCTTATTTGTCTGAAATCATCATTTAATTCTTACTACTCATAGGTGTTGAAAAATAAACAATTGTAATATTATTTTTCAATGGATTAAAAAAACATAAAATTCAAAATATTCTTAATAATTCAAAACCTTAAATAAAAAGGCAATAAAAAAGAAAAATATTAAATCTTATAAAAATTAAAAAAATTGTAAGTTAATTTTGCATATATGCAATAGTGCACGTAAATGGATTTTTAAAAATTAAATAAAACAATAATTAAATAATCAAATGCAACTATATAATATTAATGAAACTCTCAGGGTCAGGTTATAGAAAGGAGCTGTCGATAAATGTGAAACTCGAAGTGAAGCATAATTGACATGTCCGTATGGTTTGACGAATTTGATGGAGTCGTGGCTTAATGTCGTTATAATTTTCTTTTAATACTTATTTGATTTTATATAGTTTCATAGACGCCCCATATAAAGCCACTGCCGTTATAATAGGCGATATGACAGAGCGATATGGCGGAAATCCTCCGAGAATATCTTATTTGCTGAGCCGGATAAAGGCAGGAGTGCAAACAGAAAAGCCTTAGAAGGGCGGATTGGAAAACCATTCCACACCTATCGGGGCCTTGCCTCAGCTGCGATAAATGAAAATCCAGAAAAGGGACAACAATATAAGCCGTTCATTTTTTAACCTGCGGTTGGGATCCCTCGATAAATCCCCCTTTATCCGCCCCTTTCTTAACCAAAATAACCTTTTTCCGCACAATACAGAGAGGTTTAAGGGTTACGATAGATTCTTTTATCGAATAATTGCCAAAATAATCGATTTTAGTACGAACGAATTGTTATTAAATTGTTTGAAAATACATTTTTAATACTTACAATCCAAAATCCTTCGAAAAATCCTCAATGCTCCTTATTTTGTGAACAATAAACTTATCCATAAAGATCTTAATGTTCCATATGTTGCTGATTTAGCCCAAACCAGATACGTATCCTTCCATAGTAAGCTCCATAACCACTCCAATCAACTAGTCTCCCAACTTGCTTCCCACTCCGTTCCCGATAATCCTCCGAGGCGTGTGAAAACAAGATGGCCTAGAGACCTATTAGTGTAGATTTTATTGAAGTGCTACTAGTGAGTAGTTCTTCACAAGTTATTTACATGCCATTGTATTCACTATCAATACATTTACTTAATGTATATCATTTTGTACAGTAGTAAATATCAATAAATGAAGAAAAAAAATACATTTTTGATTCATCATTTCGATGTTATGTTCACAAATAATAAAGCAGATACGCAGCACGTTTACTATCGATGCAGTTTTCAAACTCCGGATCGAAAGATAAAGATGGGAAGCATTACTACTACTAACTTAAACATATCACCTTTCCATTGACAACAATCTTCTCATTTACAAGACCATTCTAAAAGCTATTAGGACCTTTGTAAAGCCTAATTTACAACTTTTTTTTTCACATTTATTGAGTAGAATCAAGCGAGGAACAGTGTAAAAAAAAATCATTTTTATTTCTAGAATCTGCCTCAGATGTGAGCAATAATTGGAAGGCTTTATGATTCCATTCAAACAATATTTACAATCGGAAATAAATAAATAGAAAAAGTATTGTACCATATATAAATAATATAAAGAAACATTCGATAATACAAATAAACTATACAATATATAAGGTGGAATATATGAATAAAAAATTGTAACAATAGTGATACGAATATACTATACATTATGCCTAGTTTACATAAGCGTAGTACTTAGCACTAATCCTCTTGTTTACACACTGATACAATTGTGTAAGTGACTAGTAATAATCATATCTACTAAGCTCTTGTAAATTAGACATTATATCTACCAACCCAGGGAATAAACGGTTAAGTAAAATTCCCTCACTTTTCAGGGCCAGATTTTGAAAATTCGATTAGGCTTTGAGATTCAAAATTATGTGACAAATATTTGATATTTTGATAGAAACACCTAGCTGTTATAAAAATATCAAATATTTTTCAAAGAATTCTGATACTTAAATCCTAATCGAATATTTAAAGTGGTGCTCTGAAAAGTAATGGGATTTGTCTTAACCAATAATAAGTGAATACACTGGGTTTACAGATATAAAGTGAAATATATGAATAAAAAAATGTAATAATAATAGTAAAAGTTAAATTAAATTTAAATTTAAAAATACCATCATACTTTAAAAATCAGAGTTTGAAATCGATAATTAAAAAAAAAAATAATAAAAATCAAATCCGATCACGATTTTTATCTGGAATTTTTAAAATCATTTGATGATTTTTATTAAGATCGATTTTTATTTTTGATGATAAGTGATAAAAATCAAATTCTGATCATTATTTTTGAACAAAATTTTTACAGTTAAAAATAATAATAATTTTTGAGTAATTCCTTTATAAACTAGAAAGTTAATTTTTTTTAATTATCTCCAAGATGTATTTTGAGTATTTTGTATACAAACATATTAATCAATTTGTGCGTAAAAGGTGATTTTTATTTTCTGATCAACATTTTTTTGATCGTAATTTAATCATTATTATTTATGCAGTACCGTATCACCGTCATCGATTTTCAACAGCGATTCTTTTCTCAAGAATTGTTGGAATCGAAAATAGACAAATACCTATTTATAAGCTAACTCTATCTAAGATTGTAACAGGTAACTTTATATGATTTACTCCAATGGTGCCTGTTACAAAGGACTTTCATTTCAACAGCAAGTGGAAACCACAGCTATTTATATTGGTCCTTAGAGACGAGAGGTGAGAAGAAAAGGCTAGTAACCAAATGGACAGGTAACCCTAACTAGGAGCTAACAGCTGTAACTTCCTAATGGGTGTTCCTCTCTCACAACAATAGGACCATTAAGGATACCTCCTTACCGATACCTTCTCATCGATACCTCCTCATCGATAAAGGCTTCAGTTCCAACTGAAGAGTCCATCAAGTTCAAGTTTGGGCTCTTCACTAGTGGGTAGGATCACATTGCTTTCCTTTGTAAGGCTACATATCTCTTGTTGTAATACCGTTGTTGCTTTCTTTTTTACCAATGTTTTAAAATAATTGAATCCTTATACTGCAGCATCGATCTGCGAGACCGCTATCGATTAATGACGAGGATTCGACTGATAGCGTTTCAACAAATGTAGTTTTTATGGCTATGATGTAAAATGACAGAAATCATATTCCGGTAATGCTTACCAATTTAACGAGAGGTCTCTGTCTTTCACACAGGAAGGTAATTCTCTCTTAGTCTCTTGAAACCGGCATTATCATACAAGCAACCGGAAGGAAATGACCTATGTATATAGACCAATATGATATCTTGTATTAGATTAACCAATACCGAAATGTGTATTGATTGAGCATTTTTTTTTCACTCTACGGCCACTAAGAACCACGCGAATATCATTGGTTAGGCTTCTTTGGGAATCTTGATTTTCTTTCTTTCCATCGCAGTTTCATGATTTTGACTGAATTTCTATTCTTTCTTCGGACCACTTTGTACCCCTATTTTTTTATTTTCTAATATTGGTGAGATTTTTCAGTGTTTTCCTGTACGTACATACATCGGTGGCTCTACATCCCGTCACCGAGACTGGGCCTCCTCCAAAAGCTTTCGCCAGTCAGTCCTGTCAGCTGCAGCAGCTCTCCAGTTTCGGACTCCCAGCAGAGTCCGTGCGTCCAGTGTCACTGAATCCTCCCATCTCACATTTGGCCTGCCGACTTTTCTTCGCCCATGCAACTTTCCGGACAGTATCCTCCTGGGTATCGCCGAGTCATCCATGCGTGCGACGTGCCCGGCCCATCGAAGTCGTCCTATCTTGATAAACTTCACCAAGTCTGCATCCCCATACAGACCAGCCAGTTCGACATTTCTTCTTCTTCTCCAAATTCCACCCTCTTTAACAGGACCAAAAATCTTCCTCAAAATTGATCTTTCAAAGATCAGAAGCCTATTTTCATCCTGTTTTTTAAAGGCCCATGCTTCTGATCCATAAGTTAAAACAGGACGGACCAAGGTTTTGTAGAGGGTGATCTTGGTCCTGTTAGACAGGAACCTGCTTCTAAAATGCTTCGCAAAGCCAAAGTAGCACCGTCTCGCTGTTGCTATCCTTCTGTTGACTTCTCGAGAGATGTCGTTTCCAGAGTTGATCTCAGCCCCGAGGTAGATAAAGCTACTTACATTTTCAAAATTATATGGTCCAGCCACAAATGGACCAATCCCTGGTCCATCTCCTCCGACTCTCATGTACTTGGTCTTAGCTTCATTAATGTGTAGCCCAAGTTTCTTTGCTGCATCTTCTATGGCCAAGACCACCTCTCTCAGTGCACGTTCCGATCTAGCAGCAATATCAAAGTCGTCAGCGTATCCCAGAAGCTGAACTGCACACAGCGTTTTTAGAGACCCGGGTATTTGAAACCCTATTTCATGAAACGCTGTGTGCACCAACCTACGTTAATGTTATCTTTCAGTTTCAAGCAACTTTGTTTCTATGTTTCTAGAAACCGGTTTCTCCTGTGTGCACCGCGCCTAAAATAACAAAAAAAAAACCCACATATCCAAACTACAAACATTTCAATCAAAAACATTACGCCTAACTAGAACGTAGATGATAGACTGAATGACACTGAATTCATACCAACACATACCCACTGTACTGGACCATATCCAAACAAAATTCTGCATATTTCACACAAATATATGGCCTTCTCAACAGACTCAAACAAAACATGGCTACAATAAATATTCCTCACAATACTTATCAGAGGCTAAAAAACGAGCTGTATTAGGTAAGATACAACCTAAAATAATGTCAGAAGAAGGTACCGATACTGGTTTCCCTCATGTTTTACATGTCTTATTTATTTTATATTTTTGTCAGCACATTCGCTAGTTATATTCATTCGAAGACAAGTGTGAATCAATAAATAAAGTTTTAAACAAATAAAGATTTAATATAACTGATGAAATTTATTAACTAATAAAATGCTCTAAATCTATGGTCCCAGGAAAACACAGGAAAGTTATAGGCAAAGATCTAACGAAGAGATCTACAGAGAAATCGAAGACCTGGAAACTGAGATATGAATTAGATGGCTGATGTTCTATGGGCACATGAAAAGGATGAAGGAGGAAAGATTGAACAAAAAGATCTTTAAATAAGAGAAGAATCAAAGAATCTTATAGATTTCAGATGCCGACTGTCTGGATAGAGACACATACAGGAAAACACTATATGGGAAGAGGAGAAGATGCCTGATGAGTGGAAAAGGGGAATTATCTACCCACTGCACGAGAAACGGGACCAGTCGGACTGCGACAACTACAGAGGCATAGTGCTCCTCTCGTGCGCATATAAAGTTCTCTCTAACATCCTATTTGAGAGACTAGTCCCTCATGCCGAGAAGGAGATAGGGAAATATCAAGCGGGGTTTAGACGAGGGAGATCCACGTTGGACCAACTATTCTCACTGAGGCTGATGCTAGAGAAATGCAAAGAGTAAAGAATAGTTACCCACCACCTCTTTCTTGATTTTAAAGCCGCTTATGATAGTGTAACTCGGCCAGAACTCATCAGGCCCTGTTAGATATGAACGCCCCAGCCAACCTACGTTAATCATATCTTTCAGTTTCAAGCAACTTTGTTTCTATGTTTCTCGAAACCGGTTTCTCCTGTTTGCACCGCGCCTAAGTGTTAATATATCTATTATTATAATAATCCATCAAATATAAATAGTTTATTTGATGGGTTATTTCTTTAATTTAATTCAAAGAAAACAAGAGAGCCTGCATTATTTTCTTGATAAGACATGTTTATTAACCCATTGGTTTTTTCCTGTCAAAATGGTTATAGCCAAATAGATATATCACAAATTAAAAAGAGTGATGAGAGAGAGAGAGAGAGAGAGAGAGAGAGAGAGAGAGAGAGAGAGAGAGAGAGAGAGAGAGAGAGAGAGAGAGAGAGAGAGAGAGAGAGAGAGAGAGAGAGAGAGAGAGAGAGAGAGAGAGAGAGAGAGAGAGAGAGAGAGAGAGAGAGAGAGAGAGAGAGAGAGAGAGAGAGAGAGAGAGAGAGAGAGAGAGAGAGAGAGAGAGAGAGAGAGAGAGAGAGAGAGAGAGAGAGAGAGCGAGAGTGAGAGAAGGGGGGAGAGGTTTCTTTGTTTATGTTAAATGTGCAAATTGGAATTATGTTAGAACATAGATAGAGTCAGTAATTAATATTCTGTGAAAGAGTTTAACAAAGACAAAATTTATTTAAAACTCTGCTTTACTTGTCTACAAAAACTTCTTCCAAGTTTCTTCATACTATGCGTCCTGTTTATTTATTCACCAAGTTTTAATAGTTGAGCCCTATCAACCCTTGCACCGCCGAACTTTACACGGAATAGCCGCAGCACTTTACTTTTGCATCATCACTCACAACAATATACTAATAGTCAGACTCCTTAAGATTACTAAACGGGCTAGATCGGAAAGCCGTAAATCTCATGTATTCTCTCTTACTTATATACATCAAAAAATAAGAGAAGATCGGTAAATTTTATATTTGTCCCAATTCTCGTGGGCATTGTAGGACTAAACACTAGAAGGAGCTAGGCGATCGAGCGCCAAGAAAGGCTATCGCGCAACCAGCACGGGGTGTAAGATAATTTTACTCTTAGACATACACAAACCATTATAAAAAAGAAACTAAAGATGGATGTGGTATGAGATTCCACGGAACAAACAAATCATTATAAAAGAAAAAGGTCAATCCTGGGGTACATCAAGTCAAAATGTCGTAGAGAGGAAGTTATACTAGCAATACTATTGGTAGTAAGCAAAATGCATGGAGTCAGATGTATTATTTCTGTCATCCCGGTGAATAAGTGTTTAAGTGATCCGTACATTTTAAAACATAGTAATTTAAAATGAACATCTTACTTTAACATTAATTCACCATGAAGAAAAATCTCCACAAATCGTTTTAGTCACTAAACTCATTTAGGTCTAAATTCGACTTAACCACTTATTCACTGGGTTGTCAGATTTATCTTACAGATCTTCTTACAAAGAGTTACTATGGATGGGAAAACAACAAAAAAATAATAATAATAAGACTAAGAATATGCCACACGAGATTGACCCACACCTACATTTTTACAAATGCATGATCCTTCACAATTCCAATATTATATTACCATATCATTACAATCAACCATATTTTCCAGCAATGTCCATTTTAACTTCTCAGCTTAATAGTCTTGGATTTTTTTTTTATGTTTTTAATCCTGATCTTTAAACAACACTCGGGAAACACAACGTTCCCGAAGGACATGCTTGGCCACTCTCCTTCTCTACTAATCAGTTTTCGTCCATAAGGATACCATTTTAAGATGGCGGAAGGAGATCATTCGGCCAGATATAGATATTAGTTATGTCTTTAAGGATACTGTTTTGAAATATTCCAGGATTTAACAGTTTTTAAGTAATCCGAAGGATATTCCGCCATTGTTGTCCTTTTAGTTTTTGTCCTAAAGGATACTATTTTGAAATATTCTAGGATTTAACAGTTTTTTAAGTTATTAATAGGATATTTCGTTATAGCTATAGTTCAGCAATACAATTAGTGTTCAAATTCTTAAAATTAAATAATTTGGCTGCAGAAATATGACATGAAACAGTAATAAAGAACAAATGTTCATAAAAAAAAAATAGAAATAATAATAAATATTGACAAATGAACATACATACAACAATACAAATGATCAAATAGATTTGATGATCAAAGCATTTTTACGCCAGTAAATCCAAAGCGCTCTCATTCAACCTCCAATGATTTTTTTCAACACCAGTGACGTAGCTGAGAGGGAATCTTTTTGGACCTGGCTTAGAAGAGGGCCAAGTCTGGTTGTGGGACCCCTCAGATATGTGTATATAGTAAATAAAGTACGATTGTTTTTTTTTTTTTAATATTTCAATTTAATTTTTTATAATATTTACTATTATTATATATTTTTTGTTTATAATTTATTTTATTGTTTTTTTTTTTTTTTTTTTTTTTACACTTCTATATTCTATTGTTTGAGGTTCTTTATTATTTTTTTTTTTCACTTCATTGATTGTATTATATAGTATGAAGATCTTTATTAACTTATTTTCATTTATTTCTTATTTTACATACTGTGTGAACGGATACATTAAGCCATCCGTATTACTTATATCCCTTATTGAGGCAAATTGTAATATTTTCTCAATAAAAGATTGATTATGTTGTAAAAAGAAAAAAATGTCTATATAATTTTTTTAATATATTGTTTTGTTTTTTTTGTTTTGGAAACCCTCGCCATCATTATTGATATAGCAGGGGGATTTATTATTATTGCCATTAGGCTGTTGAAAAGTGATCTGACGATCTTTACACAATTTTTTATCCAAACTCTCTTTAGGAGAGGGATCGCCTTTTGATAAATCGTCACTCTGCTCCGCCACTTAATGCCCCCACCCCACCTCCCTCACAGCCTTCTAGAGCCCCTTAAAATTTAATCAGGATCAGCTGAAATTAACAGGACCTCCACCTAACGATCCAATAAAGCTTGAAGCTTGAACGGGATCTTGTAAGATCTCGAGTGGTTTCCTCCGGTTTATTAGATCGAGTTGAATTACAACAGCTGTTAATTAAATAATGAAAATCGCCTTTATTTGCCTCAAGGTGTTCCCTTCTTCATTACGTCCTTCCTTCTGAGGCTGCCTTCAGCCCTTACTGCCGCTGGGATAGCAATGGGTGCCAACAAAGTTCATCAATGAGCAATGAAAATTTTGCTACAGTAATTTTTAGTTTTTTCATCTATACTATTATATAAAAGGATAAGCCAATTATTCGTTTATGATAGCTAACCACGAAAACTACTGAACTAATCTGTACTAATTTCAACCATACCATCCTCATAGTTCCAGGTAGGGTTAGCAATGGTAAAATCTACCAATTATCAATTAATTTGTTAGGAATCAAAAGCAATAATATGTGGAACAATGAAGTTTGAAAATTTAACGATAGGTGGCGAGCACCATTATACATGAGAGTTTACAACGGTACAGTTTTATATTTACTTATATCCATATAAGTTATTAAAAAATATGTAAATATGTGGTGCGACATGTAGATCCCTGTGAAGTTTGAAAACCGACCGATATGTGGTTAGTATTTCGCAATAAAGTTTACAATGGTAAAACTACTGTTCCAGATTTGGACTACATCATTTTCATAATTCTAGGAAGGTTTAGCAATAGACAAATTTATAATAATGAAAATTGAAATGTATAATGCTGAGTGTCAGAAAAAAGTTTTGCCTCACTGTCATAAACTTTTATAGTTAGAAATTAAAATCCAATCAGATAAAATCAATTAAATTATTTCTGCGGAATAAAACTAATACATTAAAACTAAAAATTGGATGTCCAATTATGTTTTTACTAAACAATACTGTTATTCATGAAAATATTAAGGAAAAAAAATATACTTAGTTGCGTACTTCAATATTAGATTTTTACCGATAAACAAATGAAACTTTAACTATTACTTAAAACTATTTAAGTTCTTTACTTATGAGAGTGGGCGAAGCCGCAACAGGGGATGCTTGTATTACACACACACATATATATATATAACGTTTCTTTCTTGTCCGATCCTCTTTTCTCTGTAAATCTCTTCCCTCTTGTATTCTTTCCTTTTTCTTCTTCTTCGAAACATTTAAAACACTCTTTGTTCATCACCTTCGTTCTCTCCAAACTGACGCTCTTTAATTATATGAATGTCTAAAAATGTATGTTATAGTAGTATATCAGACATAAAACATTAGCCTAAATTGATTATTTTCTTATGACAATGTTTTAACTTTTTGTATAGACCATTCTTGTTTTTCTCTCTAATTTTTTACTCTCTACCTATTTCTTTACGTTTTCTTTAAATATATATATCTATTTTTTTTTTAATCTAATGCAGATGTTGAAATGAATCATTTATTATTAGTATTGGTAGATTATTTGCCATTTCTATTGGACTTTTTTTATTCGATGACTAGTTTCAAATGTTTGTGTTTAAACATTCATCATCAGTTTAAAAACATACCACTCATTAAAGGAGGCTAAATAGAAGGGCTCAAGCGTACCTCAAGTGATACATTTATTGTTGCTATATTTTTTTTTCTATCGTAGCCTAGACACTACACAAATTACACAATATATGTATCATCTAATTACTATATTATCACACACACAATGTAACAGATGATTGGTACTTTCAGATATACTGGAGAAAACTGAAGTGGTCTATCGAAATACGAGTCCTAATGGATCAAAATCTTCAACAATAGCTCTTTAAAAATATTAAATAAAAAGCAGAAAGTATGTCATTAAAAAAGTTCAATAAACTTCCAGAAGTGAAAAGCACAGGTACACCTAATAAAATTTATTAGTTTGCTAAAAAAAAAAAAAAAAAAAAATTGATGTCGCACTGGAATGCAAGAGAAATTGATTGCTCAATTTAAATGTGATGCTTTAGTTCATTATTCTGTCAAAAGAAAATTGGTTTTATTAATTTTGCATTTAAGTTATCTCTATTGCACTTATTAAAGCATGCTCTGTTATTTTGCACCAAAATCTAAGACAAAAATAAAATAGTATTGGTATCTGTAATAAATGCTACTCCTACAAAATACAACATTCAACACTAGAACAACTCAAAGTTAATAAATTGTCTTATAATTTGATTTTGGTCATTCCAATTAAAGTGATCCAAAACTAGATTGGTAGCTTAACCATTTTTAAAAATTGTAAAACTTTACAAGTTGTTCTCCTATATCATAACAATTATAAAACAATTTTTTTTTTTTTTAACTCAGTTTACTTATGCTAGCTATTTTTGTTTTGGTTCACAAACCTAATTTTGTGATTATAAGATTTTTACAAGAACATTCATAACTTGTTTATGATTTCGCAAGGAAAAATAAAGTTAGAGTATTTTATTTATCTATCTTTTTATATTCTATATGAAAATCACAGGATAACATTTCACTTAATTAAATTTTTTTTCAAGCGGAAAAAGAGTCAATTCCAATCTGATATATTTTATAATTGGTTAATATATGTTAACAATTATATATTTATATGATTTTTTTTATAAATTTTCAAAAAATCAAATTTTTTGAAAAATCGTACATTTTGTAGTTCACTAGCTCTGATGATGTTGGAAATAAAAATATGAAACTTACACAAATTGTAGTTCTTTTGTAGACGTTTCAAGAGAATAAAAAAAAATCTTATGTATTTCACTAAGTAGTGTAAATGTTGAAGTGTGTTACATTGTTTTTAAGGTGTTACAGCTTTTTTATAAGTAAAATATGAGATCGCATTATTTTTTTGTATTTTTTTGAAACATATTCATAAGTCTCCAATTTGAGGAAGTTTTAGATTTTTATCTCCAACACCATCACAGTTGAAAGATATCACTCTGAACTGATATATCGGTGTTTTTCAGGTATTATAATTTATTTTTTTTTTAAATAAAATACACAAGAATTTTTTTGTATTTTTTTTGAAACGTGTTAATAAGAACTTAAATTTGTGTAAGTTACATAATTTTATCTCCAGCTTTATCGGATCTATTGAAAGAAAAAATGTACGATTTTTTACAAATTCGTAAAAAAAATTTAGGGTTTCTATATTTCAATTAATATTACTTACACTATCAAATATATCAACAAACAAAAAAATATATCAGATTGCATTTGACTCTTTTTTTGCTTGAAAAAAAGTTTACTAAAAGTGAAATTTTACGTTCTATTTGCCCTGTGCTTTTCATGGATAAAAAAAAAAATTGTAAACTGAACCTTTACCAATATAATTTATTTTATTTTATTTTTATTTATTTTTTTTTGCAAACTAGTAAACAAGATAGTTTTTGTTCCATCGTTCTACGACAAATTTTTTAAAAGTTATGATGTTCTTGAAAACCCTAACAATCGCAAAATTAGGCGTCTGCAGCGAAACGAAAATTACCACCATAAATTAATTGTTTGAGTTAAAAATTCGAAAAAAAAAATATTATTTTCAAGCTTTAAGACATACTAGAAAAAATCTGGGAAGTTTTATAATTTTTTTAAATTGTCAAGCAACCACCTCTGAATCACTTGGAATGGAATTACAAATTTATAATATTGCTAAAAAAAATAAAGTTCTATAAAGTTAAGAACAAATGAGTTCATAATTGTTGTTTACTATAAATAAAATAAGGAATTTAAAATAATTAGATGGTAAAATATATTTCAATTATATTTTTGTTATTATATTTATTATTTAAAGTAATTAAAGTAATTACTAATTATTATTTAATTTCATTATTTATCAAACTGGAATATTAAAGAATATGGATTACCGCCTGAGGATATGGATTACAGATTCCAATTACAGTTATAGAAAATGCATTTTCCGATTTCGCTTTTTTCTTCTTTTTTATTTTTTTCTCTCTCAATAGGGCATCGGTTGTTAAGAGCCCTTCACCTCAGTATTAGACTTCGCCATAATCTTTCAAGCCCCTAAGCTGATTTTCTCTTTATTTTATTTGAAGTGGCTTAAAGATGCTTGGAATGGAGATTCAATTTCATTTCAATGTTAAAAATAAAAATAGAAAATCCATTAAATGTCTCCACTAACCAATAAGATTGAATTTATTTATTTCCACTATAGCAGACACATTTATTCCTCTCAAATACTCTTGCAGTGGTCAAAGATCATTTGCCTAGTTATAACTTTTGTAAATTATAAGCTAGTTTAAATTTTCTATTCAATCAAATTTTGTTATTTATTTAATTATTATTTACTACTTCTATACACTTAATTTATATATATTAAGAAAACAAAAATATGTAATTAAATTCATTGTGGTAAAACTACTTATTGCACCATAATAGCATTTTTAACTACTAAGTCAAAAATATGGTATAAAGATTATGTTGATTATAATAAAACGTAAATAAAATAAGCCTAAATCATTTATTATCAATAATGTATAAAATAGAAATAGAAACAAGATCAAAAACCACAATAAACCTCTCGTCGTGAAATACCTACTACTCCAAAATTTACATATAAACGTTCAATATTCCAATTAATCACAAAAAACTCATTTACACGACAGTAGACACATTTTTACATTTGAATTGAGCTTTGTGGTACTAAACCTTTCAATTCTTCACGTATCCAATCCTTATAATCAAAAATCCTTTGAAAAATCCTCAATGCCCCTTATCATACCACAAATAAACTTAACTACTCAAACAAGGGGTATTATGCAATTGTTCCCCGCATTTCATTTTGATTTCGTTATCATATGTTTAGGTTACGAGTAACCTTCCCAAACGTAATAAAATGCCAATGAGAGTTCGTTTGATTGCTCCTATTATTAAATAATTAATTAAAAAACAAAAAAATTTAAAAAAAAATTTAATTATTTATTTAAATATTTAATTAAGAGATAATATTATAACTTGTTAGGTTATAATTAAACATATGATTGCTTAGCAACATTACATACCTAATATGTTATCCGTTTCATTGTAATATTCCGTGATATCATTTTTTGTATTATTATACACGACATGTCTTTGTTCGATTTAATTCGTCGAAAAAATACAAAAGAAAAAGCGATAGAATTTCTTCATGAAAAGGTATTTTACATCAAACAACACTTAATAAAATATTTAAAAAGATAATTAAATATTAAAAAAATTTGTTTTTTAATTTTTTTAAATTTAATTATTTAATAATAGGAGCAATTAAACAATCTCTCATTGGTATGTTATTACATTTGGGAAGGTTACTCGTAACCTAAACATATGACAATAAACTAAAAATGAAATGCGGGGAACAAGTGCAAAAGACCCCAAACAAGAATCCACTACTCTTCCAAATTGCTCCTCACTCGAATCCTGACAACCCTCCGATGCCTTAGAAAAGATGAACTAAGAACCATCTAATGCAGAACAGTTATTATTTTAAGTAATAGGCACTAGTAGTAGGTACTAGTGGTACGCATGATGTTTGTAGCGAGTAATTCTTCACAAATTATTCAACATGTCATTGTATTATTTTACCGCAAATTTACTTATCCTATGTAGTATATGCTTTGTATTATCAACAAAGTATAAATTTTATATATATATTAACATTCGAAACTAGCTTTCAAATAAAAAAAAGTTCTATAGATGTAGGGAATAATTTATCATTCCTAACTGCTTTGATCCTTCTATACCATCATGTGTACCTCAAGCTATTTATAAATCACTTTTTTTTTTAAAAAATATTATATTTAATGACAACTACCAATACTTTAGTTACCATGGACGGACGGATGAACTATAACGTTCCAACGATCGGGCGCCATATTACCAAGACTTGAGCAACTCCTAACTACACACTCTGTAATAGCAGCCTTATTTTCATTCAGGGCCCCCCAGAACTTTTACTTCACCCCTACCTCCCTCCCTCTGCTCCCTTTTCACCCTCCCACGCTATTAAACTCCATCACAAAATTCTCAGCAAATACTTCTCCACTGCCTCCTAAAGCGGCAGCGCCTGCTAGAATTTCTACCCCGCCATAAGTTATTCGATGACGCCTTTGAAGAAATTGATTTGTGCCTGTTCATTTGATGGATTGCCGTTCCTTTATTGTCAACTCTATTGTTCCACTTTCTACTTCCGGTCCTCGCCATCCGGAGGGAACTTGACGTCTGAGAACTTTTAAGTTGGAGTGATTTCGTTTGATTGATTTCAAAGCCTTCATTGCCATTTTAGAAGTTCGTTCGCTTGAATTAGCTGTTATTATTAATTATTAAATTTTCCGAGGTTAAATGTATTGAAATTCGTCTTGGATATTAAATTGTATTAAGTTAATAACAAGTGTAGGGTTTTCCATCAACCCTTTTTCCATACATAAATATAAATCTATATATCTGTAATCAATATTTCTACTCCTACTAATTCTATAAATAGCAAACGATTCTTCTAAAGTATTTATTATTTATTGATATTTAACATGGAATATGTTTTAATGGTGACCTAATTGGTCAAAAGCGATACGTTTTTGGGGGAACGACAGGGCGTTACACGTATTTTGATAGTTCGGTATTAGGAGCGTATGATCAGTTAAGAGCTAACCTTTGCTTATACTAAATAACTATCTTGACTAGGAGGCAAGTTGTAATAAGTGAGCTCCTTTTGACTTTGTTTCTACAATACGAAATAAAAAATATTAAGCCGGATTTGACCGAACTTGCTAGATTTCTTTCGGCTGTTCAAAATTTTGGTTTAAATAAAAAAATCAAGCTATTTTTAAATGTAGGAACTTTTTTTCTTGTGTTGTTATCTCCGAGATTCCAATTTTAAGCATTTGTGATAGCTATGTAGAGATAATTATTTAGCGATCCTACTTTGGATTGTCACTTCAAACACCTAATAGGTATAGACATAGTTAAAGATTAATGCGTATAAAGTGTAACATTTTATTTAGGCAAGTCCTGGTCTATTGAGGAAAGCCAGACCAAAAGACTTTTAGCCCTAGAAATGGATTATTGAAGACGTTCCTGCGCAGTATTGCGGCTTCAGAAAGTTCCAAACACTAAAAATTAGACAAAGAGTGAAACAAATGGATAGCATCCTATACACTGTTGAGACTATGAGACGAAAGTGGTTTGGGCATGTTATGAGGATAGGAAAGGAACGATAGCCAAAAAGAATTTTTGAATGGAGCCCGGAAAAAAAACGGAAGAATGGTCACGCAGGAAGACGTTGGGTTGAGAGCATTATGGAAGGAATGATGAATAGGGGAATGTGTGAAGCTTGGACAGACAGAAATGGAACGAACTTGATTAATGATTAGTCTAGGAGATCCTTCATCTAGCTTCTTTTTATGCAAACACATCATTTCGATCCGAGCTTCCGAATTTAAGCATCGGTGATAGTTACAAAGAGATAATTATATATCGATCCTACTTCAAACACCCAATAGATATATACATACGTAAAGATGTATGCGTATATAGTGTATCACTTTATTCAGGCAAGTCCTGGTCTATTAAGAAGAGGAATGAATGATGAATTAGGAAATTTGTGAGGGAGACTTATTGGACAGAGAAAAATGGAATGAGATTATTTTTAGTGGAGATATATGAACAATAGTTGTAAAAAATCTTTATTAAAAAAATAAATAAATAAAGGTGTATTTCCTACTATAGTGCATGGTGTGATAGATTCATATATATTGACCGTTATTACAACGAAAAGTGCGCTACATTACGGCCGGATAAGACATAAAAGAGACATAAGCCTGAAATAGGTGCGAACAACTACAGGATTTAGTGGGCCGTGGTTATAAAGTAGTGACCTTAGGGGAGGGGGGGAGGGTATTGCCATTACATGCTCCCCCCTCTCCTTCCGACCTCCGCAATATGTTTTCGTGATAAATTGTACAATAACTCGGCTACTAACTCCAATCTAGGCCGGGCTATTTATTATTAAGGGTTTAATAAACATTGTATTATTTGTTTTCTCGCCTTCTTGTTCGTCAGCAAGGTGTAAATAATTCCTTGTGAAATCTAATGAAAATAAAACTTTAAGCGAGCATTTAAACATGTCCTGATTCAAAAAGATTTCCTTCTACGCACCCTCGCTATCTGATAGTGCTCTGAGGTCGCCGCCAGAAGTAGGCCAACTCCTGGTTGCACGAAAATTGACTTTAATTATAATTAAAGTTAAAAATCCCACATTAAGCAACGCTGGGTAGGTGTGGCAGTATGGCAAAGATCTTTGCCAACTCAGCGTTGCTCGATGTGGCGATTTTTCCCCACTATTGGGGTATATCTGGTCTTAGTGGGGAAATGGGTAATCCAAATTATTGGGGAATTTTTAAAAATCAGTTTGAAAAAAAATATTAATACAATTTTTATATATTATCTTCCGCGGTGGTGTTCGATGTTTGATCGGTAATGTATATCGATGTTTAGATCATTTGTAGCTTTAACTGACGTAACTCCCGCCAAACGTTTACGCTTATTGTTAATTTATTTTATTTATTGATATTTTATTCTGAAGAATAATATTGGATGACTTACACTTATGATATTATATTATTATATCACTAATCAATTTTTATTTGATAAAAACCTCTATGCTTGAGTTTCTTATTAAACGCAAGAATACATTATATGACAGAGATATTTAAAATAATAAAGTTGTTAGAGATTTTTTCTCTGTTATTTCTTCTATATGTTTGCACACTTCTGTGTTACTTATTAATTTGCAAGTATCTCCCACTGTTCTGTTTCCCAATATCTTCCTCACAATCTGTCTTTCCCTTTCCCTGATTTCTTCATTTCCTTTTATTGTTCCTAAAACTAGTGTCTCAGTTGCACATAAACATACTGGGCGAATTACTGTCTTGTAATGACGAGTTTTTTAGTTTCTGGGCAGTGATTTTTTTTATTGCACATATCTTTGTTTAAAAATTATAATAAAAAAAAAAAATATATATATATATATATATATATATATATATATATATATATATATTTAATTCATTAGGAAACAATGATCAGCAGTACACTTCAATTTGCCCAGAAGTGTAACCTAATCACAGTCTCAAAATTAACAAACTCTAAACATATTCATAAAGTAAAACCGTTTAAAAATAGTAAAATAGTAAATAAAACAGTAAAAAGTTTAATTAAAGTAACAGCAAGTCAAGAAATATAACGAAGTACATAAAACTTTGATAGTTATAGATATAGAGATATATAGAGAAGATGAGATACAGAGGGGGGGGGCAGTTGGATCGAAGAAGGGAGACTATTAGAGAGCCGTGACAATGAAGATGGACACTTGTCGATAGCAATCTTCGGCTGTTGACTCAGCTCCTCGACTCTCCTCTAAGCCAGATCCTCACCCCCTCCCCTCTCCTCTCCCTCTACTTCTACAGTTTGTCTTCCGCTGCCCTCATTTATGTTACTTATTATCCAGCAAGGCTGGGGATCTCAAACTGGATCAATGTTCTCAATGTCGAACAATTTTGCGTCAGCTGTGATGATATGATAAGTTGTCGAGGCCTTCCTAACATGGAATCATTTGATATCTTCTGGATATTAAAAAAGGATATGGGATCCAGATTTATGGTGCCCAGTTTTCTTCGAATTTCTTCATGATATTGATCTTTCTAGAAGATTCCTAGAAGCTGTTAAGAGTGTCGGAAAATCAAAATTCTTGAATCAAGAAACATACGTCATAGTAAAAAAAACATGAAGTTTTTATACTTGGATCCAAAACAATCATTTAAATTTTTTTTAAAGTAATTTATGGAAACTTACAACTGTACAAAATATAAACATCAAGTAAATGTGTAGATAACGATTACAATAACATGTCAAAACATGAAAAGAACTACTCATCAGTAGTACTTCAACAAAAATTCTACACTAGAAGGTCTCTGGGCCATCTTCTTTTCAGACGCCTCGGACGATTATCAGCAAGTTGAGAAACTAGTGGATTTGAGTGGTTATGGAGATTACTATGAAAGAATAGGATTGGTTTGGGCTAAATCAACAACATAAAGGTCTTCATGGATAAGTTGATTGGTGAAAAGGTATTGAGAACTGAGGATTTTTCGAAGGATTTTGGATTGTAAGGATTGGATACGAGATGAATTGGATGGTTTTGAGGAGCCCCAAAGCTCAACTCTGTACGTTCAAATAAGTCTAATCACAGTCATTTACTTCTGAAACACGAACGCTAGCAAAAGATTAATATGATTCCTAAGTCTTTGTGGGTCCGTTTCACTAGAATTGCATTTAAGAGGAGACTAACCTACAACTAATATAACTAAATAGCATTGATGAACTACTTGCTAATTCTATTGGAATTTTTAATTCGTAGACTAGTTTCGTATACGTAACAAAAAAAAAAAAAAAAAAAAAAAAAAAAAAAAAAAAAAAAAAAAAAAAAAAAAAAAAAAAAAAAAAAAAAAAAAAAAAAAAAAAAAAAAAAAAAAAAAAAAAAAAAAAAAAAAAAAAAAAAAAAAAGGTTGAGTAAAACTAGATCAAAAAGGAAGAAAAATGCCGCTGACTGCACCATTCTATTCCCATCCGTTGTAGGTATGTTAAAATCCTAAACATTTATTTTTTTTGGCATAAAAGCTGTAATATCTCCATTTGGCTCAAAGAGTTTTCGAATTGTCACCACATTTACGGATTTAGCATTCAATTTTCTATAAGACTAGAACACATGTTACTCTGAATTTTACAAATCTGAGACCTAATGAACAGCTTAATCTTCAATTTATTTAGGAAAGTTACAATTTCTAACATTACTTCAACGCTCAACCTTTTAAAAAAAAAAAAAAAAAAAAAAAAACAATCCACAAAACTGCAAATACCACAAAGAATTGCATATTTAACTAGCTTTCAAATGGTATGATTAAATTAATGATTGCTTGAGATTTTATGGAGAAATACACTTTTGAAACCAGAAAAACATGGTGTTTTAATTTGCCAAAATAAAAAAAACTTGTTTATTAGAAAATAAAGAAAAACTGTCAATAAAGCACCACCAGATCAAAGGAGTACATTACTTTATTAGATTTAAAAAATGTCCTCCGTTGTTTCGAATACAGAATCTTGTACTGAGACAAGTTAAAGTCATTGTCCTTTCTTTTTATTATGAAACGTTAGGCCACTTCCTGACAGTTATTTTTAATAAACGAGATTTTTTTTTGCTTTTTATTCCAATGAAGAGTTTATTTTGTTTAAAATACAGATTTTCATCAAGCGATTATCATGTTCCATTTACCCAATGTCCTGATTTGTATGGCAAATTAAAACGCCATGTTTTTCTGGTTGCAAAAGTGAAATTCTCCTTGAAATCAACAAGCAATCATTACTTTGATCGTACCATTCGATAGCTGGTTACATATACAAGTTTTTGTGATATTTGCAGTTTTGTGGATTATTTTTTCGAAAAACGTTGAATGTTGAAATTATATAAGAAACTGTAACTTTCCTAAACAACTTGAAATCAAGCTGTTCTTTAGGTCTCTATCTATTATCTTATCTTATTGATTATTGAAAATAATTATATGGTCCTTTAAAAAAAAATCTGGATTTTTGTATGTTTATAGAACTTTTGTTCTAGTGTAACATTATAAACTAGTTTTTGAATAAAAAATGTCAATAAAAGTGGAAAATAATTCATTAACTCTGAAAACAATAATTTTCTGACTGAATTATTAAGTAAAAAAAAATAAAAGAGATAATACAAAAAAAAATCGGACAATACTTTTTGAATCAGTTTGTTAAACAGGACAGCTGGTGAAGGGATATGACAAAGGAACAAAGGGCTCCAACCAAGAGGGCCTTCCGTGAAAAGCCCTAACCGTCCCCCCCCCCCCCCCCCTCCACCACAACTGGAGTAAATTTCGTAATTTAGGGTCGGAATTTAGTGATAACTGAATTGAACTGTTGCTAACTGAGTTATAGCTCTAGCCCGCCCCTCAGTTCTCCTGTCCACTCCAAATAAAGTTCTCCACACTCGGCAATATTAACAAACATATTCTTCTTATTTTCAATCCAGATTCGCAATTTAGTTTGAAATTCAATTTCGCTAGATATTATTGGTTTCTGCGGTCAAATTACACGATTGTATTGTAGAATCATTGAATCTCTCTGAAATTGCATTCGATTGTTATGTATTAAACCACTGGTTCTAGTTCCTATGCCTGTATCAAATGCTTTAATAAAACATTCTGTTTTTGTATAGTATTCTCTTTTTTAAACAACTATATTTAATTATTTAAGTAGCTCTTTTAGACATTGAATTCCAAGTCTAGCTGTTGGCAGATAAATTATTATTTATTATTTCAGTTCTGGATTGACTGCGTGGTCGCTGCAAGCGCAATGTGGTCCAGACCCTTAAAATAAAGGTTGTTTTGTAGCCTAAAGGTCTGGAGAGAAAGACGGTAGAGATGGAGACTCATAACTTAAGTTTCAACAACTTTTTTTTTTTTTTTTTCCTTGAGTCTTTCAAAGTTTTCAAACAGTTCTGTAATTTCCACCCACCATAGCTCTCAGAATATCATCATCCAGGGAAAAAGTCGTGCAACCAACATTCTTGTCTTTAACAATGAAGTTTCCCGCTCGAAATTTCATTAACCATTGTTGAGTGATGCACAAACTTGTAAATAAAGACTGAATCGCCAAAGAAGTAAAAAACATTTTTGTTTCAAGAGAGGGGTACTATACATTGATGACCATGCAAAAAAATTTAATTAATAAGTATACAGTTTTTATTTATAAACACGAAGTGATAATTAAAAGAAAACATGAAAACGCATTATTTTCCGGACAACCATTGAGTACAATACAGGTACCAGAGTACCATTGGGTATTATTGAGTACAGCCGTAAGGACGATAGACCATCAAAGGTCAAATATAATGCGGGTTTAGTATCACAACCCCTCAATATCTCGACCAATATATCGTCGCCGGTAAGTGAAACTAACGAATGTGAAAAATCGATTTTTTTTTATTTCGCCAGTTTACTGTTTATTCTAAAAGGTCTACTTTATTGTAAAACACTAGAATTCGTAAAAATGGCATTACACTGATTTCGGTCTTCGACGCTATTTCGAGGCAGAATTTTTACCACATTTAAAGCTGGTGTACAATATCCAGCAATCAGACCTTTTTATTTCTAGAGTTCAAGGTTCAATGCTAATTTCCCTGTACGATAGTTTCTCTGATAGTGTAAGCCATACTAATGCGTAGCTCACATTGCATTAATTCGTTAAACTGAAGGCTTGTGTAAAATGTGGCTTGTACATTTGACTCATTTTTCACAAGTGGGAATATTCATCTATATAGTAGCCGCATAACTCAGCCACATAGACACAAATAAAGAGATACAAATTAGCTTTCTGCAGATACCCATAACCCAAAATTGTAATTAATATACCATTCCGTAGTGCCACAGATGGAAGGTAGATAGTCTTCATAGATCTAACATCAAATCAATACCCAATATCTAGTGGATTTATTATGTTACCTGGCTTATATATTTAATTAACAATATTTTTTAAAAATTATTTAGGTGCTTCAGTGGGAAGATTAAGTTTGTTTTTTTTTTTATCTAAAGCTGTAAAAAAAAAATTCCCGTCCCGAAGCGATTATAAGTTTCATTTTCAGCCAATATCCTTTATGAATTTATAAATTCTGTTCATTGAGGGGTATAATCGGTTTTTTGTAGCGAGCTCTTCCGAAACTTGTTTTGGTAATTTAGATTAGTTCAGAATTAAGTTTACCTTTTTTTTTCTTTAATATCCAATTAAAGACCTGTAATGGAGTCAGACCTAGTGAACCCGTGGTAATAGCATTTGTTTTTAAATGACTCTATATTTACTGTTTTGGGACAATCCCATAATCATACAAAATGAGAGAAAATAAAGAATAAACGTTGTGATATGTTGGAAAAGATTAGACCGCTATGATAATTAATGCGGAGGGGGGGGGGGGGGGGAGATAACAAGAGGGGAGGTTACTTGAGGTTGAGATAGTCTCTTGTTATTGTAGATAAACTTGTATAATAATTCTAAGTTGTTTTCTCAGCTAAGTGAGATACATCACTTGAATTTTAAGTACAACATAAGATTAGAGAAAAGATATATATTTAACAATATTTATAAATTGTTTGAAAAACAACAAGAATACAATAATTCAAACAATAAAATAATTTTTTTTAAATGAACAAATTATTATTATTGTATACTATACGCAATTTTGGTTTTAATAAAATGTTTAAAAATTTTACACATTACATAATATTAAATTTAAACCATTGACTTTATCAAAAAATAAATATATACACAAAATAACATAATAAAATATATTCATAAAATATATATGAATTTATGTGAAAGATGAGATATCAAACCACTGCTCCACAAAATTGGTGAAACCTTGTAAAATTTAAGACTTTTAAATTTAAAATTTTAACAATATAAAACAATCCACTTACCACTTAGTCTTTCTTCTCTTTGTTTCCATTTTTCTTCTTCTTTACTATTCCTTATCGGGTCTTTTCCATGATTGCACAAGCTCAAACAAAGAAAGCAGGCACAGTTCTCGTGTTTCTTAGCGAATCACAACCTAAAATTAAAAAGAAACTAAATGATTAATTTTATTTTTATTTATATTTACTGTATTGATAAATAAATATTGCAAACTACCACACTTAAGGGCAATAATCTGGTTTGGAATAAATCAACAACATATGGTTCATTAATAAGATCTTTATGGATAAGTTTGTTTGTGTCAATGTAAGAAGCACTGAAGATTTTATAAAGGATTTCAGATTGTAAGTATTAGATACGAGACGAATTTTATGGAGTAGTGAAGCCCCAAAACTCAACTCCGGATGTCCTAATAGTTCTAATTACTGTCATGTAAATGTCACTTTTTATTAATCGTGAGGTTTTTTTGGGGGGGGTTTAATTTCAAAACCCCTATTTATGAAATATACACAGTGGTTGGCATTTATATAAATTATACAAGCTAAAAGGGATTATGCGCCTTTTTCTGTAACTAGGTTACATTTTAAGGCGGTTCTGTGTTAAAGTTTACATTAATACAGATTATCTTGAGGTTGATGAAGATGTTGGGGCACATCTTTTTCTGATCTGTTTTTTAAACTAAAATATAAATAAATAAAAATATTATATACATGTGTACAACTACTCAGTCATTTGCCAACGGACAGGAGGAGGTGTAGGGGATAAACTTTGAAATAATGGGTTCTCTAGATATTGAAGTGAGTCGAAAAACTTGATGCGGCGTCTGTTAATGAACTCAGGTACTGTAGGCACATTAAATATTTGATGAAGCTCTGGTAGTTTCTTCTTCCATAGCGTTGTTGTTCTTACTATTCTTGGCAACATGGTGTCTTGTACACCCTGTAGCTGGCGTTTTGCACCATCTGAGAAGTGAATGAACAACGGTGCGCCGTTTTATTTATCTATGAACTGATGCCCTCATAGATGGTACGTTTTCGTTTAAAGAGATTAACCCTCCTACCACAAGGTGGACTATCAGAACACATTTAACAAGGCGGTGTCGAATATGACACTTAGCTTTAAAAAGTGCTTTTTTCCCTAAATATTCGTGTCAATAAGGTATAATTACATAAATACAAATTAAAGAAGATTTATATATTTACAAACTATGTTAGAAACTATTAGGAACAAATATTTTATTTTATCTTTATAGGAATAAGACTTTTATTTGGAACATTTATTTTTTT
Organism: Euschistus heros; assembly: GCA_003667255.2. Lineage (NCBI taxonomy): Eukaryota > Metazoa > Arthropoda > Insecta > Hemiptera > Pentatomidae > Euschistus > Euschistus heros. Next base: position 6,184,385 of record RCWM02000006.1, read on the forward strand.
TACTATATAGCAATTTTATAATTAAATATTATACACAGGATGGACAAATCACTCTTTTGTGTTCCCCACAGACACTTTTCTTGCACTTAGTGCACTGGTGATTCCCTCTGCGATTCTTTTTCCACCCACAGAAGGAACATTTTCCAGGTCTCACAGAAGTTGATGGAGCTGGTGATGCACAGTCTTCCGGTATTTTTTCTTCTATTGTGTTGCATATTTCCTCTATGAGTGTTTTATTGATATAGTGATTTGTAATCCTCTCCTTCATATGTGGTGTGACGAGGGCAAAAACAAGTTTTTTTAAAAATTCAGCACGATAGGTGTTGAGTTTATTTCGCGGGACCACATTTAGCTTGTGGATTACTAAGCATTCACTGCCACAGCATCCAACATACCATAAAAGTATCGCATGAGCCAGCAGTTTGTCATTCTTTTAACCGATTTTGCATGGCAGAGTTTATCAAAAACGTCCACACCTCCTTTGGTAAAATTGTAGAATTCAACTAGCTGAACTTCGCTCGTGAAAAATATTCATCAGCATCAGGATAATCTGAAAAATTATCACTAGACACTGCAGCATCATCATCCACATCGTCGTCGTTCGGTAAAATAATATCTTCTGTTTCGCTGGAAGTGTTGTCCCTCCCATCTTCATCTGTCTTTTCAGCTTGTTGCCGAAGCAATTCTTGGAGAATTTCTTTATCTATAATAAACCGCTTATAATCTGACATAATCGTCTGCAAGAAAACAAAAAATAATCCAGAAATAATTATGTACACTATGCCTAGGTAATAAAAAAAAATTCCACAAATCACAAGCTGATTTCGTACCTGACACCGGAACAGAGCGCGCCATAGTAAATTATAAATTAAGTAAGAAATTAAAGATCAGTGACAACTTTCCACACCACAGTCTTAAGCGTTGCTGTTTACTAGGGTAATTCAAGGCTACAAATTCCCATCCCTACTACAGCTTCCTATCCAAATGAAAACAAACAGAAACTCAAACGTTCTCTAGTTAAATAAAAACCTTATAAGGCATAATTTGTAATTTATTAATATAATGTAATTTATTTTTATATAAGGTAGTTTAAATTTAAAAAATACGAATTTTACATTTTTTGAAATGCTCATTTTTAAAAGAGGTAAAGTTGAAGTTTGGATTTAGCAACCCCAAAAAACATAAAAGTCAATATCAATGAAGGATACTAGTTTTAGATATGCCAGGAACTAAAGAATAATGATGGCCGAAGGACACCTTTGGCCACTCTTTTCCGAAAAATTAATTTTCGTTCTTTAGAAATTTGATGAAATCTTTTATTTTTTTCAAAGTACTCGCTCTTCCCGTTTAATCTTTTTCACAGGACACTAACAATACTACTTTCAGATCTGGAAGGATCTAGGGAGTTTGGACGGCCGAATGATGTCATTGGCCACTCCTTCCCGACATATCAATTTTCTTCCTTTTGGAAATTGATTAAATCTTTTTTCTTAAAAGGACTCTCTCTCGCCAATTAATCTTTTTCACAGGACACTAAAGGATACTATTTTGAGATCTGCCAGGATCTAAAGACTTTTTTACATTAAATCGACATAAGTAAACCAACTAAGATCTGATAAACTGATGAATACATTTGGTCAGGATTTAATTTTCCTGGATTCATTAGTTATTTACCCTAGTAACTAGACTAAGATGATTATCCATATATATATGATAAGAGCCGTTGATACCGTAACTAAGGAAGGACCAGCAGCGCAACCTGTTCTTTCCATTACAACAAAAACGGAGACAGGTGAGGCGCATCATAAGATAATTGTGGCCACGCTAATTGGAGGTGATCAGCCGGCCTTAATCGAGGTGTCGCTACGGTTCGATCCAATCAGTGAGTGATCTTCCCACAGCACTTCGCATCATCGAAGAACAACATGATGAACTAATAGAAATGTTAAACAGATTCATAAAATGTTTAATACTGCAAAATAGTATTTAATTTTATTGAATTTAGAATTTAATATATTTTTTTGTATCCTTCAATCACTCAAACCGCAAAAACAAGCTGATAACGGAATGTTACGGGCATGCCAGAGGTTTGGCAAACTTTGATGCCTGTTCCAAACATGAGTTTACCCTTTTTACCTTAAGGCTAAATATCCCGAAATTCAAAGACTTTTTTTTTTTTCAAGAGAGTGCAGTGTATTCGATCTGTAAATGGATTTACTATTAATGACCTCATTAAATTCACGCTACCGTCTTCGATTTTTTTTTCCAATTATTTTACAATTTCAACTAATTATCTGACGCATTGTGGTGAAATCCTAAGATTGTAATTTTTTAAAAGTTTATTTTAAAAAAAAAAAAAAAAAAAAAAAAAAAAAAAATTACACAGTCGACTCTTAATCCTTTTCTTGGCAAAACACATTCGATCATTTTTTTTGTTGTTGACTTTATATAACAACTCAGTCTGTGCGAATAACTGATGACAGTTCTGGAAAAAAATGCATAACAACATAAAATTGTTAAAAATATGTTTCACTGACCAAGCCAACAATGTTCAACATTTCAACAAGATACGATTGCGAATATCGTTAAACAGACCAGCTAACTTCTCCCACCATGCTGGACTGCCAACGATGAGAAGGGCCTTCTATAAAGTACAACATTGGAAGTCCCTATCCAGTATCATATGACATCATACGATGGCGGGAGCATCATATGATGTGACCAAGGTTGAGGGGAACTTTAGTTACCCTCCTGTTTATAGATCAAAGCTCCAATAAAAAATCTTTGATTCCTGAAAGAAATCTATGATGTAAATTAAAAAACTTAAAATGTTTTGTTGATTCATCTTTTTTTTAACACAGGTTTTTTTGTTAGTATTTGAATATGATTAAACCATAGACAGATTAAAATGAAAAAATAAATAAATAACTTTTAAAAAATGACAATAATATAGATAATATATACTTAAATACAACTGAAGATACAAAGAGGAAAGATAAAAATAAGAGAACACTACAGATAAAATAAAAAACAAAACAAAACATATAATAAAAGTATATAAATGTTTAACTTAAAGAATTTTTAAGTGGAATCTAAATTAAAAAATTAGTTATTGATAGGACTCCAGTAATGCAGGAACAAGATATAATTTATGTGAATAGTTATAGGCTAGCTAGCGTCATCTTAGAAAAGAATGAGGTACTGATATTAAAGGTATTTTATTATTAAGGTATGTTTTAAGTGATTTTGTCTGATAAGAAGAGGAATGAAATTCCAGATGATGGTTGAGCAGAAAAGAAAAGAGTATTGGAATTCAATAGTCCTATGGTTTGTGTTTATAGGTCAGAAAAGCAGGGTCTGTATAAGTTAAATTGTCTGCAGATCTGAACTGAAGCATAGGATATGGGATATTGATAATTTGGTTAAGGAATATTCCAAGTAAATATTGTTCACAGAATGTGAAATTAACCAAGGTTGAGAAACATGGAAAAATATCAAAGACAAACAACTAACAAACCAGTTCATTCACTTCAATCTGCCCTCGAGCACCTTCGACAGGCCACGATAAACAACAAAACTAAGATAAGTTACATCTAATTTCAATTGGAAAGCATTGGTCCAAAACAAGAAAATTTACCATCAAAAGAATAAAACAATATATTATGGAGAAGATAAAATGTATGCAGACTGTGATTGAGGCAAACGTGGACCCCGAACTGTACTGCACAGAGGATTGGAGGACCAAATCTAAACCTCTAAACCTCCCCCACTCCCCCAACAAATACTGACTTGATTGATTCTTATCAACTCATCCCCCCCTCACCTCTTCCTATCATCCTCCCCCTGTGGTGCCATCCCTCTTTTCCCACCGAATATAAATGGTTTCATTAGAATTTCTAATGCCTTCGCACCACCCTCTTACAACCAATATTGGAACAATTTTCTAAATCAAAACTTCTCACCTGCCTAAATTTATTATCTACCCAAACCTAGAACTGGAGGTTTCATACTCCAACTGTCCAGCAGAATTTGTAAAATGTAATAATCTGTTCCAGAGATCACCATTTTTTATCATGTTAGAAATATATTTCATTTGTCATTAACTAATTAAGTGAGATGAAATAACTTGAGAACCATGAGACCAGAAATTTAAACTAATCAAAAGTCATTTTGGACTGTCTGTCTACAATTTTATCCAAACTGTTTTAGTAATTTTACATCAATTAAATCAATAAATATTTTTCTTATTTTAATGGGGCTAGGAATGAGAAAAGAGCAAGTGAGGAAATTCTCAGTTTATTCTTAGAATTATCCTGAGTTGGAAAAATTGTGTAGTCATGGTCCATTTACCTTTTTCAATTTTAAAGGAGTTTAAGAGAAAAATGTCAATGTGGAAAAGTTTTTGATCAGAATATTTCTAAAAAATGTTTAAATCATTGCATAAAGTAGCCTCATAGCTTCTATTACCTTAAATATTCTTTATAAGAAATGTTGAAAAATGAATACAGATTGATGGTTATTTTTACAAAAAATTTTTATTAGTTATTTTTTTTTAATTACAACAAATTTTATGTACTTATAAGCTATTAAATTAGAGATTAGTATAACAGAGGTTTGTTTATTCCTTTACTATAACATTGATACATGTGTATATTAATGATCTGGAATCATCAAATTTCGGAAGTAGTAAATTTTTGAATAATTTAAAACAATAGTAAATAAAGAAATTGTTTAAATTACTCCCCAAACTTTTAGACATTATTAAATAGGATTTAAAAGGTAAACCAGTGATCCAGTCCTTAAAATGAAATAATTATAATCGACAATAGCTGCTTGAATTGTCGAAAACTTCGAATGAAAACTTCGAGCTGCGTTTTGAGTGAAGTATGTAAAAAAAATATTTTTAATTCAAACTGGTGTCAGATATAGTTTTAGAGCCACGGAAAACCCTCATATTCAATTTTTCTACCGAATTTAAAAATGAGTCCTGTGATATAGGAACAGTATTCTAAATATATTGTTTTGTGATATATTGTTTTCTAAAAGCCAGGCTTAGTCAAATTTAGACCTAAAACGTTTCTTTTTACATTCCATGAGGCCTTTGAATACTTATTTTGGACTTAAAACAGCCAGTAAAAGTTTGATCAAAATTAGAAGGGGACTAACCAGCACCTCCACTTGTTATTAGAATTTTATGGACTATAAAATTAAAATAACAGAACAACAAAAAATTTTAATATGGATCAAGTATTATATAAAGTTTAATTCATAATATCCACACCTAATTTTGAAACCTCCAGAATGATAACTCTGGAGAATGCTAGCCTCAAGATTTAAAATAAAAATGAATAAAATTTCTTACATTTACAATTTTTCTGCCCAAACATAAATAAGTAACCAACCTTGCACTTTTTTTTTTTTTTTAATCTCCATTAAGACTTATTGTCTTCAATATATGAACTCATTTAATCAAATGAGTTATATAAACATAATAAGATTGTGAAAAATTATTTTTATCATGTCCTAAATGAACAATGGTGGAAAAAGGGTTATACCACATTTTTTTTTTTTTTTTAAATACAATCTGGTTCTTGGATAAAGTATTAGGTAGCAAAATCTGAATATTTCAAAACAACTAGAAAAGAAGTTATGAAAAAGATGAAGGGGCTATGTAACATTTTCCTGCTAAAGGAAAATGTAAATAAAAAAAAACAAGAAAAAAAAAAAACTTTAAACATAAATTACTAAAGATTGTGTTTTGTTGAATAACCCATTCATCCAACAAACTCTTCAATTAACATAATAACAAACAATTAATAATTATTAGTAAGCAATGAACTTATTGCCATGTTTTATTTTCCAGTTACAAGCACGAACCTTGTAGGAAAGTTCACACAAAGCGTCCGGCGAATAGTGCAGGACGTTAAAGATGAAGGAACTGCAAGTAAGTGTACAATATCCAAACAATAGTTAAGAAACTAAGACGATTCACCTTATCCTAATCATTTTTATTTTTTATTTAGTATTATTTATTGCGTTTGTTTGCGGCCAAATTGTTAAGTGTCTTTTTCAATAAGTTTATTTGTGAGATATAATAGGCATTAAGGATTTTATGAAGGATGTTTTAAAATAAGAATTGGATATAAGTGGTCTGAGGCTATTCTACACCTAACAGCACAATGGAGGTAGAGAAAGAAGAAAAAGAATTTGCTCTGGAGGATTGGAAGGTTTAGTGGAGGCTCAGATCTAAACTTTGAATTTTGAAAAAAACAACATTAACCTTTTTTCTAAAAAGAAATCCAAAATTAATTTTTTTTTTCTACTATTTATCCTGCCTTTCATAAATAAATGTATGATAGAGCCTATAACTATTATGAAGAGCTTATTAAGTTCTGATCTCATCAATTTCTACTGCATGTCTAGGTTATCACTTCTCAATTATCTTCTGTAAAGAACTATAATTCTATGAAGCAGCATATTATCCTATAAAGTATCAACAACACAGCATCATTCAAAAGCTCTTTAATTGCCATAGCAACTAATTTCTGGAACTGCCTCCCTCTAACATTCGCCATTAGATTTTAGTTTTTAATTTGGTCACAAGGAACGCTGTGTAACCTTTGTGCTCAACAGACACTGAAACTTTCTTCTAGGGTTGATGTACATTGCAAAGAGGTAGACATTTTATTTCTATTTTATCTAGGTCAGCCATTATCTGTGATAAATCAAAAGAAATAATAGTTTGTGAGGATTCACTTGGTCATTGGTGAGGAAAGGAAATCGGAAAAGTTAAAGTTAAATCTCTGAATAGAAAAATAGTAAAATAATTAAAATTAAATTTTAAAAAATGATAATAATAAATAAATTTAGATATCATCTTACTGAATGTACAATATATACAAAAACTCAATACAGATAATCCCAAACTGGTCTTGTCCACTACTTAAGAGAGGTGAGGCAAAGCTAGACTCTTAGAACTTCCAACACTGCTCTCCAAAAATAATAAATTAATATTACAGCATTCTTAGATTTTTTATTTTTATTTTTATTTTTTTGTTTTAACAAGTCCTTTAAACAGAAATTATTTTTCTTAGGTGGCCTTTCTAAGGAAGAAGTTATAGAAACAAATGAAAGACTGCGTGCAGTGAGGATACGGCTAGACGACTACTATGACACAGCGAAAAAAGCTCTTGTCGGCCTCATGGCAAAATATACCGACAGCAAAACAGTTAGGAATGTCTTCCAAAGGTACAACCTCCTCAAAGCCATGATAAAAGTGAGTATACTAAGAAAATAGATCAACATTACAAAACTTTATCTTAATTATACATAGAATACTTTAAGATGCCTTAGTAGAGAAGTTATTATCAAAGTACTCCAGATTCCATTTTTTTTTTTTTTTTTTTTTTTTTTTTTTTTTTTTTTTTTTTTTTTTTTTCTAACTTATTTATTATTACAATAAAAATGGAAAAATATTTTTATATTAATAACACCCTTTGGATTTGTTTCTTCATCTACCTTCTGAAAACCTATACTTGATTAGCCAACTAGTATATTTCCACGCTGCATTATTTTTTAAATCTTTACCCTTTTGTAAATCTCTCTATCTTGCTGTATCTCTTGACTAAAATTCCTTTTGGGCTTATTATCAAATGCATTGTCTAATAGACTAATAGACTGTATGCTTCAGCCATTAGTTTTCAATGATGTCCTTTTCTTGACTAATTATAATTTTTTTTTTTTTTTTTTTTTTTTTGAGAATGATTAGATTTGAAAATTACCTGATTACATTCTGTTCTACTTTAATACTTAAATATTACAAGCACTATTATTATTTTTTAATTTTTGAATAATTACTCATTTTTAATTATTATTGATAATTTTGTTCCTTTTAAATTTTAGGATGTGATTCGCTTAGAAACACAGTACTGGACATTGGTTGATATACCTAAACAGGAAAAACAAGAAACTGTGCCTGCTTTTGTTCTTAGAGCTTGTGCAATTATGGAAAAGACTCAAAAATCAGGTGAAGGTGTTAAAACAGCAGCAAAAATAGCTGAAGAAGAAGAAAAGCGGAAAGAAAGACTTGAAAGACTAAGTGGTAGGTGACCCATTATTTGATGTTGAAAAATTTCAATTATGAAATCCCCAGTTGTTGTGAAGAAGTTGATAAGTCAAAATTGAGCACTATTTAGTAAGACATTTTCCAAAATCTTGTAAATTACAGATAGACATATCCATGATCTATTTTTTTTCCCCAATCAGGGAGAAATTGAATTTTTTATTATTATTTTTTTTTTTTTACTTTATCATTGTTTAATAACCTTCTAATGGTGTTAAAACACTCTGGAATGGTTCAAATAAAAAAAGTACATCTTGCAATAAAACATTTTATATTTATATTTTATGAAAATAATTTTTTCATAAACACTTCCAGAAACACAGCAGAGTTCTTTGAATATACAAGGTGACTAGAAAATAGATGCGGAGCTGGTTAGAGGAGATAGTACAGGCAAATCTGAGTTCATTTTACTACAAGAATTACTGTCTGAAAATTAGACGTTTTTGAGTTATACTAATTTATAAGATTTTACATAAAATAAGTCATAAAACTTAAAAATTGCGTGTTTTATCTGATTTTTCTTTGGTTTTACAATAAAAATATTCTAAAATACAAAAATTGATACTCAAATCTACATAATTGACGTTATGTCTCGTGCAGTAAGCTTCAAAATAGTTCAATTTTTGTTTAAACGATTGTTTAAAAGAAGCTTTGTTCATCTCAAAAACTTCCATTTACTAGAAAAATTCACCAACAAATTTTTTGTACAAAATAATTCGAAAACATCTACGATTCATCACCTTTCAAATGAGGTATAAAAATCACAAATCGGGTAAGAATATGACTATTAAAGAGGAGGAAAGAAAAATCAATAAAAATACTACAAACACAAAATCATACTTTAATATAGGATTATTTGTTGGAACCCACATTTTTTATTTTTATCATATATTTTCAATGTGGTGCCCTCTATTGCTAATGCACATGTGTGCTCTTCTTATTACAGCTGATTTTACTACCGCTGAATTCCTAAGAGAGGCTTGAATTCCTGTTTCTGAGGTCTTCTATTCTGGGTATAGGATTTTGATCAGACACTAAAGTTTTCATGACCACAACAAAATATTTTTTTAAGTTTTATGTCTTATTAAATGCATGAAGGACGTTAATTTTATAAAATCTTTAAAATTAGTATAATTGGAAATCGGCTAATTTTCAGAAAGTAGTTCTCATAGTAAAATCATCTCAGATTAGCCTATTCTATCTCCCACTACCAGCTCCGCATCTATTTTCTAGTCGCTCTGTAGACAAAATTTAAATTTTCACCCTCTTTCTTGAAGCAGGCTAGATGAAATGCAAAATCAAACTTCTTGTATTTGTAAATATATTTAAAATTTTATTTAACATGTTATAAATTAAATTAAAATTTTCGACTTTAAAAAAAAAGGGAAATTAAATAAATAATGTGTAAGAATGTATTAAAAAGTAAATAAATATGTGTATTGATGTGCCGAATGAATTTAAAAGTTGTTGAGAAAGTGAAGATGGAAAGATATTTTTGTGGTTGTCATGAAGAAGTGGATAAGTCAAATTACCTTGAAAACGAATTGACTATCAACTTTCAAAGCAGGATTTTTAATAGCTGCTTAATTTAGCTGCTATTAAAAATCCTGAAAAGGTATAAAATAAAAAAATCAATTCCCCCTGATTGGGAAAAACGATAGATCATGTATATGTCTATCTGTAATCTACTACATTTTCCAATTTACATTTTAGAATTAAAATAATCAAATTACTTAAATTTATAATTAGATTAAATTAACAATCAATGATTATTGGAAATAATCATTCACTTTTTTCATTCAAATCAACATAGCTTCTAAACGGTTGGTCCTAGGGACAAATGATATAAAACAAAAAATATTCTCCATTCAATTTCTGATATGGAAACTGTTGACAAATTTTCCATCCAATAAACAACTACAGAGCTAGAGCATGTCAAAATGTTTCATTTTTGAAGGGTGAAAAAAATGTTACAACCTGACTTTATTATTCATTCAAATCAACATAGCTCCTAAACAGTAGATCCTGGTGACAAATGATATAAATATTCTCCATCAAATTTCTGATGAGGAAACTGCAGTCAAATTTTTGATCCAAGCACAACCAACAGAGCTAGAGGGTGTCAAAAAAGCACCAACAGCTGAACAAATTAGGCATAAGTAACTTTTTTCATTCAACAAAATATAGCTTCTAAACCTTAGGTCCTGGCAACAAATGTTATATATATATATATATATATATATATATATATATATATATATATATATACCATTAAATTTCTGATATTTCCATTTCATATAATCTATAATTAAAATATTAGGGAATAAGGTGGTAGACACCAATTGGGGCAGCTTTCAACGATTTGAATATACCATCTCTGGAACCTATATTCTATTGGCCAACAGGCAACCAATCACCTTATAAAAGTCACCATAAAGGAACTTGATAACAGTGATACATGCGATAGGAAATTCAAATTGTCAAAAACAACCGCATGTTGAAGTACTCCTTCACCTCGTACATGTATTAATTTCTTACTTTATTGCTACATCTTGTACAGAGTGATAATTTAATTTGGTCTACTCCCGGGGTATTAATACTCCCCATAATTTGTAATTTCCATAATTTGTAAATTATGAGTAGCAAACATAAGTAAATTCAGTAAAAGAAAAGTTTCATTTATGGTTCAATGTTTTTTTTCAGATATGGTCACTTCCCAGATAGAAGCTGAGAACACACAAATGACTAATGATCTCTATCGTTTATTGAAGAAATATTCAGGATTACGAAATATCATCAGATATCTAGCGGTAAAAATATTTTATATAACTTTTCATATGCTTTGATATAGAAAAAAAAGAAGAAAAAAAAAGTCATGGATTTCTTGATTTGAAAGAGATTCATAAATATTTTTTAAATAAAACGTTTTGGTCATTTCATCGATGAACATCAAAAAATACAAAAAGAAAATATATGTATACATAGAATAGAATAGAATGGAATAGAAAGAAAACTTTATTCTGGGACAAAGTCTCTTAAGAATAACTTTAAATAATACAAAGTAAGATCATAACTGGCCAAGAGGCTGTTAAAAATAAAACAACGTAGGTAAAATTAAATATAAATACGTATGAAAAAAAAAACAAACATATATATACATGTATATAAAGGTTAGTCTGTCCAAACTGAAGCTGATGTGGTTACAGGTACATATTTTATTTGATAGTGTCACCTCAGCTTCCACTGATCACAAACTAACCTTATACATACTCTTATTTGCTGCCTTGATTATGGTTAACTTTGGCCTCTAAATAAAGTAATATTTAATTAAGATTTCTTTTATTTAAGAAATATTTAATAATCTCTCCCAGATCAAGAAATCCACAGCTTAAATCTAAAGTCAAGAATCACTATATTAAAAAAACGAAACAAATACAAATGAAATTAATATTGCTAGTTGTTGAGATTTTCAAAATATTTTGCTCTATATTTGTTGACTTCACCTATTACACATTGCACTTCAATCATTATTATTGAGGTACATAATAAATTTGATCTGTGTGACAGACTACAGATTTTGATCAGATATTTAAATACATTATCGTACAGTTGTAAAATAATTTCTGATATTTTTGTTCAATACCTTTATATTGATCATTTAATTTATATATTTTATTATTATCCTTTAGTGTCCTATAATAAGGATCAAAAGATAAGGGAGAATGGCCTTTCAAAAAATAAAATAATTAATTCAATTATAAAATAATTTTTTCAAAGGACAAAAAATATTTTGTCAGGAAGGAGTGGCCAAGAATATCCTTTGACCACCAGAAATTATTAGATCCTGGCAGATCTCAAAATAGGATCCTTCAGTGTCCTATGAAAAGGAATAATTAGTTCATTTTTACAAAGGAAGAAAATTATATTCATGTTAATCGATATCTGAGACTGAGTGTCAGTCCACTCAAGGCTTGATTTCAGTGAGTGCCGCTTCTGGTTAATGAATACTAAGGTGCTGCCTAAACGCGCTCAGCCACCATAGCCTCTTTTTATAACTAGTTCATCCTATCTAAAGGTTTGAAGCTTTTCTAATGTAAATACTTTATCATAAGAATAGATGAGAATTCTTATTTCAACAAGTTTGAGATTCTGTGGTCTTTGGACATATTCTTGAGAATAATACATTTTTGGTTAAAAGACTTCTTATAATGCTTTGAAAGACATCAAATAAGGCATTAATAAATCTGAATACATTTTTTCTGAAATATGGTATATTGAAATATTGTATGTTCCTATTTTGAACAATATTCGGATTGGTTCTCAGCATTTTCTTCTCCAGTACCATACAATATTTTAATAAGGAAGATAATCGGTATAGATTCTGTCATCTTTTTTATTCATTTTATTATGATAATGATGCATTTAACAATCACTGAATTCAAGAGAAAAAGAAGTGCAAAGCACCCTTTCAATGGTTGTAGTATAATGTGATTTTTTTTTGCTGTTCTTAATATATTAATCATTTAACTAGATTTATTTTTTGTTACAGACTGAATACAACAATTCTAAAGTATATCCTATTTTTCCTCGCTACACAATCCTGAAGGATTTGATAAAGGATATTATGCATAATCCAGATTACATGGAAGTGTGCCATGAAGTCGACCCCGTTTAGTAACCCAACTATTACCATTCAATGTAAATCTTTTTAAAATGGCAGTATCATAAAAATATTAACATTAAACAATCGGAATATGTGGTAATTTAGATGTGTATCGTTGTCTAACCTTCTGTGTGCTTGTATATCTCTAAAATTTAATGAAATGTGGATGTTTCCTAACAAAATCAAACCAACATACAAACATAGTTTCTAGTCTTCCTAATGTTTTAATGTGTAGTATCTTAATCTGTGACTAGTTATTCAACGTGAAAATTGATAAAACTTCATTACTCATTTGAATAAACGGTTCCAATAAAACTGGACCATATATTTTATTTTAAACGATTAATTTAATTATAAATTATCAGTTATTATTATTATATTAAGTTTATCATCACAAAAGGATGAAAATTTTAATTCCAGTTTATTTTTTTTCTTACATTATATTTGTGCTGTGCCAAAAAAACATCATTATTACTAAAACTATAAAACAGTTTGACAAATAAATTAAACAATTTCATAAATGTTTAAAAGTAGCATCCTTTTGAAATATTTAAAATAACAGTGTATATAGAAGAAGGGCATTACTGAATACAAAATAGTTGCAGGTTAAACATACGATTAAGGATTAAAAGGCTGGAAGTTTGTGTTTACTTAAAAAGAGTAAAAAATAAAATACTAGAAAAAAGTATTGAAAAATGAAGTTCTGAAGAATAGCTTTTTTGAATGTTTATAAATTATAAAAGACAATTATAAATTAAAAAAAAAAAATCACAAATTTTATTGTTGTGTGAAAAGAATGAAAATTAATGTCTTTGTAACTGTCAAAAAATAATCTTAAGTAACCAATATATACAAATATATATATTTATAACTTAAAATTTTTAACAAATATATATCAAAGGGAATCAGTATCTCCTAATTTCCAAATAATGCTTCCTAAGAGAAATAATGCTTTGGATTTTATTCACCAAATTTCTATGTAAACATGTTAAGGATATTCTATTGCCTTCCGATTTTGCTTCATTAAAATTAATGTAAATAATTCAATTGTTTGGTATTCATTTTTATCAAAACATTTCAAATTAAGGCATTAGCTTCAGAGTTAGCAAAAATAAATTGGAAATCAATTGCTGGTTTTCTAAAATATTTAAAATGTTTTCTATATTTATGAAAACATATCATCTATGTAATTAACATCATACTTCATGACAACTAGTTATTCTATTTGCCATTTAGTCATAAGCAACATTAACGTGTTTATCTCAAGGTTTAGAGTTGTGTCTGGATCTGTTTATTTCAAATCATAAATTGAAAATGTGATGTGTAAATAGTCACATTTGTTGATGTAGATAAAGAAAAAAAAAAATCCCTTAATGTACAGTTTACTATATACAGCCTAATAACTCCTTTCAATTGTTTGTAAATACATTTTCCTTTGTAACATATAAAATTGTCATTTATTGTTGACAAAAGTCGGTCAGAACAATGTGATAATGATGTAGAGGTATCACAGCATTGGTCACAGCATTAAGCAGTGCTTGTTGAAACCAAGTTTTATAAATGTTATAACATATAGAAAAAAATAAAAAAATAAATAAAAAAATAAAATGTGTGTTTAATGTCATTTATAACGCTTCAATTTCTATTGTTGACAGGAATGCAAATGATTTTTAATTGTGCTATAATTGGCCGATATCTGTTATAATAATTTAATAATCACCAACAATACACAGGAGGGTAGGTTTCCAAATATTAAGATAAATCTCTGGATAACATTAATTATAATACTGAGAGAGTTTCTAATATTTGTATCTATGAGTCATGTTGAGTGATAGATCGAAAACCATAGTTGACTAGCGCTGTTAAAAATTATTAAAATATGAGGGAAAAAATAAGTATTAATCTTGATTTATTATATTCTATTTATATTACAGTAAAGCGTTGAATATACAAACTAATCTTGTCAGGGGTGATTCGGATAATTGAAATTCGCTTAAAAACAATAGTATATGTACATTTTTTTAAATGTCTGTTAGTTTTGATTAACCAAACCCTAACTCAACAGTGAATATCTGACCCAATTCATCTTTTTTTTAGCCCCGTAATGATTTCCATTTTGTCTTTTAATGGTAAAACTACTCGTTTTTTTTTTTGTTTGTTATTTTGACATAAGTTAATTTTAAAGGAAAAAGTGATCACTAATGCTTATTAGATATTCAGTTCTCACTAAACAAATATTTCGGTCTAGAAATCTAAGTTCCTTTTTTGCAGTTTCTAATAAATAATTATTCCTTATTCCCCTTATGCACTTACATAGAATAAATAATTTTGTTTTACATTTAATTTAATTTTTTTTAAATAATAAATGACAATATAAATAAGTAATTAGAAGATCAATTTTATTTTTTAAAAAACCGGTCCGTTAATTGAGCGTTGTGATAACAGAATTTCGGATAATCAACGCTCCACTATATATGAGAATATCATTAATTGCCTTCATCTATAACTATTTATTTTATATTATATTAGCTAATATTCTCAGTCAAATAAACCATCATGAGGCTAAAATAGAAACTTCATAACATTAACAAATGATTTTAAATAATGAAAATAAAATAACTAAACAAAAAACTATTGTAATAATTAAAATATAAATATTATTATAAATTACTGATTGATTAGTTAATGATAATTGTTTCACTACGAGTCTAAAGTGAACTGAATTGCAGGTCTTCTTTCCTTTTATTTATGAATGATTACATTGTGATTAAAGCTTTAGTGGTATTATGATTATTATAGCACAAGCGGTAATAATTCCAACTTAAACAAAGGACATTTATCAAATGAATGTTGATATTTAATAATAATCTTTTTTTTAAATTAAATTTCAGATAATATTCATTGGTATGCTCCTATCGATAAACCATTGATTGGTATAATTTTTTTATGGCATTCCTGTCACATTATGTTTTCTTTTACTTAATAAGACTGGTAAACTAGCTTCACATGAAATTAGTTCCCTAATGCATTTTTCTAACGTTCATATATTATAGTCAACGTTCATATAGTCAACTAGCTATAAGTTTTTCTCTAAAATATGCATACAAATATATAATATACAAATATATTTGTACAAATTTATAAAAGAGTAATATTTGTAAAATATGCAGCTATTATATTTAATGAAAGGTCTTATATTTAATCCACAATTTTGGCACAAAAGCTGCTCCTTGATAGTTCTAAATCTAAAAACTTTGAGTGTACTTAGGTCGTAAGATAAATCGAAACGTAATTTTAATTTGTTATATGCTAAGAGCTAAATTAATTAATAATAAATAGCGCATTATAAAAAAAAAAATTATAAAATGTTTGAAACTGTTGTATATGTAATTAATAATATTACATGAGCACTGCCAATGTCCAAATATTTTATAAAATGTCCAAATTATTTTTTAATTATATTTTGATAAGCGCATGTTAAATACTATTTTTAAGCTTTTCGAAGCCCGATGGATTTAGATCTCGACGGCTAGCATTGATAATTTTCAATAAAACAAAATTTGTTAATGTAAAAATGAATACTCATAACAATTTTTTTTTCTTTTATATTAGTCTTATTATTATAATTTTAAATATTCTGTGTGGAGTGTTCTTCAATTAACAAGGATTTACTTCACTTATATGGCGATATATGAAAATATTAGCTGCTGGAAAAAAAAAAAAAAAAAAAAAAATGAATATATTTATATAATTTATACAATTGTTCTTAGTAAGGTGAAGGCCTTTATAACATCAATCTGTACAGAATATCTAGCCAAAGATTATTTTTACGTAAAAAGCTTTATAGTTAGTCAAAAATTGATGGATACAAGTAGCCGCAGGCGTTTTCTGTTTTTAGAGATTGTTAGTGTTTTCTGCATAAGTGTTTCTTTGTAAATAAACTTTATTGAATGTATTTACTTTGCTTTATAGTTTAGCTCTTTTAAATGTAAACATAAATTTAACGTCGTTTGGTATTGCTGTTGTAACAATAAAGTCCACAGTTTATTGATGAATTAGCTGAAAGCTAACTATGACGTTTATATTTTTTTAATATATATTCAATTTGAAAAGCAAGATTATTTTCCAAAATTTACCATTTCAACTTTACAAAACAGGCTTGCTAAATAATAAGAATTTTTTAACGCATTTCAATGTAATTCTTGAGCTTATTCGTGCATTGGCTATATGTATTTTATATGTAAATGCTTCTTGAAAATTACTGATCTTTTCATTAATTAACAATCATAGTTCTACTTCCTAGGATTCATAAAAACTAAGAGATTCTCTAAGAACCAAACCTATAATTAAGTTGGTCTAAATGTGGAAAATATGAGACTGACTTTCTCAGCTTGGAATGCTAACTAGGCCTATATTTTTGTTAGTCACAGCTTTTTGGTGAAACAAAATAAAAATGATATATGCAACATCATGATATTGGAAGCATTGGATAAAACAACTGTTTGGTGTGGTGTATACAGATGTAAGGGTTCTAGTTAAGAATAGATGATAACAGCAAGTTTTTTGCTTGCCTCCATTATAGTCATATTTCGTGGAGAGTAACTATTGGTTTACAAAACATATGAACCATTTTAAAGTGGTGCACTAAAATACCTCTTCCATATACAGAGGGATCTAAGCTTCTAATTTTGTGATAGTGACTATAAAACTAATGATAAATTGAAAACCGTAGATAAACTAAATTTAGTCACACATTAAATTATAAATCAATTGAAAAAAAAAATGAAAAAAAAAAATCAAAATTTGTTTTGAATCAACTTTGTATTTCAATCTGATGATACATCCTCATTTATTAGCCTACCATATTTCGAACAGTTTGTTTTTTGACTGATTTCATTATATTATTGACATTAGATAAAATTATTTTTATAAGAAATATTAGAATGAAGTCTACATTAAAAACAAAAAAATTTTTTTTCCTAAAATCGAAATAAAAATTATGAAAATAAGTCAAAGTACTGATTCCACAGAGTATAGAGACCAAGGAAACAGTTCTAGATGACTGTATATATAAAAAGTGAAGTAACTGCATACTAGGGATAGGCAGTGATTTTAAAATTGGCAATTTTTTTATGAACAATTTTTCATCAAAGACAAGAACAGAAATAAGAGAAAAATAAATGACTGTCAAGCAAAGCATATATTGTTTCACAAAACATGTGGGCCATATTAAAATGAACTTGTATGTAGTTTTTGAGTTTTATAATTTTGTTTTATTATTTACTTATTTTATCTGAATAACCTACAAGTTTGTAGGAATTTCATTCCCTTTAGGCTTTATTTCTTCTGATAACTCTTTGTAGTATGAAATATATGATGTGAAAGATCCCTGCTACCTATCATGTTTAGTATTTGTTATGAATTTCAATTTCAATTATTGTAGTAAATTCTACAGAAACACTACAAAAAATAATGATGAATGCCAAACAGTTTATGTTAATGATGACAACAATCATCCAGAATTCTAAGCTATGAGAAATTCAATCTCATATTCACCTTAACAAAATATTTTATGTACTTCTAATAAGAAGTTTATTCTAATATTTTTTTTATTTAATTTTTTCTGATAATCAATTATATGGACATATCATTTTGAAATGAAACATTATTTTTAAGCATATATCTATGAGGTATTTTTTATATATAAAAGTACACATTTATTTAGGTTAATGTCAGCGTAAGCACTTCATGATCTTTATAATTTAAACAGATGCATTTCTAAATATATATATATATATATTTAAAAAATATTATGTATTTATCTAATTATTTTTTTAAAAATGAAAACTTTTCCATGGCTACATATATTTAATGCAATCTATGGTGCTGCTGTAAAGGATTAAAACGTCTATGAAATTATTCAAATTAAATATCTTAACTGGAAGCTTTACATAACCATTATCATATTCATAAATATAAATAAATCAAAGTATTCATGAAATATGCTTATTTTATTATAAATTTAAATTTATCAAAATATTAATACAAACTTTGAACATGAAAGATAATCTAGTGGTGGAAGGTTAAAAGTCAATAGAAAAGGTGTATCTTTGAATATATTAATAATTCGCAGTTGAATTGAAAGCACAAAGATGTAACTAATTTAAAAAAAACATATTTTTATCTTTCTATATAAAATTTGAATACACAAAAATGTATTACAATGCATAAAAACCCATTACATTTTAAGGTATTTAAATAAATATATCTTCAAAAATATTAATTTTACTTTTAGTTTTTAAACCATTTTCCTGTTTCTAAATCCATGGTAATAATTTATGGTAAATTAAAAAAAGTAAACAAAATTATATCAGGAATTCTCTGTTATGTTAACATTAAAAAAAAAAAAAAAAATTAAATGAAAACATAATTTGAAAGCTGAATCAAAGAACAGTCTTTATTGCAAGTAATTGAAATTAAAAAAATTTTAAAAATTTTTTGATAATCTTTTTTTATTATTGTTAACATAATCCTGGATGTATCCAAGAATGAATCAGCTGTTCTATTAGTTGATAATATAAATTATAGAAGTAATAACATCCAATGTACTAGAACAGATACTGTATGTCTAATGATAGTGACTAAAAAGTATTTCTACTGTTTTGATTTATTTTATTGTGTAATTATTATAATTGTAATCATTTTAATTGTAATTATTTATTGTGTAATAATTATAAGAAAATATCAGAAACATCGAGTCGCTGCCTTCTGTATATGATTTTATCGAACATCATGAATTCATTCCTTAGCATTGATAAGAATTTGTAGAATTAAGAGACTGGATTTTAAAGTAATTTTAAATATGAAACAAAAAGTGTAAAAAATGATACAAAAAAATATAATGAACATAGCTAAACAAATTTAACTTATTATCAATTATCTTGTTTTTATTTTAAAGAGGTTATTAATTTGCTTAATATATTTTTTTTTTTAATTGTTTGATAATTTTTTTTTTTTTATAGTTTGGTCAAAAAAAAAAAATGACATTGGACAAAAATTCTTGTTTCAATATGAGAATGTATTGCAAAAAGAGCCCTGATAAAGACTTTCATTTTAGGGCAAAATGTTGACACAATAAATTAATATTTTTAATTGTGTATCTATTACTGCACACGCCAAGTGTCGATTTCAACAAAAGTTCCATGGTCAAAAAAAACAAATCATTACATTGTTTTAAATTTAAAATCTGAAGAGAGGATGTTAAAACTGAAGTTATTACATACAACAGCTTAACACTAAATAAGAAATGAAGTACATAAACCTTAGGAAACTAAAGTCAATTTAATTTTTTTTTTTTTTTTTTTTTTTTTTCTGTACAATTATGTTGAAAGTCAGTTTTATGTTTAAAAAATTGTTGTTTCTGTCATTCTCTTTTAATTTTAAATTGTAACTCAAAAAAATTTTTTTTGTTGTTTTTACCTGCCCATACCAAATAGGAATTTTGGCAGAAGCAGAATAATATACCCGAATGAAAAAATATATTTTCATATCAAAATCTTTAAAAGATAATGAGAATCCTCCAGGCAGAGAAACATGTTGACTGATGTAATTATTTTTAAAAGTACAGATAAATTTTTATTGAAATTTCAATCTTTTATTTGACCTAAAACCTGTGTAAAAAAAAAAAAAAAAATATTTTCGATAATTTAGGTTCAGTTCAAGATGTATATTCTAAACAATTTCATCATAATTTATCCTTATTCCACAATAATAGTTTTTATATGTACTCAAATTTCGAGTTTAAAAAAAAAAAAATAAAAAAAAAAAAAATAACTTTGAAGTTCAAAAAAATCCAGTCTCTGATGATTATGAAGGTATATTGTATTATTATTTTTAATTTTAAAAAATATGAAATTCTACAATGTTTTAATATTTGGAAAGCTGACGAAAAGTCAAGTGATTCCAACCACACATAACAATGTTTCAGTTTTTTCAGTGACTGTTATATTATAAATACAAATATAAAAACACATTCTTAATATTTTAATGACAGTGGTAAAAATAAAAATAAAATTCAGTATCGGCATCTCAAGCAATTATGCCATTATTTGCAACAATCATTAACAAATTAAAATCAATTTGAGTTAGGTATTCCTAAAAAAAATAAAAGCTTTCCTATAATTGAAACGAGCCTCCTTAGTTCTTGTGAATTGGTAGAAAGTAAGCTATAGTATAATAAAGAGCATATAATTAGTATAAATTATTTGTTGTTGTACAAAGTATTAGAATAGTTGTTAGTAGCCATCGAGGAGGAGGTTAGAACTCAAGTAGTACTAGATGTGTTTCCTTGTGTCTATATAAATGGTGTTATTATGGTTTTATTGGTGATTATTCATTATGCGACACTATGAAATGTCCAGTATCCTTATAGGCCTAATAATGTTAATGTCCAGATGGATGGAATGTTGTAACTAGAAAGAATTACAGCTTGTTGTTTGTTGCAAGTAAGGCTATCTACGCACTTGTTAAATGAAATGGCATATTGTATTATAAAGTGTTTTTATGTATATAAATAAGTGTATGTATTCATTAATATTTTTATATATTTATAAATACATATACTTATTTATGAATATTTGTATGTATATAAATATGTGTATGTATTCCTTGGGAACAATTAAATAATCCCGTATTTACACTATATTGCATTATGGATATCTGGTTTTTGATTGTAAGTTGATTGTTAATGTATTCTAGTTTGTCAGTTAATTAACTAGCTGTTGTTAATTGTTGTAGCTGTAGTTAAGATATATTTTGTTTTCATTATTGTTTTATGAATGTTTCGACTAATCCGTTATATCTATGTGTCAGTACAAACAAATTAATGTGTTGCTGCTATCTTTTCTATTAAAAAAAAATAAATAAATATTATAACAATACATGTTACACATTTTATGTAATAATGCAATAAAAGTTATAATACGCTTCTCAATTTTTTTTTTTTTCCTCTAATAATTTACTATTTTCCTATTAATGCCACTTTCTTATATAATCTATACTGTTCTATAAAAGGACAAGCCATTTTTCGTTTGTGATCACCAACCACAAAAACTAATTGATGATTAAATTGATAATGCACCTGCAAGATCCAGTGATATTATAAAAGACACAACATTCAAAAATGGAAACAGCTTTCAAAAATCTTTAAAATAAAAAAACAATTATCTTTTTAAAATGATACTGTCACTGTACATTAAATTTTCCAAGTTTATATAAATGTTTAATATTTTTATGTTCATAATATAATATATCATTAGTATATTATATGAATGCATATAAAATTAAATGAGTTGTTATTGTATGTTTGCTTGTTGATATATTAAAAAAATGGGCCTCTGAATAAATGAATGTAAAACTAAATACACAAACATTGGTTCTGACCAAGGAAGTAGTACTATGGATATTAACGATTATTCATTTGAAAAAGTAACTAGTTTTACATATTTAGGCTCAGAACTGAACAAAGAAAATAAGCAAATTAATGAGGTAGAAAGAAATAATGGCATCCAAACGGGCATATTTTGCATACCTGAAATTCTTTAAAAGTAAAATACTATCCAGGAATACTAAAATTCAGTCGTACAAAACCTTGATTGGACTAGCCCTGAACTACAGATCAGAGACTTGGATCCTTATTGGCGCAATGACAAACAAACTGAGGGTGTTTGAAAGGAAACTCCTACCAAACATATATGGCCCTGTCGAATCCAGACTAACAAAGAACTGTACTCCATATATAAGGAGGTCAATGTGGTACACTTTATTAAAGCAAGTCACGTAGAATGACTAGGCTTCAAGACAGAATGCCGTGCAAACTAATGCATGGAAAAGGTACTTCATAAAAGAAGAGGCAAGAAGATGATGACTGCAGGACCTGAAGGAGGATCTGATGGTTTTGGGAGTAAGGAGATGGAGAATGAAGGTAAAGGATAAAGAATTGTGTAATAACATTGTGAAGGAAGCCAAGACACGTCCTGGGTTGTTAGTCAATTAGTAAAATAAATTTGCTAGTTAATTAACGGTACCTGATGAAATAGACACTTCTAAAAGGAAAATTGATTATTAATGGGAACCTTGGATCAACCAGGCAAAACAGTTCACCCAGGATTTGGCACCGACCTGACCTATTAAATGGAGTTAAACTATAAATAAAATCTGGTGTTAGAAATGAAAAACACAGAAAGGTTTTAATGCAATGAAGTGAGAATCATATGTTAGTAACAATAACAAATAATAGAATTATAATTCACTAAATGAATGGATCTGCTGAAAAACGTTCTAAGCAACAAAATTGCCGAAGTGGCAATTTTAAAGGTTTTAAAATGTACAATAGTACGTCATAGTATGATATAGTACTCCATTATGTCATTATACATGTAAATATAACAAATTAATATGTAAATATAAAATCTAACCTACAAAACAAACAAAAACTTTGGATTATGATTTTCTTTCACTGATTACTCAAAATCTTATGTTTTTAACTAAAAACGTTTTTCACCAGGTCCATTCAAATATTTAACATTCATAAATAGCTTTCAATTAGAATTGAGCATTAATATATCACATGGGGATCATATGGAATACAATTTTACTTGTATTTAGTCAATAGGAACAAATTCTTCTTCCTTTTTTTCTTTTTTTAATTAGTTTTAGTAATTATAAATTCACATTTCAAAACATATGACACTTATAATATATTCTAGATAAACATTAGAAGTAAATTATGAAAATTGATTCCATACTTCATGTTCTTTGGTTTATCAATTCTACAAACCACATATTTTAGATTTTCATTTATCCTTAACAAAGGAAGAAAACATCTGAAAAAAATAAGTAAAAAATACAAATGAGAACAACAGCCTTCGATATCTGGATCTTCTTTAATATTGCATAACAACCATTGATACAATGTTAGAGGAAAATGTAAGTACCGTCGTAAATAGAGAGGCAAACAAATTTCAATAACATAATAAATATTCATATTCAATCAATATTTAAACATATGGAAAATATTATATCAATTTTTTTTAAAATAATTAAAATTTTAAATTAAATTGTTTGAAATGCATATCTTAAAATAAATAAATATTTTCATTAGAGTTTTGTAAAACTAAAAAAAAACTTGAAATATACTTAGAAAATGTTGAAAAATCATTCACTAAAACAATGATATATTACATTGTTTTTATTTTTTTTTTAAATAATAATAAGTTTCTGCTAGTATAAACTATGAAAAAGGCGAGGCTTCAATGACTAAATGTGTTAAGGAAATTTCAAGAATAATATTGTGTGAATCACACAATAATCATCTATCTCAAGCTACTTCTGTTAATGATGTCTGGCTAGAATTTGACTGTTTGGGACTTTTTTTTTTATCACCAGCCAGATCTTCTGAGTTTACATCACAAGCCAAGAGTTTTTATATTTAATATTAACTAATAGTAAATTATTTAATAACGATACTTTTAAACATTCAAAACTCGTATTTAATCAGCATAAGAACTTTATGAAAATAATTGAAAAGCTCAGAATGAAAACTGTTCTATTGTTTAGTATCAAATTTAATCAATTCCCATATTTTGCTGAGTCCTCAACAACTGAAACCAAACATAAAAGACATGTCCATGCTATGAAAAGGCAGATCCTCAAGAAGGAGGAAGGCAAAATCAGTCAGAGTAAGATTAAAAACACTGTGATAAGGTCGAATAGCAATGTATATAGAGAAATTTCAACTGAGGTTTAGGTGTACCCAAATAGGTATATTCTTTCTTAATAGAATGCTAAACAATTGTCTTACCTGAGATAACTATAAGGCCAAGGTAGAAGTAGTGTGTCTTAGTGGTAGCCCAGAAGTACTTGAAAGCAAAGCAACAAGAAAACCTTTCATATCAGAAACCTTGCCAAGAAACAGGAACCTCACATGGTCATAATGAAAAGAAGAACGGATTATGATGATGATGGTCAATGCCAATTGTTTATATAAGCATCATGTGAAGAAATTATATTTTTAAAAACCATAAGGAAGTTGACAAATTCAAGATGCTGGTCTATTACTTTGATAATCATTCTGATTCATGATCAACCAATATTTTTAAAATATATACATAAGAAATCATCAAATTTATACATTATACATGTTAAAAAAAAAAATGATTTGGGATAGATTGTTTAAATCATACTCTTTGGGAAAGAGTTGTGAAAGACCATTTTTTTAATTTATTTATTTTTTTTTACAACTAACATAAATTATGCAAGATTTTTAAAGACATAATATCTAATCAGGCATCTAGCTAGGTAGGGAGAAAAGTGACATACTTGAAAGGAAGGAAATTTAATTTAATAAATAAAGGACAGACATTCAAAACTCCCCATTTTCTACAAAAGACTCATTTACATGACAGTTATCAGACCTATTTGGACATACGGAGTTGAGCTCAGGGGCTCAACTAAACCTTCTAATTCTTCTCGTATCCAATCCTTACAATCCAAAATCCTTCGAAAAATCCTTAATGCTCCTTACTTTGTTACAAATAAACTTATTCATAAAGATCTTAATGTCCCATATGTTGCTGATTTAGCCCAAACCAGATACCTATCCTTCCATAGTAAGTTCCATAACCACTCCAATCCACTAGTCTCCCAACTTGCTTCCTATTCCATTCCTGATAATCCTCCGAGGTGTCTGAAAAGAAGATGGCCTAGAGACCTTTTAGTGTAGAATTTATTGAAGTGCTACTAGTGAATAGTTCTTCACATGTTATTTACATACCATTGTATTTACTTTCAACACATTTACTTGTTGTATATATTTTATACAGTTGTAAATTTCAATAAATAAAAAAAAATAAATAAATAAATAAAGATATATAAATAATTTTAATATTATCTATAAACGGGTTCTCAGGAAATGAAAGATATTTAAAACTTTATTATTCCATTGATAAGAAAATTACTTTAAGATTAGGAGTAAAATGAGCTATAAACAATAATAAAGTTGTATTATATACAAATACAAAAAAAAAAAAAAAACAGCAACATTAAAATGATAAGAAACTGAAAATGTATTGACGAGTTAACAGTATATTAAATAACACACAGAACAACAGAATAAGTATTGATGCTCTATCCTTGCTGGAAATATAAATTAATAAAAGTCATTCCAATCAAATTATTTTATCAAGAGGAGATAAAATAGTGGCTGTAATGCTGAAAATTCTAAATGAAGAAGGGAATAATTTCAAATTAATTGAGAAATATATGAAGGTTTATAAAATATTCTCACATTATAACATACAAATTTATAAGATTTAATGAGTAACTAAGTAAATTTTATAAGATTTAAATTTATAAAAAAAAAAAAAAAAAAAAAAAAAAAAAAAAAAAAAAAAACAAGATAAAATGTAGGCCATTACAGAAATATATATTGAATCTGATTGATATTTGACTAGAGATAAACCAGATTGTTCCTTAAAAATATGTGTCCTTAGATCCCTGAAAACATTTATCATATGAATTGGCATATTAATAATAATAAATTTACTTCTTTTTTTTTTTTTTTTTTTTAAATATATAAAAAAATTTTTTGAAATAGTTCTATACTAAAATGATGAACAATATTCTTACTTTTCAATTTAGTTAATTCTTTTAAGCTTTTTCATCAGAAGGGAATTTATAAGAAAATACGTTAGGGACACAGTGTTGCCAAAACCCCTGACAAACCTGACATTTAAAAAAAACAAACAAAAAAAACTTTCTTTACTGAAAGGATTTCATCATCATAGATAAATCATTCTGAAGTCAAAAATAATCATTTTTGCTTGTTCATAATACTTTTTTTAATAGATAAAAGTCATTTGTCGATTTATAATGCTAACGTGAGCGTTAACTACTAGTCCAGTCATTGAAGATTTATGGAGTGCGTTTTCTGTAATCCAATGTTGTTCTTCGGAAAGTCCTGGAGTTTTCGGGCCTGGGAACAGGAAGGGAGGGGCGCGGAAGGTCCCTTTTTTTGGTTTTGCGCTCATATCTCGAAAACGGTGTGTCGTAGGCAAAACATGACTACTTACTAAATTATTCTTAATTAAATTCTCTACAACTTTTATTCTATACACATTTTTTCATATCCTGTAACGTTTCCGAGATATACTTTTCGCATATGTGAAGATTTTTGAAAAAACAAATGTTCAGCTCACCTTTTCCGTTAAACTTCCCTCCATATCTTCTAAATGATTCATCCTACGACAAAAGTCCTTATAAATAATATTGTAGAACATTAGATTTCCTTCAAAATACACATATATATGCCTGTTTTTCTTCAACTTGTCAAAAGTTACATAAATTTTAACTTATCTTGGTAAAACGAACATACTAAAGTCCTTCACATTTGCCAAGCTTATACCTCGGAAATGTTACAGAATATGAAAAATATGTATAATATAAAAGTTGTAGAGAATGTAATCAACTTTAATTTAGTGAATAGTCATGTCATTTTGAGTACGACGCACCGTTTTCGAGATATAAGCGCAAAACCAAAAAAGAAGAGGATCTTCTGCGCCCCCCCCCCCTCCTGTTCCCATGCCCGAAAACTGAAGGACTTTAAGTATATTTACATTCTAACAACCCTGAACAAGTTTCCGAAGAAAAACCTCGGTTTACAGAAAACGCACTCAACACCCCATTTCAGGCCTTTATTGTCTGAACTATACCTGTAATTTTCCGTTCATGAAATAGAATTTTAAAACAGACAGTGAACAATCTTCCAACATATAGTCTCATTTCTTTTAATTCATTTGGAAGATAAGATAGATTTACAAGGTATTCGTCAATTTAGGTCTGATAATTATAAAAAATCATATAAATTCTTCCTCTGTTTCCACTACGCTCCCCAAAGATTGTCTGCCAAATTCAATAGTTTGGTTCGGAAAATAATACATTTCTTATAGAAGAGTGATAGGCGTTTCTGTTGATCGGTTCGATCATAATTCGAGGTCAGTGGTAAAATATATAATTCCTATTCTGCTAACTAAAATATATTAAAAAAAAAAAAACTATAATAGTTCTACAAAGTTAAGCATATTTACTTATTCTTCCATCTGATAGAACTGCTGGTTAGCCAACAGCATTCACACTAGTTGTCTAACACCTACTGTGATTACATCTTATGAAAGGGTCTATGTATTCTTTAGTTTTACTGCAGTTACTAAAACCATGAGATGTTTTATCTCCAAGCAGTGCAAAATCATGGAATTATGTAAATAAATAAAAACCTTGATGCCCCTTCCAAGTATTGACTTGAATATTTATATCAGCAGGCTATATTAGGGTTAGAAATTACTTAGCAGTAAAGGAGTATTATTTCATTATTCAAATTTTTAGAAACCATAGATAGCATAACATAAAAATAAAACAAAACAAAAATGAGCGCGGCTTTACCACGTTAACTCAATACTTAATTTCATGTGCCTCGCTAGATTTCTCTAATTTCCGATCCCCATTTTTCGCAACCCTCCAGGTCTTCCAGTCATCGGCATCTGGGACTACCTCTTTTCCTTTTACCTACCAGTGCACAACTGAGCATCGTTTTCGGTGGACAAACAGAAAATTAGGTGAACATTTATGCAAATACATGTGCACAGTGGCTGTCTCTTTTGAGTATGTTCGGAGGTCCTTGTAATTTCATAGTGAATATGCATATGTTTGTTAACAGTTGGCATGCCAAGGTCACAGGTTGGTATGTGATGTTATGTGGCTATCGTACTAGTCTTGTTTCGTGATTTTTTTGTATTATTTCGTTCGTAAAATTTGAGTTAATGTTAGTCTTTTTATTTGTGTCAAAATAGGTTTCAGTAAATATATTTGTTCATTTTCTGTATGTTTTTAAGTTGAATGTTGAGAAAGAAATGAAGTTTTTGCCTTCAGTTGAGTGGATTCTTCACATCAATGTAATATATTGCTTTCATATGGCTTCTTTTCCAGGAGTGTCTATTTTCTAATAATACATCTTCTGTTCAAGTATCTGAAATATAAATACTTATGAATCAATGACTGTTATATAAATGAGAAGAAATAATGCATTTGTTATGTTAAACTCAAATCAAAATAATATTTTTTAATCGATACTTAAAAGTATGCATTAATCGATGTAGCTCCCGATAAGATGATGTATTAGAGTTTGTAACCTTCCCCCCCGTACTGAATATTGCATAGTTTTCATGTAGAATGGCAGCCGATCCAAAATATGCCAATCTTTCGGGAATAGTATGTGTTTTTTTGTTTTATCAGCAATGTTTTATTATTTTATTTTAATCAAATTTTTTGGTAGATATATTCTGATGCTACTTTTCAATTTATATATAATCATCACTGAACATTATTTTTGTCTAGGCTTATGATCAACCTGATGTTTATGAAACTAGTGACTTACCCGAAGCTGACCAGTTTCACGGTGATTTTGGGTCTGGTCATTTTCAAGAAGAAGTAATGTCACATAAATTAATTTTATTGATTTTTTTCAAAAAATATATTTCTCATCTTTGAAATGTTTATCATGACTGTTGGTTTTTAAAGGATTGTGATGCTATAGAACAATGCCACATTTCAGCAAATGATGCTTTCTCCAGATTTAAAGGCAAGTTTTTGAGTTCTGAAAATGTGGACTTCTCAGACAAACTTACTAGAAAACCACCTAAAGGTTATAATGCTAGGTAAATAATAGAATAGATATTCTGTTTTAACTGTTTTTTTTATTTTTATAAAATTACTTTGTTTATTATCTACGTAACAGATCTGGAGAGTGGGAATTGGTCGCTAGTGGTGAAAAAGAAACTCCAATCCAAAGATACCAAAGATTAAAATGTGAAATGAAAGAATTGGTAGAAGAAATTTCTTTAATTAAGGTAACTTGGTTATTCATTACTTATAATATTTCATCTGTAATGTATACTTTAACAGTGGTAACATTTAATTGGTGGAGCTGTATATAATCTCTGCTCACTCATCGATTCAGTTAGCTACCTGGAATTTTTCCATCTTTTATCTAGTTTATTTGCTACTTTTCTATACCCGGCCTGTTGTTTTCAGTGCATTATATTATGTGCAGTTATCTTATACGTTTTTAGGTAGATGACAAGCAGTTGTAGACTTATGATCGCTCAAGAGATGAACCCCAAGGGTTTCTTTGTAGTGAGGATTTGGCCTTTTCCAGTTAATTACATTAATTTTAACTTAAGATATTCCAACAAAGTCTCACATTTTAAAGGCATTACTCTTGTCACATCTGTATTACCTTAGAAACTACTTGAAAAACAGTTTTGCGGCAAAACTGAACATGCTTAGATTTCATCAAGTAAATTATTTCATAGAATTGGATAGATTTTGAAGGTATCAAGATATGAACTTGAAGGTGGTAAGGCACTACCAATGTTTGTTTAGTAGGAGTGAATCAAATGTCTCAGTAACATTAATTTAATTTTTTTCTTTTAATTACTTGTATTTATTTTGTTAGCAGTTATAATTAAATGTTTTGAATAAGTATCAAACAAAAACTTATTTTGGTACCAGTCCAGATCAGCTTAATCATCGCTAAAACGACCAGTTCGATCCTTAGGCCTCCATTTGAATTTACACTTACCATACCTTGTCCCTATAACCTGACCATTGGAAATAGAATTATCGAGATTTCCTGTCGCCCCCACCCTAATATCCTCGAATTTTACTGGCATTCTCTTATTTTAAACCTTCATAGGAGATATTTTGTGTCATTTTCTCTTTTTCATTCTTTCTTTCACTTCTTTTCTGTAAGTAAGTTTTATAATTTCAAAATGAACACTGTTTTATATTCATATTATCTTATTTACTGTTTAAATTGAAGGTTGAAGGGAACAGAACTTTACTACTTCCCTGATGTGAGAATATAAATCACATGTTAACATCACTTTTAACATGGATTTAGTGTTATCTATATTGATATTTTTATATTTCCAATTCTATATGAAAGTGAAGGTCTTTATAACATTTTCCTGCTAAAGGAAAAAAAAAAAAAAAAAAAAATAAATAAATGAAAATAGTTTTAACTTGACTCAAAATTGTGTTTTGTAACATAACACCTTCATCCACCAAATCCCTAAAATAACATAAATTTGAAAACAAATAATGTAGTTGATGTTAAAATGAAATTAAAAAAAAAAAATAACAAAAGAAACATAGGTAGCAATGCTAAGATATGATTAGTAAGCTATAAGCCATGATAAATTAATATTATTTTCTTGGTTTTATTAAAAGTGGTGAGTTTTGTTAATAGTGGTTGGCAGGTGGTGACATAAAAACGGTAGTGTGCCTTAGTTTCCCTTCTAGAGGAAATGAGAATGAAGGAGAATAACCTTTCCTCTCTAAAAGTAGCAACTAAAATATCAAAATAAATCGGAACAAGGTTAGAATTGATAAAAGGTATTCTGGGCATGTGAGGGTGCTGGAGCATCGCTTGTGCACTGGTAGCCGTATTTTCAACGTATGTAGCTAAGAATTTATTGGAAACTAAACAATATTAAATCTCAAATTTTTCTCTTAAGTCCATCATTAGGTTGTGGTGACATTCAAGTACCAGGATTTGTTAATGTTTAAAATTATTTTCATTGATGTTCAAAAAGAAAGATACACCTGTATTTCATTATGTTGCCTTGCCTCGCCTCGGAAAAGTCTACGAGAAAATTGTTCTCAATTACCTACGAGACTTTTGCGAGGAGAACTCAGTTATTCCGTTTGAACAAACAGGTTTCCAAGCACGTATCAGCACTGAACACCACCTGATGAAGCTGCAAACTGAGGCGTGCTCAAACTTCAATAGGAATACTGCAACAGCGCTGATCTCCATAGACTGCACGAAAGCATTTGATTCCGTATCTCATGGGATCTTATGCAGAAAACTTGAAGATCTAGAATGCCCTGAGCTGCTCTATGGAGTCATTGTCTCCTTTCCCAGTGTGACGCCCATTCACATTCAGTACCCCTCACTTGCGGTGTGCCACAAGGAGCAGTACTATCTCCAGTGTTGTTTAACATCTACACTGCTGAAGTGGTTGGCAAAAACTACGGTAGAGCGACAGTAACAGCTTTTGCCGATGATATTGCCATCACTAGTAGCAGCATGAACCCCACTAGAGCACTACTTCAGGCCGAAACGGTCTGCGGAGAGATCATTTGACGGCTGGATTCGCTTAACATCCAAGTAAATCCAGCCAAAACGGACACCGCAAAGTGAGAAGAAGATCCTATCGCCTCCATCACCTCCTATCCTCTCCAGCACTTTCCCTCCGTCTCAAACTCTGCATACATAAAAGCATGTTGAGACCTGCCCTCCTGTACGGTGCCCCTCTTCTCACCCGTCTTTCAGACGGAACTAGACGGCACCTGCAGCGGTTCCAGGACTCCATGCTCAAGAAGATAGCAAGAACCACCTCACTAAAGAAGAAGATGCCTGAAGACCTCCACGAGATCTTCGATCTTCTGACCATCCCAGAGTTCATCTAGCGCCGGCATGTCAAGTTTCTGGACTCCCTTCAGTTCTTAACAAACCCCCTATTCAGAGCATTGACACCAGCACCACCCCCGGTCCGCTGGCAACAAACAACAACGAACTAATCAGAGCTCACTTGACCAACGGACCAATCAGAGCCCACTAGAGCAACGGGACAATCAGATCACACCGGCCACTGGTCAGAAATGTGACATTTTCAGATAAATAAAATAAATAGTAATTTATTAATAAATAGTAAGTAATAATAATAATAATAATAATAATAATAATAATAGCCTTTTATTATGTCCATAACTCAACAAATAAACCATAATTCAAATAAATACAATAAAAATAAAAATTTAACATATCTACAAATAAGTCCACAATTATTATCATCTTTACAAATAAAATTCTTCTGTGAGTCTGAACATAGGCCTTCCCTCAGGGAGTATAGGTCTAGACTTTCCCAGGTGACCAGCCTACTGGGAAGCCGGGTTCGCGATTTGGATCCACTTCTCTTTCCATTTATCTCTGTCCCTTGCTATTCTCCACCATAGTGGTCCGGCTTTCTTCTTAAAGAAGTCACTCCATCTTTTCAACTGTCTTCCTCTTCGCCTTTTGTAGTAATAGGGTGTCCAAACAGTCACTTCCATTGACCACCTTTTATCAGTTCTCCTTAAGATGTGCCCCGCCCATTCCCATTTTTGCTTCTCGATATGGTGAATTATGTCTTTCAGGCCCGTCTTCTCTCTGATGATACAACTCCTAACCTTCTCCTTCCTACTTATCTTTATCATATTTCTTTCTATTCCTCTTTGCCAACTTATCAATTTCCTTGTTTGGGCTTTCGTTAGGGACCAAGTCTGACTACCAAAGGAGACGGCTGGAAGTATACATGTATCAAACACTTTCTTTTTTATCTCTTTTGGGAAATCGTTTTTCATTATTGTTTTCAACGACCAGTACTTTGCCCAACCTATGGATGTTCTTCTGTCCACTTCCTTCCACGATTTATTTGTAAAAGAGACCAACTGTCCAAGGTATTTATAATCTTCTACGTATTGTAAGCTATGATTTCCAACTTTTATATCTACCTTTTCTGCATTCGTCATTAGCTTTGTTTTATCAAAATTAGGTGAGAGGCCTACTTCTGTACATATCTCCAGTAAAGTTCCATCATCATTTTGATGTCTGCTGCATTGCTCGCCAACAAAACAATATCGTCTGCAAATCGGAGACAGTTTAGCCATCTTCCATTTATCTTTATGCCGACATTCTTCCAATCTATACGCCAAAATACTGTTTCCAACACTAAGATAAACAGTATTGGTGATAGAGGATCTCCTTGGCGCACTCCTCTCCTGACTGCAAAGTTTGGACCGTTTCTTTCTGTAGCAATGAATGCTTCCATATCTTTGTACAGCTGCATTACTATGCGAATATATCTGTAGTTTATACCTATCGCTTGTAGGGCCTCATAGATACTTCTATGAAAAATGCTGTCGAACGCTTTTTGGAAATCAACAAAACACAAATAAGTAGCAAATCTGTATTCCTTCGCTTTTTCAATGACTTGATTAATGGTCTGAATGTGGTCGGTCACAGAATACCCTTTTCTGAATCCAGCTTGATCCTCATTTATGAACTCCATTATTTTCTCAGTGAGACGCTGCTTAAGGATATAGGCAAACACTTTCGACACCGTCGAACAGAGAGATATAGGTCTATAATTATCTATCTTATTTCTATTGCCCTTTTTATGAAGCAAAATTATCTTGGCTGTCTTCCATTGACGGGGAATTTCTTCTAGCAACATTATTGAGTTAAATAAGTTTTTTAAATGCTCTATCATAACGGTACCTCCTGCTTTTAACATCTCATTCCTTATTCCATCGGGACCTGGACTTTTATTTCTCTTTAGGTTGTCTATTGCGTTCCTGACCTCTGCTCTTGTAATCTCTGGAACAGTCTCTTTGATATTTGCCTTTGGTAGAACCGGTATTAGATAACTTTCTCTACATTCGTAAATTTTTTTGAAATAGCTCGAAGCTGTTGCTATCATAACTCCTCTATCTGTTATTTTTTGCGTTTTATGATCTTTACTATCAAGAGACAAAAGCCAGTTTCTGCCTACGCTCAGTTCTTTCCTTATTTGTTTAGTTGAGCTGTTCCTGGAGATTATTTCGGTTATGAAGTTATTCCTGTATTTGGTCAAGTCTTCTTTAATATTCTTTCTTATTTCGCCATTTAGAGCTGTTATACGCATTGGATCTGCTTCCGGATGTGATTTAACTTCTCTTCTTTCCTTCAGTAACTTTAGGGTAGTTATTGATAATTTATTGTTTTTAATAGAGCTTTGTATGTTATCCTTCTTTGGGCTAAAATTTTCTAAAACCTTAATCAGTATATCATAATTCTGTTGGATGGTCTTTCCTTCCAGTCGGGTAGGTAACTTTTCCAAGAGGTATTCTGTAAATTCATGAGCTTGGTCCTCTTCTTGAAACATGGAAAATTTTCTTTTTACTTTAAAAGGTCGTTCTTTTTTGAATTTCTCAATAACAAAAACAGCTTTCAATATTCTGTGATCTGATTTGAAATTAAAATTAGGTATTACACTTACATCTTTAATATGTTTGATTTTATTAGTGAGGATATAATCGATTTCAAATGTTTGTCCCCGTGGTGAGCGCCAAGTCCATTTAAAAGCATTTCTTTTTTTAAAATAGGTGTTTCCTATGTGCAGCCTTTGTGCTTGAGCAAAGTTTAAAAGGCGGCTTCCTCCGCTATTCCTTGTTCCATAAGTATTGGTGCCCATTATTTGTTCCTCTCCGTCCAGCCTCATTCCTACTCTTCCATTAAAATCACCCATAATGAATACGGCTGTCTTGTGACGATTTAACCTGCCCATGAATATTTCTAAATCTTCGTAGAACTTGGCTTTTTCCTCTTCTGGATACTCTGCTGTTGGTGCATAAACTTGTGCAAAAATAATTTTCCTACCTCTTCCTATATCGATCGATAATGAGGCCATTCTGCAATTAAAGTCCTGAAATTCCGTGAGCGAATTTTTTTAATTTGCTTGCAACATAAAAACCAACACCAAATTGCCCATTAATAGCAGATGTGTGCATGAAGAGGTTTCCATTTTTCCTCTCAATTATAGTGGAATAATTTCTTCTTATTTCAGAGAGTCCTACAATGTCCCAATTTATGTCTCCTAAAGCCTCTTCAAATTCTACCAGATGCTCCTCTTCTCTCAAAGTTTGAACGTTCAGTGTACAAATGTTTAGGTCGTTTTCCTTAAGATCAGTCCTGGTCCGCCTTATTTGCTATTTTCCCATTGGTCCCTGTTGACTTCTCCCCGCTACTGTATCTGGCCCACCAACCCCTTTATTTTTATCTTTATCTTCTCCTAATTTAGGGTATAAATATTTGTCCAGACTATGGCTTCTCTGTGGAGATTTATTTCTTTTTTCTTTCTTTAATACTTTCTGACCTGGTGTTTTGAATGTGCTATTGTCCCTTATTTCTTTAACTTCGGGAGAGCTCTCTTCACTCCTACCTCTCTTATTACGCTGCTCCTCTAAAGCTTCAACTCATCTAAAGTGTACAGCTTACCTTCAATCAGTAACTTATCATATCTCATTGAAGCCTTCTTTCCTAGGGCTCTCATAAAGGGAAACAATTCTTTCCGAACTTCTCTGACAGCCTTCGGCATGTCATCTTTAATTTTTATCATTCTAAACTCTTCAGAATTCATTAGACGGAATTTATTTTTCATAATATCTCTTTTCAAAAACATAGAGTTTAATTTCACTAATACAGGACCGTTTTTACTTTTAGAATTTATTTTCCTTATTTCAATAATGTCATATGGTCTAAATCCTGAAGTAATATAATTTAATATTTTTAGCACAGTATTATTCATTTCGATTATGTTTTCTCTTTCTAAACCGAATATTATAATATTTTTCTTTCGAATGTTGTTTTGTTCTCTTTCTCTATAATTCTGAATATTAGTAGCCAATTCATTTACCTGTGAATTAATCTCTATGATCTCTTCTTCTTGAAATTTTCTATTTTCATCTATTTTTGTTTCTAAGCCTGAAATTTTCTGTAATAATATATCAAATTTTTCTTCTATTGTAAACATCTTAAAGTAAATTTAAAAGGTTAGTGTTTATAATACCCTATAACAATTCTATTTGGTTCTTAAATAAATATAAGTATAAGTATCTGTGGTATATTTACGTATGAATGGGTCTCGCGTGACAGCTGTCACTGGAGAGGTGAGGTGGGGAGGTGGGAGGAGCTAGACCTGGTGGGGCGCTATCACCAAATCCTTGTCGAGATCGCTAAGATAACTGACTGCTTTACCTTAATATTTCGCAAACTAAGTTTTATTATAAAATTACTTCCTCTGGTCCAAATTTTTTTAAACTTTGTACTTTTTTCACTTATCACTAACACTACACTCAGATTGAAAGCTGATCTGATAGGTCCACTACAACTGATTTTATAAACAATTAACCTGGAGCCGATGTGTTCACTTTAACTCTCTCTCACGAACTCAAAATAGTAAGTATAAAAAAAAAAAAAAAAAAAAAAAAAAAAAAAAAAAAAAAAAAAAAAAAAATTAGTTTTAAGTTAACAACAAGGTTTAGGTGAGCCCCATCACCTAAACATTATCTTTCTGAACAACATCACATTATGATCTCACAAAACTTTCTGTAGGTCTTACAATGTACCTAGTACAGAAAAAGACCAGACCTCAAGAAATCAATCAATAAATACATGTTCATATCCAATAGGGGCTTGGAAAAAAAAAAAAAAATTTCATTGGCCTGATTAATAAATTTATATGAATTCAATCCTCATTAGGGTTACTACTCTTAAAATATTTTATTTTATTGTGTTAAATATGAATTATACATTCATATAAACTAATGCTTTTAGTTTAGCAGTTGTGTAACCTTAATTATTCTATTTAAATAAATGTTTCTCTTTCAGGAAGAAGAAACAAAGGATGTGAACAAAGCTAACATGGTGGCTCATGTGGACTCAATGCTGAGAGAACTGGAATCGCTTAAACTGGAGAAGTATCTGGGTCCTTCTGTTGTCAATCAGTTAGCTGATCCTCAAGGAGCTCAAATAAAGTAATTCATTGCTTCAAAATATTTATTTAAATTTATTAAAGTTTTGTTATAATCCCTAAAAATACGACTAATTTACGATTAACAGCATATATTTCCTTAATTACAACTTTGTTTTCTGTTTATTTGATGTCCTGAAAATGAAATAAAAAACTGCAAAGTGATATTCATTGAAAAATAAAGTAGCTGAATACAGAAAATATTTATATCATAATGTGTAGTATGTACAGAGATGGTTGAATGTATTTATACACACTCAGAAATAAAATTATTTGTACACCTGTTACCAATCATAAGAAATAACAAAAATTAGCATTATTTATGTTTATGTCTTTACTTTTTTCAATTAATATATTGTTTAATTAATAGAACATTTTACCAAATAGCATGTAAAGCATTATTGAAAACAATAATAAAAACATAAGTCCAGAGTATTCGTACACTTGATTGAATTAATATTTAATATTAACTTTTGATTACAATTATTATTTATCATGCCACCTTTGGCCTTTTATATGCACTCATCGAGTGGACATTTTTGTGTTGAAAACACTTGAATTTTGTTTCATTCCTCAAAATTTTGTATTTTATAAACACACTTTTTTCCAACTTGATCCTTGAGATTTTTTCACAAATGTTCTCTAGGATTAATGTCCGGTGATTGAGGAGGGGGGGGGGGATGACCATTCACTTAGGTGTGATCATTATCACACTGAAATATGTAATTTTCTTCAATCCCAAATTTCTTAGCTATAATGAAGAGATTTCTTTTTATTATGTCAATATATTTTAT
The DNA here is from genome assembly GCA_003667255.2 of Euschistus heros. NCBI lineage: Eukaryota > Metazoa > Arthropoda > Insecta > Hemiptera > Pentatomidae > Euschistus > Euschistus heros. Next base: position 6,222,692 of record RCWM02000006.1, read on the forward strand.
ATGGTCCGTTAGGTCATCAATAAATTCAAGACACCTCCTCCAGCAGCATTCAAACAACCCCATACCATGAGCGACTTTCCTCAATGCTTAACAGTTGGAACTATATTTCTTATTCCTATAGTGGTTTTTTTTTCTCCTTACTTTTTGGCCCCTCTGATTATTAAACATTTCGATTTTACATTTGTCGGTAAATATTACCCTGTTTCAAAAGTCAGTATCAAATTTTTTTCTGGTCTTTTGCCCATTGTTATATATATTTTTTATTAATATTATTAATGGTTTTCTCCTAGCTGTTCTGCCATGAAGCTCAATCCATTTCAATGATCGAAGCATTGTTAAAACACTCACTTGTTCTCCTGTTTCAGACAGATGTTCATTCATTAATTTAGGGGCACTATTTCTTGTTTTTTTTTATTCTTGGCAACTAAGCCTCGTGATTTGTCTCCCAGCTGTGGAGTCTTAGTTGTTCTGATCTCACTTAATATTCAAACGTTTTTCTTGTTCCATACTTATCAATGGCATCTTGCAGTTAAGAGTGAGGTCTGTTCACTACGAGGGTAGTCTGAAAACTTTCCGACCTAACAAAGATACTAGACATTTTTTCTGAACTTTTTTTTTTATTTTTCAACATAGTCTCCTTGTAACTCTACACACTTTTCCCAGCAATGCTCGCTTCTCTGTAACCCGTCCAAATAGTACTCGGCATTTTTCTCTGCAAAATAATTGTTTATGAAGGTGATTGCCTCTTCATTTGATGAAAATCTCTGTCCTCTGAGTGCAATTTTTAGATGAGACGATTGCGCCAACAAAGCTTTGAAAATGTTTATTTGAGCAAACATGGCGCCATGGTGCAAACGCAGACATATTTCTAATGCCTCAATGTTGATTTAATATGTGACAAACATGTTCATAACCTCTGCTATCTCTCTCACTTTAATTCGGCGGTCCGAATTTGGTGAAATTTGTGTTTTTGTCGGTAGTTACAATTTTTGGATGTCCCGAACATTCATCGTCTCCCAATCTCTAATGGCCACGTTTAAATTCAGCTGCCCAAAATCTCACTGTGGTAAATGATGGTGCAGAGTCCCCATAGACAGAATCCAACTCATCTTTGATTTGCGTAGGTGTATTGCCTTTCAAAAACAAATATTTAAGGAAAGATTTTGTCCATTTTCACAAAAACACTCGCATTAACTCACTCAAACGACTGTTATATAACAACTGCGCGTCCAAAATAGCTGAAACTTTGGTGAGTAACTGTCAACAGATGAACAATGAATTCACTAGACTGTTATTTACAAGTGCTTCCATCTTCACGTTGAGGTCAGAAACTTTTCAGTTCACCCTCGTGTTTTGCCGATTTCTCTAAGGGACCTTAACTTATTATGGAGGTGCACAATAATTTGGCTTTCCTTTTCTGTTGTCTCTGGATTTGTGTCCCATTTTCAATTTATGAACAACACTAAGTCACTGAGTTACACCTTTACAAAGTATACTTAAGTAAAGATTGATTTTACTTGGTTAATCTTTTTTTTTTTAATTTTGCTAGTTAATTACTGAGGAATAGGTTAATCTTCAAAATATTAAGGCTGGAAGAGAAAACATAGAAATAAAGTCCAGTGTATGAATACTTTTGACTGTTTGTTATAAGTGCATCTAACTATAATCTATAAAGCATTAAGTTAAATTCAGTTGATTTTCTTATAAAAAAATATGAAATTTATTCGATAGTCATGAATCCAATATTATATATGCTAAAAGTAAATAGAAATCCAGAGGGGATTATAAAAAAAAATCACAGTTTTATAATCTCTCTATATTTTAAAGTTTAATACCATCTGGCAAAATGTTTGTTTTTTTTTTCATGTGATATTTTATATTAGTCTTGTTTCTTACATGCATAGATTTATTGTTTTGTTTGATACAAAATAAGCCTAAGCATTTTATCAGATCAGTTGGAAATTGAAAATTGAAATGTTATTAGAAAAAAATGCATTTAATTTTTCCATTGAAGCATTATAAAAGAGATATTTGAATGTTAAAACAAAGAGACTCTCATTTGAAAATACAGTAGACCCTCGGTATAACGCGGTTCGTTATACCGCGGATTCGGATATAACGCGGGTCAAGCTCCGGTCCCGATCCTGATTCAATTAAAATTAATAATAAATACGAGGGTGAATCAAATATAAACGGTAATTTTCAAAATTATATTTATTGAATAATATTATACAGAAACTATACCCTCAACATTTTTCAATGTAATCTCCTGCATTATCTACACACTTCTGTCACCGATTTGGAAGCTTGAATATTCCCTGTTCATAAAAAGACTGAGGGCGAGTTTTTAACCATTTGCGCACGTGCTTTTCGACGTCTTCATTGTTTTCAAATCGTTTTCCTCCAAGTGATTCTTTCAGGGGCGCAAACAAAAAGTAGTCACAAGGGGACAGGTCTGGACTGTAAGGAGGGTGTTCGAGAGTTTCCCAGCCCATTTCTTCCAATTTATCCCTTGTCAACAATGCGGTGTGAGGCCTTGCGTTGTCATGGAGAAGGATGACATCTCTAATGGGCACACCTCGTCTTTTGTTCCGGTAACTGGTTTTTGCTGACTGTAGCACCTGGCAGTAGTAAGCCGCATTCACTGTTCGTTGATCGTGAAGAAAACCAATGAGTAGAACTCCCCTTGAGTCAAAAAAAATTGTTGCAAGAACTTTTCCGAGTTTTGGCTTTCACTGGGCAGCCTTCATCCTTCCTTCGCCACTCCTTACTTGCCATTTTCGATTCGGGGGTGTAATGGTGGACCCACGTCTCATCACATGTGACGATGCGCCTCAAAAAATCTTGGAGGAAAACGATTTGAAAACAATGAAGACGTCGAAAAGCACGTGCGCGAATGGTTTAAAACTCGCCCTCAGTCTTTTTATGAACAGGGAATATTCAAGCTTCCAAATCGGTGGCAGAAGTGCGTAGATAATGCAGGAGACAACATTGAAAAATGTTGAAGGTATAGTTTTTGTATAATATTATTCAATAAATATAATTTTGAAAATTACCGTTTATATTTGATTCACCCTCGTAAGATTACATCGTATTATGGTTTTAAAACCAACAATAGATAACTTGAAAACAATTCATTAGAAAATTGAGTCATAAAAACTATAGAAAAAACGAAAAGGTTCCAAAGTTTAATAAGTTCTGGGAAAAAGTGAACTCTGCAAATTAAGTTACATTTGTTAATTTTTTTTTTTTTTTTTTTTAACACACTTCTATTTTTACTGAACATTAAAAGGAATTTGTAAAGGAAAAAAATTATAACTGGTTGTTGACGTAGGAAGTAAAACTAAGTAGGACGTTTAGAATGAATCACGATTGTTTAACCAAGTTTCATTGTTTTTGTTTCAGTATTATAACTTTTTAAAGTTTGATTTTTATTATAATTTTAAAAAAAACTTTAGAAAAGAGTGTGTACATCGCTATTATCGTCCTGGAAATAAGCCGAAATGTGTTGCTTAGACAATGTCGATTGAATATCTTCCCCGTAACCTGCTTAGATGACGTACGGAGAAGTTGTCTCTATTCCTGCCTTCTTGGTTCACAGAATCCCCCTCGCTTCCTTTTTAAAAACTGTGTATTATTCCTTTAGTTGTTGCCCGGGTTTATATCAGAGTGCATTTTCATTATTTTTTGACCCCCAATGATTCATACTTCTGCCAACGTTATACCGCGGGTACGTCTATAACGTGGGAGGTTTCATTTCCCCTTAACCCGCGTTACAACGAAGGTCCACTGTATGAATATGAATGAGAATCAAGAAAAAAATTGTTTTACCCTGGAAATTTTTATATATTGAAATGTTATGTGTAAGTTTTTTAGTATAAAAAATATATTAGTTTCAGATTTATTAATTAAAATTTATTGACACGATAAAATTAGTATGTGTGAGTATATGTCTGTAATACAATAACTATCATCATCACCTAATTACCTTAGCTAAATGTTATCATTAAGATTATAAGAGACTGTGTTTGTATTACATAAGCAACAGTGTTTTTTTTTTATCTTACTATGTATCTAGTTTATTCATTTAAAAAAAAAAAAAAAAAAATTGTAACTGCATCTGTTGAATGAAGTGGATTGTTCAACTCCAAAGTAAACTTTTGGGAAGAATATTATCATTTTTATACAAAGCCATTCTGGTAATAAATAATGTAAATAATATAACAGTTAATTTTAATAGTATAAAGAAGAAATAGCTTAACAACCTGCTGTATTTAATTATTGTCCATCAACCCTCCTTTTTTAATGGCTCTCTCATTTTGAATATTATTAAAATGTTGGTAAAACTATTTGTAGTGTTCTATTAGGTACAAAGAAGTAAGCTCTAAATTAGTTACATTGCTAAAAGTAAGATTAATAGGGTAAATCAATAGTTATGGGCAGGTCTAATACAATTATCGCAATAATAATGGTCTAATCCATTTATCTGTGATATCACCTGGAGAAATATTTCTGAAAAGGATTTAAGATTCATTTACTTATAAAACTCTCCCTCCTATCCCTTTCCAGTAGCCATTAAAAAATATTTTCCTCAAATACCTCTTTTTTTTAGTAAGATCAATTTTAAAAGTGAGGATTCTTAAGGAATTATAGTGATATTGCTTATTTAATTTTAATTTAATGTAACTTTTCATTAGAATTCAGGCTTCCATACAATATCCATTATGTTGGACTATCTAATTTTAATTATCAATTATTTTGAAGTGACCATAACTAGCGTATAAAAATATAAGACTTATGGTCACTCCTATCCCGTACAATTTTCTTTGGTGTTACAAATGTTCTTTCTGCTAAAGAAGAAAAAATGGAATTATGTTCATTTGACTATGTCATTTTAAAACTTAAATACTACATACCTTCATAGTAGTGGCCATGTTTTTCTTTACCTCTCTTAAGTGACCATTACTAGTCAATAAAGTTAGTTATATTCTGTACTTCGTGGATGGCTACTGCTGTTAAAGAATACTTGAAATATTGAAAGAAGATAATTTATAATAATAATAGTGGGGATGATTACCATATTGTATGCCATTACTCCTTACGTAGAAAAATCAACGAGAAGTGTGGATATAAATTATACTCTGATAAATAGTTGTTTTAATTAATTTTCAACTATCATTTTATGACTGTTTTCTAAACTAATAAGTAACTAAAAAGTTTGTGAATGAGTGCATTAATAAGTGATTATGTATTTAAATATATATTTTACTTTTTTGTTAGACTGTGTTGTCTAAGTATTTCGTTTATTTTTATAGTTCTAGTTTTTTATTAATTAATCTCATTTTTAAATTATTAAAAGCAGTTGTTTAAAGATTATTTTGCCACATGACCATAACTAGTCTTGGCTATGACCACAGTCAGTACAACATGCCTATAACTAGTGAAGCTGTAGTGTATTTGTAAATTTTACTTTCAATAGCATAAACTTTTATATATATCCAATTTATTTAATATATAGTATAAATTTATATATATCCAAAGATTTGTTTTAATAACACATTGTATCAACGAAATTCCCTTTCAAATCGACAAGTTCCCTTAACTATGACCATAACTAGTGATTTACTCTTTACTAGTTCAGACATTTTCGAAACAAATACTCAAAAATATCTCATCCCACCATATTCAGCTCAGTCTCTTTCTGTGGTACCATTTTTAGATTTCGGATCCTAAAGATTTATCCAACCATACTGGATCATACTATTTGCCTAATCTAACTTAGGTCTGCTTCCCTGCCATTGGCTGTGGATCTCTTTTTCAAAAAAAAAGAAAGTATTTTCATTTGCTTTTGGTCTTTAGGCATTTTCACATGTCCAACCTAAGGTGACTTTCTTTCAATTTATGTTCCCTTATAGCTCCATAAACTTAAAAGCTGTTGTCGGGGTCCCATTCAATCATGATCAGAGGTCTTTCAGCCTTTCTTCTTGGCTATATATCGCTTAACATGATTTTGAAAAAATAAAAAATATTAACAGACATATGGCTTATGCTTTATATATAACGAAGATAAGGTGTATTGCTGTCGTTGAAATATCTTTTGCTGATTATGAAAATCTAGATAATTTATTATTTTTTATTGAGGATTAACATCCTTATGTACTCTAACTAGGACAGGAAGAACGGTTTATCCTACAGGTTACAAACCTATTCTACCCAGTGTGGGAAGGTTAAGATTCATTTCCTGGGTCCGCCATGAAACAAATTTTAACCCGCCGAGGTGGAATTAGAACCCTCATCCCAACGTGTTTGGCCATTAAGCTCCTGCTTGAAAATTTTGATGTTTGTTTCACTGATATCTCCTTAAGATGTCTCCTAAGGTCTTGTACACACTAGTAGACCATATTGCACAATTTTTCTAGAACCGGTTTATAGACACCGTTCTTTTTCTCGTATTGCCTCTTCAAAATAATGTGAGTTTTTTAATCTCATTGCAGTCCACCAGGTTGTTTTGTGTGGAATGAGTTCCTGCTTGGCGCTAATTATAGATTTTCTTTTCTTTTTACTTGGTTTTTGTAGTTGGGAATTGTAACACCCCACAAACAATGAGGTACTCTTCACTTAGTTCGAAAACCTTATCATTAGAAAACATGTTTTAAGAAGAATTCTAAAACTTTGTAAAATAACAGTAAAAAGCTGTACCACAGAACTTGGAAATTGGAGACGGACTGGCACATGTCTCGTCTCTAGACACTGAGTGACGTTTGCACAGTCAAAATGTTACACAATATGTTTAACATTGCATGTGGTTTCCCATTCTGATCGGGATACTTTAAACCTGCAAAATTTGGTCTCGTAATGGCCTGTAGATGGGGTTTGGTCTATAGACATGTCTATGTCCTTGTAAACATCTATAGACCTAAATCACACATTTAATAGTTTGAACTAGGCTTAACATTCTCCCAAGGATTACAGTTGTTATTTCTTGGATATAGTATCTCATTCTGCATTATTATTCTTATGCATTAATTTTTTTTTAAAGTTATTATTTTATTTGTGAATTATTGGCAGCAACCCATTGCATGAATTATTGAGTTATGAAATTCATGTTCAGGACCTGCCATATATGAAATTAGTGTCTACCCGAAGTGCAGCATGAAGGAACTTTGCTGTACTAGCGATTGGCACTTACAATGATTTTTTTTTATTTTTAATTTATTTATAAGCTGAGTTTTTTAATTTTTGTTTTCCCGTTATTTATTAAGTTGAATATTCCAGTTGATACCTCAATATCGTACATCCATTATTATAAGAGTCATAACCCTAAAATTGTCTGCAGTTTTTGTTTTTTTTTAGGACATTTGGCATTTACAATGTGATCCCAATAATGTGGATACCTTACAACATGGACGACGCGGTAGGGCTACTTTTCCTTTTCTCATTTTACCTTTTTAAACATGCCAAACATTATGCTGCTTCGTCCTGCGAGGGGAACCCCATTTGCAGAATATAATTCACTCCAAAATAACGAGTTTAATAAACATATTTTCTGTCATAAATAAGTTTAGCTCTTTTTAAGGGTTCATAAATACTTATCTTCATATCATTTTAATTGGACGTGAATAAATACAAACCTCTCTTTTAAATGTTCATTTTATTTTACATACACTTATACCAGTAAGTGCTTAGTAATCCAGATGATTTGCTTGTTCAGATGAACCCCCTGTCAACATCCGGATCTATCTATCTATCTAGGTGTTACTGTGTACACACAGAACTATTGTTTAATTTTATATAGTGTTAACAATTTATCCAACTATTTAAATTATTTATCATTGGTGAGATTGCGAATTCCGCTACATGTATTTTAGCACCTTCAGTGACATTAAGTACAAAATGTGCTTTGGTGCACATGTGTAATTTTTTTGGGGACTAAAATCACAAAAGAGTTATGTCAAAATCTGATCCTATCTGATTTTATGTATTTGGGTTTTTAAATTAAATGCAGAATTTTATTTTAACACGGAACCTGCCAAAAAACCTAAATTGAAAATAATGCACATAATGGAATTGGCAATCTCACCGACGATATGTATTTTGACAGAGTACATTTTGAAGTTATTATTATATTTATGAATGATTGGCAGCCTTTTCTTGCATGAATTATTGAGTTATGAAATTCATGTTCGCGCCTGCCATATATCTAAACAGTGTCCTCTCGAAGTGCAGCGTTAAGGAGCTTTGCTGGACTAGCGATTGCCACTTGTGTAAATGACTAAAATTTATTTCTTAGGTGGGATTTTTTATTTTTATTTTCTTCTATTTTGTCATTAAGTCAAATGTTCCGGATGATCTCAATATCACACATTCATTACTATAAGAGGTATAACTCCAAAGTTTTCTGCAGTTTTTTTCATTTCCTTTGGAAATTTGATACACACACATATATTTATGAATTATTGGCAGCTTCTTCTTGCATGAATTATTGAGTTATGAAATTCACGTTCATAAAAACTTTTGTTATGATTATTTTTTAATGTTATTAAGTTTTAACTGTTTGTCCCACACCCGTCAAAATTAAATTTGTACTAGACTAAATAGAGAACTATCCCTACCATTTGCAAGCAACTGTTATGCAATCTTTTTAAGAATAGTTAGGTGTGATCTAACTAAACAAAAAGAAAATAAAAACTTCCCAGGTGAGTAGTAAAATATTGTTTTATTTTATTTTGTATAATTGTGGAGAAATTTTTGTCATGAACATTAGTTTTGAATTTACAGAAATAAGCTGTTTCGCTCACTTTAGTTGATTTTAACAGGTTTTTATCATGTAATAATACTCTTTTAATTGAGATGAGGTTTAACATGAACATGAAATGCTGATTATTTTTTTTTAATAATTTTTTTTTTTTTTTTTTTTTTTTTTTTAATGCTTTTCTTATGCTTATAAACTATTTAAGTCTCAAATAGTTTTCATCTTCCATTTTCATTTTGTTTATGACATGTTTATGTTTAAATATTTACATTAAAATTTTTATTTCTGTTTAATGAGTGTTTGATTGATAACAATAAATTGTTGATTTTACTTTTAAAATGACCACATAAATACCATTCATACTTTTGTTTAATTAAAAAACTGCTCAATGTGAAGAGAAACAAATTTCTTGATATTGTTTTATAAATGAAAATTTGGTCTGTGATTTTATTTATGGGACAGTTTCTGTTCTACAGAGTGGAAAAGGAAATTTAATTTCAAAATTTATCATTCTATTTACTAATGTGATTTATTCTTATTTTGTAATATGTAGCATTTTATGTTGACGATACTGTATATAATATATTTCCTGTTTTGTCTCCCAGGAAACTGATTTTACAACTCGAGAGGTTGAGTGGATTAGGAATAAGCAGCCCAGAATCTACTAGTTCTGCAACTACACCTGCTGCACCGACTGAAATACGTTATGAACTGAAGTCTAACCCATCGTTGGCTGCCCTTAATCATGCAGCTAGGGTCGCTGACCTCGAAGCTAGGGTGTCAAAGTTACAGTCACTTGTATCAGCTTCCCCATCGGCTATTGTGAGTAATTTAGGTGATTTTTATCAAACCTAATATTTTAGATGAATGAAAACAAATATATATAATATATATATATATGTTTGTGTGTGTGTGTTTGTATGTATATACACAGGGTGGACCAAAAGTCTTTTTACTTTTCAAACAAGGATTAAAAAAAACTAGATAAATTAGATGAAAACTATTTATTTATTATGAAAGTATACAAATAGGCATTTTATTTTTTAAAAATTGCATCATCCATATGATGACCCATGGTTATTTTGATACTGCTGTAACCTGGAACAGAAATTTTCAATGACGGCTTTACAAGTGTTTTGTGAAATGTTCTGTATTTCCTCATGAATACGTTCTTTTCATTCCTCAAGAGACACTGGGTTGCTGTTAAAAACTTTACTTTTAAGGTATCACCAAAGAAAAAAATCCATTGGGGGGGATAAATCTGGGCTATGAGGTGACCAGTTAATGTCACCTCTTTTGGATATCACTTTTTGTCCAAACATTGCGCGAACTGCACTCATTGAGTCATTGGAGGTATGACATGTGACACGATCATGGATTAAAACCATCAAAATTCTGTAGCGCTAAAGTGAAAATGTTCTGTAGCATAGCAATATACCGCTCTGTATTCACTGTAACAGCATGTCCTCTTTGATCTTCATAAAAATATGGACCAATAATGCCTCTTGCTGACAAAGGTGCCCATACAGTAACCTTGGGTGAATGCAGGGGATTTTGATGCTTCAATTTAGGATTAGTATTACTCCAATATCTGCAATTTTGTCTATTTACGTGTCCATTTAGGTGGAAGTGTGCTTTGTTTGAGAAAAAAATGTTGGTAAAACTGGTGAACCTCTCTAACAGTTTGTTAGCAAACCAGAGCCTGTGTGGAGGATCTTGAGGTTTTAATCCCTGTACCATTTGAATTTTGTACAGATGTAAAAGTAAATCTTTGTGGAAAATACGATTTAAAGCTGTTCTAGACACATCTAAGACGCTTGACCGCTTTCGAGCTGAGAGGTCAGGTTGTTCATGAAAAGATGCTATGTTTTCAGGATCCCTTGAAGTTCTAGGTCGGCCGCATCGTGGTTGATTCAATTGAATCGATAGAGCTTCATTTCTATGCAGAATGTTAAAATGAGCGCAAAATCTTTGTTGTGCTATAGTCGAAGAATCGTTGTTTCAATAGTCCTCGCATACGCAGAACGCACATTGTGCTCCGGTGAATGATGCCATGGCACTGAATTCCCATTCACTGCTCTTTTGTTTCATAACCCCTCCGCCCCACCCCGCTGTCCCTTACCCCATCCAGCTACCGATTCAAAAGTGAACGGACTTTTGGTCCACCTCATATATATGTGTGTAGAAAGATTTTTTAATTAAAGAATATATTTTAATTACTGTATTTTATATCTTCATAAATTTAGATTTTGCCACAATTACAGATTGTTGAGACCTCAGATTGATAGAGAGGTTATTAAGTTAGCTTCTAGGTTTATAGATGTATATAAACATTAAATGACATTACCTAAAACTGGTTTTCTTTAACAGTAAAATCAAGTTAATATTACGAGTATATGTTGTTAGTTTAATATTTTTACTGTTCTGTAATTTTTTTTAATTAAAGAAAAAATATTGGCTCTCATATTAATGTCAATTTTTTTTTTCCTTCAACAGAAAAGGCTTGGTGGTAGTGGAGATAAAAGTTTGGCGGAAACAGCTCATTGGATTGCTGGAAAAGTAGCCATGCTAGAACCCGGCCAAGTTGAAGTTGCCGAAACAAAGATAACAGCATTGCTCGGAAAGTTAGATCAGCTTGCTGAGAGATCTTCCTCTGTCACTGGCTCTCCAGACCAAGACAATAAGGTAGAGTATATTCTTATTGTTGAATTGTTATGTTTTGGCTTATTTATTTCCCATCTGCAGTTAAAGTTACTGCTGCATACTACACAGTCTGAAGAGTCGTGGCCTCATGAGAATAATAACAGCTATTCGTTTACTTCTTGGAAAGTGTTCTAGAAAACCAAAACCAAGGCTTCGATCAGCTGGATTTGGCTGATCACTATGTTGGCAGCTGATACTTTTACAATGATGAAAGAATATAATATCTTTGATAAATTATAGAACTATTTGAAGTGAAAATAATCTTGTTAATTTTGATTTTTTATTTATCTAAGGTTCATTCATATGAACAATACATTTAGAGTTCATTGAAAGAATCTGCTAAATAACTAACACAATTTTTAAGATATTTTGTTTTATGAAATTATCTTGGCAATATGAAATTCAACTTAATATATGATATAATAATAAAAAACAACAAAGCAATGTTTTTAAGAGATTGATTATCGTTTAAAATTAATTATGATATACTGCAGTAGTTTTCATAGAATGTGTTCAAAACAGAATCTCAAGCTTCTCTTTTTGAGATTTTTTTATAATGACTCACATGAAACTATTTTTATAAATCACTGTTTTTTTTTTTTATTCATAACTTTTATTTTTCTTCCCTGATGGTGGCGGCTATTTACCCTTTAACAGGCAAGGCTGGGATTTTTGAATACATTTCTTCTTTTTTTTTTCTCTTTGAATGGCTATAGCCACGCTAACCCCAACTCTTGTATCATGAAATTTAAGGTTAAATAAAGGATATTAGACAATAATGAGTAGGATAATGCTTCGGGCATTATGTCATTTATCAAGCAAAAGGCATAATATATGTGTATCCTCCAGGATGAATCACCTGTTAAAGGGTTAATGTTAGGGCTGAAACATTGATATCTTCATATTTTACCTACTTCAATGAAAACATTACCGCTTCTATTAGGATAATTTCCTACTTTGGTGACAGAATATCTCTTTGGAAGTTAATAATTTAGTTAGTAGTATTATATCTAGATTAATAATGAAATTACTCTATTCTTATATATATTATGTTTTAATAATAATGAGAGTGTATTTTTAGATTTCAGAACTTTACGAACTTGTTAAGACAACTGAAGAAATGTCTCTTATTATCCCAAGTGTCCTTGATCGTATGATAGCTTTAGAAGAACTACACAAACAAGGTAATCTAATGTTGATCTCTATTATTTTATAAACATTAAGAAGTTATTGTACTATATGATATATTTATACTTTTTTCTGATTTGTAAATCCAGGTAACGATTTCTCAAAGTCATTGAGCGAATTAGAATCAATGCAGAAAGTATTAGCGAACAGTTGTGAAGCAAGCAAGGAATTGATCAAACGTTTGGAAGAAAACTTTGCGACCAATATGAAAACTCTTCAAGAGAATATAGACAGCTTTTCACAGAGAATGAAGGCATTGCAACAACAAAAATAGCATATTTATTAACATTATTAATTTTATAAAAATAAATAAATGATTTTTATTAAGTTTTGGAAAGCAGCCTTGACTTCCAAAAGTATTTTAATATTCACTTGAACATAAACTAATGCTGAATGATTTTTTTACCTGGTTTAAAATAAATTTTCAATTTTAGAACTAATTATAATTAGCAGCATTCTTCAATAAAAAAATTAAAAATAGTTTTCATTTATTATTCTTTTAATCTTTAAATCTGTAATTTTTCTTCTCAATCCAATTAGAATCTTCCTCTCACAAGTTATTAGTTGTTATGGTGAAAATTTTGAATTTTTCTTGTTACTTTTTAAGCACTTGTGTTACACATGATAGATATAAACAGTTATATGCTTGTTTTATATATTTATGTTCATTATTAATAATTTATTTATATATACATAAATTTATTAATATTTCAAGGGTTTTGTTTGTTACAAATTTTATTTTATTTTTTAATCTGTGGTGAAGCAACTGTAATTTTTATATTAATTAATCATAACTAGTTTTTTATTTATTGTAATATTTATTTGATCTATTTTTCTTGCTATTAAATGTGTGATTTGATTTTACATGTATAAATAATATTTTATTTAATTTTTTTATTAAAAAAAAGTATTACATTAATTTATTTATTTTACATTTGTAAAATGGAATAATTTATAATATTCTCTTGTATTTTAATTTTATTTGTTGAATTAAAGAAAATCTGGTTGCTGAATCAAATATTTTACTTTTTCCCGTTATGTTTGTCATTGAAATCTCTTATTTGTGTTTGTATATCAACTGAATATAAATACTATCGTCGGTGAGATTGCCTATTCCCGTTATGTGAATTTTTGCACCGTTTATGACATTAAATACAAACTGTGCTTTGATGCACATGTGTAATTATTTTTTGGGGTAAAATCACAAAAGTATTTTGTCAAAACCTGATCCAAGCTGAATTTGTGTATTTAGGTTTTAACATTAGGCACAAAATTTAATTTTAAAACGAAACCTGCAAAAAAAACCTAAATTGAAAAGATGCACATAACGGAATAGGCAATCTCAATGAAGCTATTTTTTATATCAGATGGTTATGCAATGACAAAAAGGTATTTGTTATATCAGCTGATTTCAAAGTAAGGTATTAATTGCATTACATCAGATGATTAAACCAAACTTATTTTTTCCTGATCTTTAAAATTTTAGAACCTATCTTACTTTTAAACTACATGAAGAACTTTGCATTTCATAAAGATGGTTTAATGAATCAAATTAATTAATATTAGTTTCTATGTAACTATATTCATTCCAGCAAATAAATTAAATTATTTTGCTTTTTTTTCTCTCAGATTACGTAAAAAACATTGAACTTTTCATGTATTCAACTGCAACTACCTATTGGAGTTTAATATTGGTTACAAAACAAGAGAACAGTCTCAGGTCCCTACAATTATAGGGGGTTATTATAAAAATGAGGCAGGTTAGTGGATTAGGTGCCATCCCCAACAATTTTCGTACTGCATCAAATTATTTTCTTTTATCCCTTAAATACTTAAGGTCTGATTTAGAGAAGTTAAGTCGTTAATCCTACCTCTTACTAGCTTTTAGAGATGGGCATAATCGAATGACGATTATCACATCATTCGATTATTGTAATCATCGATTAATCGATTGTGGTCTGTGAGAACGAGTGATCATTCGAACTGAAGACAGCGCTTTTTTCTCTCTTGTAGGTCATTTCCTGAACTAACGAATCGTCAGAATGATACTTTACAAATAACGGTTACAAAATTAGAACGGCTACCACAAATCATTCAATTATCAGTCCGAGTGATCATTCATATTTCGAACTGAGTTCGAATGATCTTTCGATTATGAGTTCGAGTGATCGCTCGTATTGACTTCGAATGATCTTTCGATTATGAGTTTGAATGATCACTCATTCTGACTTTGATTACGAGTTTGAATTATCGCTCGTACTGACTTTGGATGATTATTCGATTATTACTCCGAGTGATCATTCATATTTCGGACTCAGTTCGAATGATGACCTTGAATTGATATATTTACGGCGTTCTCTCCCTTAATATCTAAACCTTTTCTGCCGCCATCTTTCTTAGTTCATTCTGTGGTTCCTGCTTTATTTTTTATTGTTTCTTAGTGGCTTATTTTTCTACTAGGATTTTTTGAGTTATTAATTGCTTTTTCATAAGGTATAGTTGACTGTGATATATATAGGAGATGTAGATAATTAGGGTAGGCATTCAAAGATATTCAGCAGATCAAAATAAAATGTTTATTTTATTCTAATTCTTAAAGCCAACGTTTCGACTTGCAACAGGAGTGATAATGAATTAGTAAATGTAACAATATAATAGGTAAATATAAGAAATGGTAGATATATAGTTAATGAGATATAGTGGTTAAGCTAATGAGTTGGTACAGAATGAATAAAATTACTAGTAACAGTAGGGAGTTAACTAGATAGTTAATAATAAATCAAATATGCAAAGTACAACTATAGAGTAGTGATAAATATATTGATACACATGATAAATATTGGGACATATATAGTAGGGTGATTATAAGTGTGTACAGTGGAAAGAGAAAGGAAATGAAATAAGGGGCAAAAGTGAGGAAAAAGAAATTTAGCAAAAGATTGTGCACTAACATTTAAATTGGAGAAAGGAAAAGGATATATTAATGAATAAAGGATGAATATTGAGTGGTAAAGAACAAACAACAAAAACAAAAACCACAGATAATAAAATAAAACTAAATAAAAATATTTTTAAAATGACTTACGTTCAGGTAAAGGTAAACAAAACAAACTGAAGAAAGGGGGAAATAGATGATACAGGGAGGAAAGGAGGGTGGAGAGATCTAGCGTCGGGTATCTGAACTACAAACCAAGGTGGGAGCGGGAAAATATTCGTTTATGAAGTACAATACGGTGATATTGAGTTGGCCCGTTGAAGTATCAATAAAACGAGAGGGTGGAAAGGAGTCGAAAAATCGGAGTAAGGAAGCTAGTACCGTATTAATAACATTTAAATATATACATATACAATGGGAGGAATTTAGGGTTTTTTGAGAAGGTTTAAAACTTGGGAATACGTGTGGGAAATGTATTCCTTATCTATTTTTTGATTAACAGGTAAGGGTTCTAGGTGGATGTGGATAGATTCGCAAATTAATCGTTTTTCTAAGTTGCTAAAGGAGTCTAGGATAGTGGTTTTTTCAAAGTCAAAATTATGGTTAAGGGATAAGGAATGTTCAGAAAGTTTTGTTGCAAACGGGCTACGGGATGTGATAGAGCGTTGATGTTGTGAGATGCGGGTTATTTAGTCTCACCGATATAAGAGGAATTGCAATTGGGGAAGGCACAGGGGATACGGTAAATGACATTGGAACGGAGAGGAAGTGGTATGGGATCTTTAAGTTTGGAGTAAATATTCAAGAGTTTGTTGCGGGGTTTGAGGCCTAGGCGTAGATTGGGGAAGATTGGGCTTAGAGACTTTTGTATTTTATCTGAAAGGATGGGTATATAGGGGAGGGATCTATATAGATATAGGGGCGGGGGTAATGGGGAGTTGGATAAGGTAGGAGTGGTAGATGATTGGTTATTGTAGTTATTAAGGAGTTTGTTGATAATGGTTATGGGGAAGTTATTAGAGCTGAGTATGTTTTTTATTCGAATGGTATTAGAAGCGTGGAATTGGGGATCGGAAAGGGAAAGAATACGGTGGATTAGGTTTTTTGCAGTATTGGTTTTTTGATGATAGGGGTGTTGGGAGTGGAAATTTAATAGCCTACCTGTGTAGGTAGGTTTAGTATACCAATTGGTGGATATAGAGTTGTCAGGATTTCTAATAATAAGTAGGTCTAGGAAGGGTAAGGAATTATTAATTTCAAGTTCCACAGTGAAATGGAGGTGGGGATGATATGAGTTGAAAACTGATAGGATGGTGGGAATACTGTTGGGATTTAGGATAAGTATAAGGTCATCTACATATTTTTTAATAAAGTAGATGTCTAAAAGAAACATAGGAATGATGGAGTTGAGGAGATCATTAAGGACTATATTAGAGATATCTGGAGCAAGGGGGTTGCCCATGGCTAGTCCAGAGATTTGGTAATAGAAATTGTTTTAGAAGGTAAGGTATCCAGATTTTAGACATAGTTCAAGGGATTCGAGGTAGGAAGTTTGGTTAAGAGGAGTATGGGGTTCTATAGTGTGCCAGTTATTGTTCACTATGGTTAGGGCTTTATTAATAGGAATGTTGGTGAATAAGCTTTATACTTTTTGACTCATTTATTTGATATCCCAGAAGAGAATAATGAATACTTACTTATTTAGTTAAATGAAAATTCATTTAACATGATATAAATATAATTCATTTTTATTCCCTACCTGGGGTGTATTATCCAGGTGTAGATTTTATTTTTTAACTTAACTTTTTTTTTAATGGCGACATGCAACATATGTTACTATAACTGCTATTTTTTTACTCATGACTCTTAATGTAAATATAAATAGTTTAAAACACTTTTGTGTTAATTTACATCGTTTTTGGACGTTAATTCGACGTTATTAATTTTCGTGGATATGCAGTGTTGCCCTGCCACCCTGTCCCTCCTAATTATCGGGAGTTTACTATAAATTGAATTATACCTTTTTAAATTTATAGAAA
The DNA here is from genome assembly GCA_003667255.2 of Euschistus heros. NCBI lineage: Eukaryota > Metazoa > Arthropoda > Insecta > Hemiptera > Pentatomidae > Euschistus > Euschistus heros. Next base: position 6,240,309 of record RCWM02000006.1, read on the forward strand.
TATAATTAGTAGGGTATTGATACAGAGGTTCCTGAAAATATAAGAAAACTTATTAGTAAAACCAATTTTTTTTTTTTTTGTTTGTAAGGGTATTAGTAATAAAAATAGAGTTAGTTAACATTTATAAATTTATTTTCTCCCATTTATGAATACAAAACAATACTGCTCATCACAACACTTACTAAGCGTAACTGTAATTAACAGAACTATTTACACAATCTCAACATTTTCACATGTTATAAAAATTATTTACAGAAATAAATTGCTTTCATCGATAGATCTGATATATAAGTATTACTTCCCCATTCATTCTATAAAGTCAAACACAACAGATGTATTTTATTTACATGTTACCACAGGCAATGAGCTTACATTATTATTTTCAATAATTTAAATTAATCACTAGATAAAGTTATTACTATTTCTCACAAATAAATTGTTCTTTTTCTTTTTAAAAACCATGAAATTTATTCCTATGCATATGTATGTATGGATATACATGTATTTCATAGTTTAGTTAAGTTTGAAAGTTTCTTACAACTAATAAAAATGAAAGATTTTCTATTTACATAATATGTTACAAGATATATTATAAACTGAACACAGAGTTTAGACATCATTGGGCTCAAGAGTGATGCCTAACCCGCTTCATCGTTCAGCTTTTATAACAGCTTTATAGGCCAAACTACTCAGACCCGTCGGGGTCACTTAGCTATAAATGTTTAAGATAAATAAGTAAAGAAATATTATAAAAATATCATAAGAGTTATATTTTATAATTGATAAAATTATAATTATTTTGTGTACAAAATAATATTATTGATCCTGTTCTCTACGACATATATTTTTTTTATTTACATATATTTTTGAATAATTATACTTTCTATCACACTCTTATAGATTATAGTTTCTTTTATAATAACAAATAATACATTATTTACAATTCCATCTCAGAGAGTTTGAATGCTACAACTGTACATCAGTAGTTATAGGGCCGTTTCCAACGAGGGAAGGAGCTTTGTCTGAGTTCATGTTGTTGTTGCTGACTTCTGTTGCTAGGGTTTGTGTTGATCTGCTTACTAGAAGTGGTTTTGGTCTGAATGATATGCCTTCACTTTTCATTTCTATTTCTGAAGATTTGGAAGCTATACAAATTAAAAAAAAATAAATAAATAAATTAATTAATAAAGATATTATGGTTGACTGTAGATTGTTTCATCAAGAAAATAGTCTGAGATGTAGTCAGGTGTAAAAAAACAAAAAAAAACAAAAAAAAAAAAACACTTCTAACTTAACATTTTTTTAAAAATATTGCTGATGTTTCACCCTGCATTGCAAACCTTCAGGGCAATAAATAACAGAAAACAGAATGTGACGAAGGGTAAATAAAAAAAATTAAGGAAATATTACAAAACAAAACTTAAAAATAATGCAAAATATTAATTTTAAATTTAATCAAGAATACAATAATATGAATACTACCTCCTATCTCATATTCTTGATTTAATTGTGTAGTTATATTTACTTTACTACATTACTTTGAAATTTTTTTGTAATATTTTTCAATTACATATGTTTCTCACCCTTCTTAAAATTCTGTTTGTAGCCCTGAAGAAGGCTTGCAATGGAGGCTGAAACAGCAGCACTCCATTAAAAGTTTTAAAGTTTGAAATGTTTCTAATTACTTCTGACTGTGTCCCAGACTATTTTCAACTTTATCTACCAAATTATTTTTTACTTAAAAAAAAAAAATACTATCACATTGTAATAAGAGGTTTTGCCATAATTCCTATAATAATATCCTTTTGTCTTCTGTTAACTTAAATTTGCTTGTTATGAGGAACATTAAGGATTTTAGACTGTTATTATTATACTAAAATGAATTATAATAACTTCAGGAAATAGAAAATAAATATAAATTTTCAGAAGTTATTTTTGTTATAATCATAGCTTATATTATATTACTACAAATACTATCATTAAGTACAAGGTTTCTCAACCATTTATAGTATGTCGATTTATTTCTAATTTCCCTAAGTTCTATTACTTACAAGGAGCTTCCACAGTGTGTGTGATTGTTTGCGACAGACGATTACTGTCTGTACAAGCTACCGCAGCAGCCATGACACTCGCACTTGTTCCAGTCTTCACTGTTCCACTGTACCTTGATGTAGGCATCATGCTTTGCCTTACGTTTCGTTCAGGTCGGATTAAAATTATGTACAACTAGTTAAAAAAAAAAATCAGAAAATATAGAGTTAATAGAGTACAGTTATTTGATTTGTTATGCCAGTTTAAAAATAAAAAATAAATAAAGAAATATATTAATGTTTAATATACATTAATAAGCTTTATAACATTGGTAATTACTAAATAATTGAATTTCGGCATTCTACTTCTTTATGAATATAATAACATAATGCTATATGTTTTTTGAAAAAATTGTTTCCCATCATCAGATTTTATTTCTATAGTGTATCCGCATGTCATATTTTAAATTTTTTTACATTTGATATAATCATTAATATTAATTATTTTATATTAAAAATAACTTCAAAGCTTAAATCTACAGCAGATTTAAATTTTCATATTGTTTTATGCTAATATATTCATAAAGGAGTAGATTGCCAAGCTTTGATTACTTATCCATTTAACCCCTTTGACACAATCACCAATTGGTAATTATATAATTTTATTATTTATTTTTAATAATATTATATGTAATTTCATGCTTCATATTAAATTATATTTTATAGCTAAATTGAAGTTTTAATAAACAAATATTAAAGAAGGTAATGTAATTGGTTTATTAATTAAAATAACATAAACTTCATTACATTTAGTCGATTAATAAGTTACCTTTGGGGAAAAAAGACAGCCAATGGTTACGCTTGCTGAGAAACTGATTGCTACTGACATTGAAGTTATCCTGAGAGGCATATGGTTACCGGTCACAAAATACAATGGTACAAATGCTAGCCAAATTACACAGGTTGTGTACATAGTAAACACTGTAATAATTATTCCACAATAAATTCAAGAACTATTATATTATAAATAATTATAATATTGAATAAAAAAAAAGTCAGGGTCATCAATGCCTGCAATTCTTTCTTTGCTTTTATCAAGATTTGAGAAACGATAAAAAAGAAAAAAATGTTCATTTAAAAGAGATTTTTAATTTAACTAGTTGTTGATAACTGAAATAAGATATCTAACTAAAAATAAAATTACCTATATGTTTGGACTCATTAAACGCTTCCGGAATGTTTCTTGTCAATATTGCATATATTGTGCAAACAACAATTAGAAGTATTGGATAACCAAATGCAATCATATAAGAGGCATCTATGTATGATGAGCATACTAGTAGGTTATCTTCTCTGGTTGGATAATGGTGGATTGCCTTTGGTGGGGAGACTATCATCCATATTATGTTAATGACCACCTGAAAATGAGAATGTTCATTTAATAAAATACTTTTGTTGTTAGTACACAAATATTTACTATTAAGTGTATTATCATTTGAAGTTGAAAGAAGCCTCTGAACCAAGAATGATTACATTGTCTTTTTTACATACCAGACTTAAAAGACAAGAAACTGCTTGTCATTTCTGACTACTCCAACATTTACTAGACAAAGCTCCCAATAAATTTCAAAAGACTTACAGTCGTGGTCATAGAAATTGCATCACCTAAGATTATTATCTTTTTGATCCTAAATGTATAAACGAATAGTGAGTGGGATTGTATTTGCTTACCTACTAGTATTAGAGAGAGATGAAATCAGTGACTTAAGTTTAGTTGTGCCCAGAGTATCTAATATTAAACATGTATTTTGTATTATTATGTCCAATAGACTGAGTTTCAATCAAATGTCTAATGAGGAAAAAGTTAAAATAGTGGCGTTTGCTGAAGCTGGACTTTCTAAGCGTGAGATAGCAAGGAGGGTGAGGTGCAACCAATCCACTGTGGTAAGAATAATAAACAAAAATCTTTCCCAGGGATCTACCAAGCAAAAGAAAGGGACTGGAAGGAAAAGGAAGACAGATGATTGTTTAGATCGCATGATGAAACGATTATCTTAAGAAAATCGCTTCAAAACTGCTAAAGAAATATCTAGAGATTTAGCTGATAGCAATTTAGCAGAAGTAAGTCAAGAAACAGTTGGTAGAAGATGAAGAGAAAGAGGTTTATGGGCAAGAAAACCAGCCGAAAGTCCGTTTCTTAACAAAAAAAAAAATGAAACAATCTCACCTAAATTGGGTGCAGAATTTTAAAAATTGGACATCTGATGACTGGAGGAAAGTGATGTTTTCAGATGAGACTAAATTCAATGTGTTCAGTTCTGACGGTGCTCCATATGTAAGACATCGGCCAAATGGAAGATTTGACGAATCCTGTACTATAAAAACAGTGAAACATCCGACAAGTGTGATGGTCTGGAGATGTTTTTCCTACTTTGGAGTTGGCCAAAAAAACTTCATAGATGGGATGGTTAGTGCAGAAAAATTTTAAAAAAATTTTGGAAGAGAGTTTGATTCCCTCAATGAATTCCCATCTTACACACTGCGGAGACTTCATTTTCAAGATGATTTTGCTCCATGCCATAGAGCCAAATCGGTAAGTTAATTATTTATTTATTTAAAAAATGTATTAGCTGTGAGATACATTATTTTTTATTGCCTTTAACATTGCGTTTTTGGATAGGTAAAGCAGTTTTTAACAGAAAACAAGATCTCCACGCTGCCATGGCCAGGCAATAGCCCTGATTTAAATCCTATAGAAAACTTGTGAAAGATCATGAAAAAAAAAAAATTAATTTTGCAAAGCCTAAGAATAAAGATGAGGTAAAACAGGCAATCGAAAAAGTGTGGAATGAGGAGATTAGTGAAGAAATCATAAAAAATTTGATCGACTCAGTTATCAGGGCTAATGGCGGTTCGTCAAAATACTAGTTTATATTAATATTTCAATAAATTTATTTTTAATGTTTTTATACAATTTTTTTTAATAAATTCATATGAGTATGTAAAAAAAATTTTTTTTTCTTAAATTCCTTGTAAACACAAAATATTTTATTTATCATTTTATGAATATTTTTTATTTTTTGTTTGGGTTTTAACCATTTTTCATATCTAATAACATACTCCTTTTCTTTGCAAAACATTTTAAAATTATCAAAAGTTAAGAACAACATTGGTTTAAGGAGATCTTCCATTATTTTTAAGTGATGCAATTTCTATGACTATGACTGTATTTACATGACAGTAATTAGACCCATTTGGGAGTTCAGTTTTGGTGCTCCACTTTTAACCTTCCAATTCTTCTCATATCCAAGTCTTGCAGTGCGAAATTCTTCGTAAAATCCTCAGTGCACCTTATTATGTCACAAACTTGTCCATTAAGATCTTAATTTTCCATGTGTTGTTGATTTGTCCCAAAACAAATACCTATCCTTTCATAGTAAACTTCATACCCGCTCGAATCTGCTAGTCTCCCCTCTTATGTCACACGTCACACTCAACTCCCGATAACCCTCCGAGGTGTCTAAGAAACTGACATTAGATGGTCAAGAGGCCATCTAATGTAGAACTATTGAAGTGCTTCTAGTGAGTAGTTCTTTACATGTTAATGACATGTCATTGTAATCATTTTCCTGAAGTTTACATATTGTATATAATGTATACAGTTGTAAACATCAATAAATGGTTAAAAAAAAAAAATCAGTTTCATTGCCTACCTATGATTTGTAAGCCCTGCAATGTACTGTCAAGGGAAAATTTATTTTAATTTATTTATTATGACCGAATTAGTTCATTTATTTGTAATTTATAAAATTATATTTTAATTTATTTGATTACTCTTGGTACTTGACTAATATTAAATTTTTCTTTAGGATGAGGAATGAATGATCACAGATGGAGTGCTATGGTAAGTTCCCTTCTTCTCTGCATGATTATTTTAAAACTGATGGTTTCATTTTTATATTTCAAGGATAATATAATTTTTTTTTTTCTTTTTTCCTTTTAGGAATATATTTTATTACTGTAATTGTTATGTAATTATCAAATTTTATAGCTTTGTATAAATCAATGAACTAAAATTAATCCATATTTATTTATATTAAACTAATGTCAATGTAACAACATAGGGTTTTAACCAAAGATTTATTAAAAAACGATAAAACATTTAACTCTCCAAGGATGAGCAAAAATTGTTTCTATCAAAATAAGATTTTTTATATTTTTCTTTGTTAATGGACATGCTGAAATTCAGGAAAATTGTTATTAAAAAAAATCAGACTCATCATTTGCTCATAATTGGCCGTGTTCATATGATCATCTATATATATGATGTTCAGTATGCATAGGATGTTTTAAATTTTGAAATTTCATAATATGAATGCTTTTAATAATAAAATATATTTTTCATTTTAACTAATATACGTCACAAACAAAAAATAAATAATTATTAAATATAGAATTGATTTTTTTTATGAAACCCCATCTAGCATCAAACAGCAACCGTTGCCTGGAGCATCAGCAAAAATACATTACTAGTGCTACCTATTAGTGGTAACATTGCGAACTAAAAGGGTAGATAGGTAAGAGTATGGAATGAAATTTGAGAAACTTGGACAATTATACCTACTTTTAAATTTTGCTGATAATGAACAATATTTAGGAAGATCTTTATAGTTTTAAAGCAGGAAAAGGTTTTTATTTGTCAAGTTTACGACTTATCTAAAAGTTGAAAAATGATTATAAATGCATATTTATTTACCTATTTCCAATAAACAATAAAATTTTTGTTAGATTAATAATTTTTAAAAATTGTCGTGGGGAAAGACGTGCATGATCATATGATCACAGTCATAGTAACGGCCGTTTTAAAACCTTCAGGATTATTATTTTTTAATGAAAATCATATTAGAACATGATTCAACTATATAGAGTCTAACTGTATAATCTTATCAGTTGAAAAAAAAAAAAAAAAATTAACAATACTATGACACTTAACATTGGTGAGAATCGATTTTCAAAATTTGACAAATTTCAAACTTTTTTTCTGATTAGAGAAGTGCTTCAATTGTCAAAGTTTTGGTCACAAATCAATACTAACATCTCTTGGAGAACAGCTGCCGAGGAATAAAATAAGGGTGGAAGAGCAGGGTACGTTTCGTGTGATCATTTGGACAAGCCATTCCTTGGAGGGTTAATACTTATACAGAACAATGATCATTAACTACTATTTTGTTTTTACAATACCCGACTTGACCAAACAAAGTTTCTCACTATACTGAATCACACGCTACTCAACCATTCCATAGTGTTACTCGTTACTCATCACTCAGCAACAAATTCGTACTACTTGGCGAGTCTATTTTGGCAATATTAGTAACGATACAGCAATAATATTAATATGGAGGGGCAGTTCTCCTAATTCTGTTACATTAACATGTATGTATAATCTTGATAAAATTTTAGTTTAATAATACAATCTTAGTTCAGACCTAACCAACCTTGAACAACCATGAAATGAGATGCTTTATTAATAAAAAAAAAAAAAAAAAAAAAAATGAAACATGTTACCCAACTTTATTGGATTGCTATACTCACAGCATACTGATCTGCCTAATTAAAAAATAAGCTTCTTCTGATTAACAATAAGATAACCAAAATTCATAATATTTATAATATAGAGATATATTAATATAATATTCATAAGACCAATAGAGAGACATTTAACTTTACTAGATTCATTCCAAGGTTGGAGGGTTCCCCTAATGAAAGAATACAAAAATATCCCTCAAGAATTTATTAACAATTTTATCAAGCCAATAACATATAAAATGCAAACTTGTAATACATGCAAGAGGCAGAAATAAACCATATTAATTTAAAATTTGGTAAACTTAAGTACTTTTGTTTTTTATTTAATTTTTGTTTTTTATATTTGTGTATGTTGCACACAAACTGTTGAAGTATCTTCTTCTTTTCTTTCCTCCTAATGCCATTTCTAGTGTAGAGGGGCCTCAATCCAATGGAGCCAGTCCACCCATCCTGACACATCTTCTTCATTTAAGCGAGAGTTTTCTCTTTTATTTGCCCTATTCTCCAGATATGGTTTTCATATTTCAGATAGAATCCTTGGGCGTACTCGGGGTATTCTACTCAATGGATGGGCTTCCATAAACCTTTTGGGTTGCCATCCTTCGTCTATGCGACTAAGATGGCCAAACCACTTGAGCTGTAATTTTTCAAGGGAGCTCTTAAGATCTATATCTTGTAATTGTCCCCTTATGCTATGATTGGTCAAATGGTCTCACTATTCTGTGCAGACATTTCATTCTGTAATTCAGCATATACGCTTGTCAAACATGACCCAGCTTTCACTGTCATATGTGAATACTGGGAGGTAGACCGCCTTGTAAATGCGGAGCATAGTTCCTTTCCACACATTCTGGTGGTGAATTATACAATTACTGATTAGGTAATATATCTGGTTGTCCCTGTTTATTCTGTTATTTATCTCTGCATCTATTCTACCAGACATGCTAAGTTCTTAGGTAGGGAAAGTGGTCGACAACCGCCACAAAACACATGCACATCTTCATTTTCATGTCTGGGCACTACAAGAACTATGCTCTTAGCTTTGTTAATTACCATTTGCTTTGTGATATATGAAGCTCCTCTTTCAACTCTACAAGAAATTTCGTCAGCTAACAGTAGGTTCTGGGCAAGTACAAGGCACATGTTCAATCTTTCAATTAATGTTGGTGTTGTCCTTCATTGTAACTCACCCATGAAGCATAAAAATAAAAGTGGGCTAAAGATATTGCCCTATCTAACTCCTTTATCCACCTGTAATGTACTTTTTATGTTGATGTATGTGGAGACATAAATATATAAAAGTAATGAGATTTTAAGCCAATAAGCTGTGGATCTTTGTTACTATATAAATCCATCTTAATTACCTTCATTATTATATTTTAGACTTTTAATTGATACAAATGCAACCTAACATTAACTTTTATAAAGGTAATATTAAGCGTATCAATAAATTGAGATATTGATTCTATTACACTTTGTATAACTTATTTTTTTATCATTATTTATTTTATGAAAATCGAAATTACCTGAACACTAACAAGACCACCACAGATTAGTAGCTGCGATTTAGGATTAATAAAGCTTGGTCGTTTAGCCGTCCTCTTTCCAGCGTTAAATATCCTCGATATTCTATTTGTTTTTGTTAACAGTGCTGCATACACCACAGTAAAGCAGATACCAATGCCAAACCTAATAATAAAATGCTACTATTATTAATTATTTCAAATGTTAGAATGCAAAGCTTACTATCATGCAATTGTTAGAGTTATAAATCCTTTTTAAACTAACTGTTACCTTTGTACTCCACATACAATATTTGATGGTCTTAAGACCAATGCAAATGTTATTAAGTAACATAACAGTATTCCAGTGAGTAGAACGTAACTCAATTCCCTTCCTGCCGCTTTGACGACTGGTGTCTCATTGTGTTTTATGAAGGCCCCAACAACAAACATTGTGGCCATAATCCCTAAAATAAAATTTTTTTAACATTAATATTACTTTATGGTGGTAAAAAAATCCAATATAATATCTGAACATTTTAGTAAAAACTAGATGAATCAATGTTTTTCCAAAGTTAGATAAATACTCTAGTCAACCCATACTAGTGTCCTACACATTTGTAAAAGTAGGCAAGACCTAATGTTAATGATATCCTTCAAAACACATTGGAAATTTTTAGACATATATATACATTCCAGTATATATACATATATTTATGCAATATAGAGAATCTTTGGAATTGGGGCAGTTTGAAAAATAATTTTTCGGAAAATTCAATTTTCAAACCGCTGCTCTGAAAACATCTGATTTGGTCTCGATAACTTTTTCCCAAATGGTACAGATATAAAGGCAATAGGTGACTACAAAAAAATATTTTATTTTGAGAAAGTAAATTTTAAGAAATAAACAAAGAAATATTATTATGCATTAAAAAAAAACACAAAAATAGGGTTATGATATATATATATCATATTACAAATATATATATATATATTTTTTTTTTTTTACTAAGACATATTGTTTCATATGGATAAAGTTAATGGAAACAAAATTCTTAATTATCCTAGCATCATTTACATGCAGAAATTTTGGAATCAAACAATCTAGCAGTAAAAAATTTGAAATAAAAAGAAAATCTAAAATATGAATTTATATTTTATAAGCATAAAGATAATCAACAATAGAATAAGCAAATGAGAAGAAAACTTTAAGAAAAATCGTGAATGGATATTTCAACAAATACAGATGGATAAAGAATTCCAAAAGGAATTGGAATTTTAATAAAGATGCTATATACTATCAGCAGGTATACACTCTATGGATATACCATGTATATTTATTTGCGGATGAATGAACACTGGCTGGAATATAAAAACATTAAAGGTATTGCTATCAGTAATTAGCATAAAGCAGGATCCCGAGAAGCAATGAGATACATGAGCATGTTCAGAGATTTCGAAGGATTTTATGAAATAATTCATGAATCATTCATTTATACTCTATCTATCTATATATATATATATATATATAGCGCAGGGGCAAACTTCAAAATTTTGCACACAGACCACTGAAAAGACCACTACACCGATCATTCCACTACATGAACATCGGTAAACTGCTATGGTTATAAAGAAGTGACAACAATGGTAGCTGGGGGGAAAATAATCTGTGCCAATTTGAGGGTGATATATATTTTATAACTTGAAGTATAACATGGTGTACATAAAATGGTTCAGAATTTCACTTACCCAGAGAAGATATTGTCATTGCACTGATGGCCAAAGCACTTTCCACTCTAAGAAATGATTCTGGGATTTCATTACAGTAGCTGTGATATTTGTCAGGAATGGTACCTAGTGGGCAGACCTGACACTGAGTTTCATCCGTCGGATGCCTTATCTGTAACAATATTATTTATATGTTATGGCTTTCTACCTGTTTATTATTATTTTTTTTTTTTAAGATACTCTGCAGTGTTTCATGAGGTTGGCATTGTTTTATTAGATATAGAACATGATCTATTCCTAATGATCTTGCTTTGGATGGCCCATTTTTTCTTTTAAGTGATTAATCTTGTAAAATTGTTGGAAAGTATATTGAATTGATAGAAGTTCTTGATTGAACCATGAAATAAATAACAACTGACCCAGGTGGGAAACGAACCCACTAAAAACAATTACAATACTCTCTATGTCCGACAATCCAAAATTCTTTCATACCTGTTGAATAAGAGGTGAGAGCAGCATCTAGCAGCAGAGTAGCAGCTAAATCCCTTAGGATAGTTTTATATATTTGCTTTTCAATCATTTAACAAAAGTTTTAATTTTATTTAAAAAGTATCTAAAGACATAATAGAAGTATAAATTTCCAATATGTTTTGTACAAAACTAATAGTAATATTTGTTACTATACTGCAATTTATCTGTATTAAGTTTATCAAATAGTTATATGCTAAAATATAGCAATAGAAAAAAAAAAAAAAAAAAAAAAAAAAAAAAAAAAAAAAAAAAAAAAAAAAAAAAAAAAAAAAAAAAAAAAAAAAAAAAAAAAAAAAAAAAAAAAAAAAATTAAATAATGGATGTCTGAAAACAAAAAGAAGGGAATTTTTTAGTATACTGCTATTTATTGGGGCTTATCATCTTTGTATACTTCAATTAGGGCAGGCAGAATAGGTTATCCTATAGGTTACCAACCTAGTCAATGTGGGAACTTTGAGATTCATTACCATCACAATATAAATATCAACTGATCCTGGCAGTAATTAAATTTATGAACTTCCGTACTGAGTACTCTGAGACCACTGTCATATTGTTATGTATAAGTATTCTTAAATGCTTAAATATAGTAACCTGATATTGAGTACAGTTGAAGCAATGCCAACAGCAGCTCTCCCCTTCAACGTACTTTTTGGCCTGACCTTGCTCACAAGGGAGGGAGCAGACTGACTCAGGGCCTCTTTTTTCTGTCATTTTGAACTGCACCTCTGGAAAATAATGAATACAAACAAATTCGATTTTTTTTGTCTACATGTTAAATTTCATTTAAATAAAAAAAATTACCAAACAGAAGAGTAGTAATATATATTATTCAAAATAATGCCAATTAAATGAATGAAAAATAAACTTTATATTTAAGACTTACTGTTCCCTAAGAATAATAATAATCCTCAAACTATTACAATTTTCTGGTAACTTTATTTACAATTCTACAATTCTATTTATTATTATATACTATTATTACATATCTATTCTATTTACAATCATCAGTAATTACGGCACATATTATTGATAGGAAAAAAATACAATCATATATTAAAAACTAAAACACATCTAAATAGAAGAAGAAGAAAATAAACTTTATTCTGGACAACTTGTTCCCTAAGAATAACATATGAGTACAATACATTGGACAATCATCTGGTTATGTCAATTAATTATAATAAATGATAATAAAAATTGGTTAATAATTAAACGATCAGTTACAAAATAATTGAGAAATCTTGTAAAAGGATACATCTTGTGCATACTATTATAATGTATATTACATAAATATTCATGTTTTACATTTGCTCGGAAGATTGATAATTCAGGAGATAAAGCAATAGATAATGTTTAAAGGAAGTTAGAGAGGAGTATTTTTGAATTGAGATGGGCAAATAATTCCATAAAGGGGAAGCACGGACAATAGAGGATTTTTCGAAGGATGCAGTTCGATCGATGTTTAGGAAAATGGGTAGGGTTCTTGTATTTAAGGGGTGGATTGAGGAGGTCATGGATATATTTAAGGATTGAAATAATAGTGCACCTACGAAGTATTGACATCGGAAATCGGGGTAAAGCCACCCAATTTCAGAATATCTGTGAAATATGTAAGAATGTCTGGAGATCCCGAAAATAAATCTGATAAAACAGTTCATTAGTCTTTTAGATCTCATTTTGAGCTCACCAGACAGTCCTTCATATACTATACATCTGTAGTCAAAGTTGGGAAAAACGATGGATGATACCAAAAGTTGTCGAGTACTTAGTGGTAATGAATTGTGGTAATTAAAAAGTTGCTAAATATATACCTATTCACATATTTGCCGAATATTAAGTATCTAGGAGATGGATACATAAATGATGCTTAAAAAGTTAGGGAAGAAGCTTTACGAATAGGAAAGGGTATGAAATTTCGAAAGGAGATAGCACAAATGATAAAATATTTTTCAAATGAAGCAGTTCTACATTAGGGGGTATACAGATTAAAAGGTCGGGATCTTGTATTCATGAGGTGAATAGAAGAATGCAGTAGAATTGAATAAAACAATAAATCAAGTATGGGGAAGAGGGATTGCTAAGTGATAATACTGTTGGTAAAAAGAGTGTCACCCTAGCAATCTGATAAAATTTAGATTCCAAGTAGGAATCCAGATGGTGTTAAAGTGATATTAATTCTAAGTTATTTACTCCCTACCCCCACCCTCTCAAAGTCTTGGGAAACCTTCTATTGCCAAAAGAGCTAGAAAGGGAGAGCAAAAAAAAGCAGTTTGATTATGTTAAAATATAATATTCCAGTGTAATTATTTTCTCTCTCACAATTAATTTAGCTTCTTTCCTCTGTCGAACGTATAGTTCCCAGGTTTGGTCATTTTTGCTGTTCATATATCTCTTCCAGGCTATTTTCTTCCTTTGAACAGCTGCTTTCACCCGTTCACTCCACCATTCAGATCGTTTTCCCTTGGAGGAATATCTCTTACTACCACATACCATTGTTCCAGTCTGCAGGATCTTATCTTTGATATTTTTCCACATCTCATCCAATGATGCATCCAGGTTAATTTTCTGCAGTTCTGCTTCCAGTTCTGCCGCGTACCTTTCTTGAAATTGTGGATTCTGGAGCTGTGAAATATCAATTTTTGCATACTGTCTTTTTGGCATTTTCCGTGGCTTCAGAATTTGTGTATCGGCTATGAGCATCATATGATCTGAGCCAATTTCTGCTCCTCTAATGACTTTTACATCTGAAAAGAGTCTTCTTATATTTCTGCTGTAGAGAAAGTAGTCTATAACGCTGTTAGCATTCCTTTCTTGGGCACTGAAAGTAATCTTGTGGACCTTCTTATGGGGAAATAGGGAGTTCCCGATCAGAAGAGTCTCTCCATTAATTGTGAGAGAGGCTAAAAGGAAGAGTTGGGAAAAATTTGGTAAAAGCTTGCAAAATGACTACAATGAAAACATAAAACTTTTCTGGAAAAAGATAAAAACCCTAAAAGGCAAGAAATGCAAACCCATAAGGAACGTAAAAATAGTGCAGGAAAAGTTCTGACCAAGGAAAATGATATTCTGGACAGGTGGAAACAGCACTATGCACAGATGTTCGATGATCCTCAATGCCAAGAAAATACAATGGGAAGTAGAAAAGATAAAGTCATGGACTATGACAGGACCATCTGGGAAGATGAAGTGATGCAGGCTGTAGAGAAACTCAAAACAAGAAGATCAGCCGGAGGAGATGGAATTTTCCCAGAGCTTATAAAATATGGAGGCTGTAAAGTTATTAAAGTACTGCAGGGCTTATTCCAAAATATATATGACGAGAAGAGCATTCCGAAAGACTGGGAATACAATGTCATTATCCCTATTCATAAGAAAGGAAGCCAAAGCGACTGCAACAACTACAGACCTATATGCTTGTCCCAGATTGTTCACAAATTATATACTTCAATCCTCGAGAAGTGACTCAGAGACGTAGTAGAAAAGGACCTCGAAGAAGAGCAAGCCGCGTTCAGACCTTTTAGACAAACCCAAGATCAAATATTCTCACTAAGGACCATCATAGAAAAGGCTTGGGATAGGGATAGAAATGTATATTTGGCTTTTTTAGATTTGCAAGCCGCTTTTGACTCAGTACCAAGAGTCGAAATATGGAAAGCATTGAAGGCAAAGAACGTCCCTGTAGAACTTATAGACGCCATTAAATCCTACTATAATGGCTCAAAGGGTAAAGTCAGGATTAATGGTAAGGAGTCTGGAAGCTTCGACATGAAGAGGGGTGTCAAACAAGGAGATAGTCTAAGCCCTCTTCTCTTTATTATTCTGATGGACAAGGTCTTAAAAATATGTAAACGAAGGACGGCACGCACAATAGTGGGGAAATGGAACTTAAGAACAGTCCTTGCTCAGACACTTCTCTATGCCGATGATATAGTGCTGATAGCGGACTCCGTCCAGAATCTTCAGCAAGCTGTATTGGAATGGGAAGCAGAGCTGGAAAGGAAAGGCATGATTATAAATGCAAGCAAAAGTAAAGTCATGCGAATAGGACGCGAACCAGAAGAAGAAATCCTTGAACCAGGAGAAATCCTTGAAGCAGCAGAAGACTATACGTACCTAGGCCCAGTTATTAGTAGAAATGGCAAAATACAACAAGAAATATCCAATAGGATTAAAAAAGCGAACAACGTATATTACCAGATCTGCAACACTGTTGTTGGGAAACGTGAAGTTGACAAAAAGGTAAAACTACACATTTTTAATGCAATTTACCTTCCCACCCTACTATACGGAAGTGAGAGCTGGGTCCTTCTCGACCGATTGAAGAGGAGAATCACCGCGTCAGAAATGAAATATCTAAGAAGAGTTGCCGGCCGAACACGGAGGGGACATGTCAGGAATAGCAGAATAAGAGAGGAGCTAGGGGTAAAAGCACTAACAGAAATTATAGAGAAGAGGCAGCTAAAGTGGTTCGGACATGTATGCCGAATGGATGAAGATCGCGGACCACGCAAGTTCTTCGAAGCCAGACCAACTGGCAAAAGACCAAGAGGCAGGCCAAGGATGTCATGGTTGGATAGTATGGCTCAAATAGGAGAGAAAAGAGGAAAGAGGTTGGATCCTATGAAGACATTGGTGAGGGACCGGGACAGTTGGATTTCTTGGATCGAGGCACCTCCACGCTGAGAGGCACTGAGGAGGAAGGAAAAGAAGAATAAGAAGTAATTATTTTCTAATAATACATAAATGTTTGTGTTTGCAACTTTGATAATGTTCTAAACTAATCGTTCTTCTTGTTTAGTGGTACTACGGTCCTCCAAAGGACCGTAGAGTAGAGGAGCCTCACAAGGTTGAAGGACCTCCTTAAGCACTCACTTCCACACATCTCTTTCCAAAACAACCTGTCTCTATATCTTCTTACACCCAAAATTCTGATGTCCTCCTATAAACCTTCCAACCATCTTTTTCTCAGTCTTCCCCTTTTCCTTACACCTCCAGGGGGTTCCTCCAAACATTTCCTCGGTAATCTTATTCCCTTCTTCCTTACAGCATGCCCCAACCCTCTCAGCCTCCAACTCGTTATCCATCCTACCAAATCCTCTTCCTGGTACAGTTTTCTTAACTCCTAATTTTTCCTTATTCTTTACCTATCCCCCTTCCTTACTGGACCAAAAATTGTGCGTAGGATCTTTCTTCCCCAAGTACTCAGCATTTTTTCATATGTTTTGTTGAGCACCCATGTTTTGCTCACGTACAGAACAGTAGGTCTTAATGTGGTTTATTATTTTACACCATATATTGGAAATACATATCATGTAAATACAAACAAAATAAATTAACTAACATATCTAAGTGGTAGTTATTTTGGACTGTCACTTCTCAATTCTTTCCATCAGACGTTATTCCTTTTGAGATTCCTAATCCTGTTATAGAGGGTTTGTATGCTGCTTGAGGTGGTTTCTTCCATACTGTTTGTAAGCTATTGTCATGTTATGGAGAGGTAGTTGTAATCATAGCCTTCTTAGGTATCAAATATTTCATAACAATGAGGTTAATTAAAACAAATAAAATAATTCTTGTTCAAATTACCTGACATGTTGAGCTTGAGTTCTCCTTCCATATACTGGCCGACTTGGACCCATTGGTACTCCCCCTTCCTGACTTGTTTGAAGTGGACAATGTTGTATCTCGCTGGACCATCACCGTTCGGGTCGAACTTAAACTTGTCTCCAGATAAACCTGGAGATAAAGAATTGATAAAGGTAACAACATAATAAAAACAAATAGCAAAAAGTACTAATTAAATGGTTAATTAATAAACTAGAAAAAAATAATGATATAGCATAAATATTTTTTTTAATAACTGGTAACAATTTATTTTATCGTAAATATATGAAGGAATTTATTTGCTGTTGATAACTACTTAAATGATTCAGCGTATTATGCGTATGATTGAAGAGTATTATGCCAGCTGGAACTGAAGAACAACATAAATCGTTATCGAAACCAGACTTTTCTCTAATCCAGTGGCAGTTTGTGTAACAAAAGTTTATTCAAATTTTGATTTCTTACCTTTGTTTTTTATGTGCTGTGTTAATAAAAACCGTGCAGTAGTTAATACAACTTTGTCAATACAAGACCTTTCCACCACCCTTAAAAGTCTCAATTGAGAACTCATGTACATACTTACAAGATCTTTCGTCTTTGCAAAAGTGGTATTTTTAGTATTTTAGAGTGGTATTTTAGGTGTACACAAATAAATAGTCAACGAATTGTTTGTCTTGCTGGACACTGCTTGAGATACTGGTTAATGGAATTATAGGAAATAAAAGTTAAGTTATATTTCATGTATTTAAGCGAAGCGAGAACGAGAAATCGATCCGATAAAATGAACTTATTCATTAGGTGGGAAAAATAGAACAAGAGGAGTTCCCAAAGCTGTTGTTTTGGTCTTTATTTAATTTTTTTTTTCTTCTCAGAAATTTAAAAAAATATAAATGTCAAATGGTGATATGCTGGATATGCAGATTAATATGAAATTTCAGTTCAAAATATGTAAATATATTCATTTATGGCAAAATATAAATAAAAAATAATTCAAATGCCTCAATGCATATACATTTTGATGATATTAGACGTTTTAGTTAGTTGGAAAAAAATGCAAATGTATATATTTCACAGCCCTACTCATAACCGAGCTTAAATACGCTTTGACATCTTAATACAAACTGCTTGGAATATCCAAGCAGTAACATGCTACAGAAGTAAAGGAACATTTTTTCTTTGTAAGAGGATTAATAAATTAAGACATTAAATCAAAGAAATAATCCGTCAGACGTTAGCTATTATCTAGAGAAGTGATTTTAGGAAAACAAGAAATCGTTCGGAAAACTTAACAATATTATTTCATTCCAATTTTTAGGTAAAAGAAATCTGGATATAATCTCATGATACGTTATTAATAAAGCGTTTTCCATAAAAACATATTTACTTTTTAAGGGAAAAAACAATAAAAATTGTCCTTGCTCTAATGACTAAAACTAATTAGACTGCAACCTGGATTGATGACCCCTAAGAGGTTTCCTATCTAAATAAACTAATCAGTCGGTTCATTTGCTCTAAATTTTCCATTTTTAAAACTTGTTTTCCTTAAACTTTTTTTTTATTCGAAAAGAAATGAAACCCAGCCCACTTCTATTACTGTGTAATATAAACATGGCTGCGAAATAGAAATGAGAAAAGATTTTTCATTTATTTTTTACGGTGAATGCTATAAAAGAGAAACTACTTTCATGTCCCTCCATAATTAGCTGCTATTTGTAGACTCTGCTTATTTCTTTAGCTTATCAACATTCAACATTGTGACTGATGTTAATTTAAACAACGGAATATAAACCCGCAGGGCAAGTTGTGTTTTTTTCAAGGTTTTAGATTTGATTTATTAAAAGTAATACAATGATGAAATGCATTTTCTTTATTTCAGCCCTCAATATTGTTTCTAAAATTTTATAATATTCAAATGTGCATTTATGATGAATTTGTACATCTAAATTTTGTTTATTGGGTAGGTCGTTTATATTTGTATGTATGTTATTTGTTCACTTCGTATATTTTTACTTTTACACACTTGTATTTTTGTATATTCTCATAGTTTCAGTAATAATAATAATAATAATAATAATAAATAAAAGAACTGAAGATTGTTACCGGCAAAGGTGGAATGGGATAAAGAGCTACCAGGGAAAGGAATGTACATTAGTGAGTCCTAAATCTCTTATGGAATGAAGAAGACGTGTTGAAATATTATGCGACGGGGAGTTCCTAGATGTAGTGAACGAGTATAACTACTTGGGAACCATAATTAATAGATCAAGTAGAATTGACCAAGAAATAGCCAATAGAATTTTAAAACCAAACCAGATTTACTACCAGATCAATACTAGCATTATCTTCTTCTTTGTCTTCCTCTTCTGCCATTTCTAGTGTCGAGGAACCTCTATCCAACGCAGCCTCTGCTAAGCTGCTTCATTCTTTGAGAGGTTTTGCCTTCCCTCCAATTCTGTGTATGTATTCTATGTTGGAAATTCTCGGGCGACATGGGTTGATTGAGCTTTCACTACTTTCCACGGTTCTCTTTCTTCCTTCTTAAGCTATCGGTTTTTGAGCGAAGTCTTTAAATCCATTACTTCCAGGTCATTTTTTCTCCTAGCTTTCTTATTTTATTTTTATTATCCAGCTTTCACTGCCATAAGTGATGGTTGGGAAGTACACAACTTTGTATATATGCATTTTCATTTCTTTAACAATATCTCTGTACCCCATTATGCTATCACAGATTGGGAGCCGACCTGGTTGATTTTGTATGTTCTATTCGCTACGTTTGGGTCAAACTTTCCGGTGCTGCAAATGACTGTCCCTAAGTAGGTAAATTCCTGCACCACAAACGCTCGCACGCACGCATACACATACACGCACACATACACACAAACGCACACATACACACACACGCACACATACACACACATATCTATCGTTCATTACTGCTGAGGTGAAGTTAATTAAGTAAAGCAGCAAGAACAACTAGACGAGACTGAATTACTAACGAAAGAATTATGAAACGATTTGAGCTGCATTGAAGACACTTATGTAAAACTGACAACTTAAATGTTTCAGACATGTTTGTCGAAAGTATGAAATGAGAAAACTCAAGAAGACAACGAAAGTCATAAGATTGTTTAATTTACCTAAACGCAACAGATCCTCATCGCCCAAGGATCTCCTATCTATACAATACATCTGGAGGATTGGGCTTGGTAGAGACAAAATCCACAATAAAACGAAACTGTTGTACAGGGACCGAGAGGACTGGTGGCGTTGGATCGAGACACGTTTATGGTCAAGTAGGGCACAGAATAACAAGGGATACAGTGTAACAAGAGGTACAGTGTAACATCATGATTAGCTCTGTCCATTTTTATTTTGACTAGGATGTAGCTTTGTTTGTTAGTCAATTTCATGTACCCTCATCTTGAACGTCTGTCATTGGACGTCAAACTGCAGGATAAACGGGAGAATAATCGAATTTATGTTTTATGTAAAACATTTTTGAACAATTTGGCTAGTGAATTTTTGTTCTTGTTGGAAAAATAATGATTTATGATAAGTGTAAGTTCCCATTAATCTTCAATCAGTTGGTGTTTGAATAGTAGTTCATTCAAAGTTTCTTGAAATTTCTAACCAATATAATTTGAACGAATTTTTGTTTCAAACAGAAGAATATGGGGCCCAGTGTAGCGCAACGTTTCAAACTTCTTTAATTATATAAATTTTTTCTATGTGTTACATCGAAAATAGTTCGGAATAGGAAAAGGAATACAGGCATTGGTCTACAAAATGCTAATGACATTAAAAAAGAAAATATAATGTTCTCATATTATCAATTTATTTAATGTATCCCTCATGTTGTTATACTGTATTCCTATGGCTGTGCCCACAGTGACAAATTTGTGATTTCAGAATTAAAAAAAAAAGAAGTAGTTTCGAAGTGTAATTTTGATATTTCAAGCCTAATAAAAAGGTTAAAGACAGTTAATTTTATGGTAAATAATTGGAAGATGATGTAATAAACGTTTAATTCTAGCTAAAAATAAAATAATGGCTCGAAGAGAAAGAGAAAGAAAAAGAGTGAAAAAAAAAAATGATAAGGTTAAATTGAATACAATGATACAATTTTGTGGACAACAAAAGTAAAAATTATTTATTATAAACGTTGGAACAAAACATATTTTCTTAATGATGCTAAGATTCAATGACAATTTTATTACTCATTTGTAACGATAAGTTGAAAAAATTATCACTGAATTATTAAAGAGATAAAATATACTTAGAATTAGACTTTGTCTTATCGCGGTCCAGTCAACATTTATAAATGTTTTAATGAGTGCTTAAGTCATCTTTTGATTATCAAGGCTCTGAAGAACTTTTTTCAAGCGTGAAATTAATTCCTCAACACCTCCTTGCAATTTAATTTAACACTTTTAATCTCAGATAAAAGGATACTTAAAAGCTTTAGAGTTTTTTTATTATTTTTTTTTTATAAGTATTATGAGATCTTTGAAGGCATGTAACTTGTATATTTAGATATAAAATATGAAAATCCGTCTTCCTGGCTTTTTAAATAATTATATTATATAAGCATTTGATGAAAATGGTTTGTCATTAGAAAAGACCAAATATTTTAATATATATAATTACGTTTTTCCTTTTTACAATTAGTCAGAGCAATGCGCTGCCTTAGAGTAACACGACCTGTCTTTGAATTGTCAGTTTTCTTAGTTTTGTCAGTATTTTATCAGAGCAGTGTCAATTTTACTAAAATGGTACAAACTATTTATTTTTACTTTCATTTTAATTGAAACTGTTATCTTCACTTTTTCAATGTTTACTAAAAGCATCTAGCTTGGTAAGTATATAAAAACTCTACCAGAATCAAATGAAGGATTACAAACAAGGATTACAAATTCTTACCATGTTTTTTTTTCTTCACCTAAAGAAGCTATACACCTAAACACTTCAGTAAGAGAAAAATGGGGAGTATCTATTTAATATAACTTTATGAAATTTAAACTGTATATAATTATTTATAAACTAGTTATATATATATTTTTAGAATTTTAGCGGTATTGGAAACTATCAAGTTTATTGAGAAGTTTACTTTTTTGGGGTTGTTTTATCTAATAATTCCTATTATGATACGCACCAAAAAAATATATTTTATTTGTTCATTAGTTAGCTGCAAAATTACAGTAGGGTTGAATTGGTGGAACATAGCTTAAAAAAATAATACCAATAAGGATACTTGAATGAATTAATGTAAATACCTGGTTTAATTTTTTAAGCTATGTTCCAATAATAGGACCCTGTGATATTAAAATGTGTTTCCCAACTAATAAACGTATAAGGTTTTTATTTTTTTTTTAATTTAATTTAATTTTTTTTGGTAGGTGTCATTTCAGGGATTAGTATATAAAACTACCCTGATAAAATGGACTTTAAAATATTTGACGCTGGTACAGTTTTCATATGCTTGACCCGCCAGATCCTTTACATTATATGAAATACATATTCAGCATTGTGTTGAAGCACTAAGGTTTTCAATGTGTGCGAGTATAATAATATAATCTTTTAGCCAACTTTGATAAATTAAATTTTTTGTTTTCAATATTTTTTCATGTTTTTTTTTTTTCCGGAGTAAGATATATAGTGAAATTCATTCTTTAATAGTTTACAAATAATTTCAAAGTTACAATAAAACATGTTCTATTTGTAATAACATCTGTTTGTTTGTTGTTTATTTCGTTTAACGTCACTTTATGCTGCTATGGCTAATCGGACGAAGCTACGGTGGGAGTCCTAAATTTTGCCTATCCAGGTATAATTAGGATAGGGATCTTTAACGAGTACCTGACATCGCACAGGCTCGAGACCCCCATTTTACGTCCCTTCTGAAGGACGGCATAGCTAAGGATTTTTTACTCCCTTTAAAAAATCCTAAGGCGATCTTGGGTTCAGTAGGTTGCTATGCTAAGTAATGACATCTGTCTTTTTAGGTTAAATAATTTGAAATGTACAATGCACCTTGCATCGTTTTAAGTATTGTTTACTTGACGGTTTGTATTTTATGAACGTGTGGGTGGGTTTAGCAGTATATATTGAGTATTTTTCATAAATAAATATTTTTTTTTTTTTTTTGCGAAATTTACTTATTCGATTTACATTTTCCTCAATTTTTCCCCGGAGTAAAATACATCTGTGAAATTAATGTTTCCATGGTTTAAAAATTATTTTGAATAAAAAAAAAGCAAAAGAAAAAATAAATTATATTCATTTTTCCTTTTGTCTCACCCGCTAGATTACGTAGGAGCTACACTGTGCACCAATTCTTCGGGGACTCCTAAAGGAGGTTTAGTTCTTTGTTTTACCAATGTTGCAGACATTTAATGTAGTTAATATATATCTAAATGTTTTCGGCTTAATTTATTTTATTTATTCAATTAATCTTTCACGTTTGGTTAGATGATGTTTTTTATAGCATAATCATGAACTTTTATACTAATCGACGTTTAACCTTTTAATAATGAATACATATGTTACTTGTTATGCTTTGTACAGTTTGTGTTATCGTGTTGAGTTTGTATATCGTGTTGTGTTAATATATATACATATAAATTAGTTCAATTAGTTCTTGGAAAGATTAGTTCAATCTCAAATTTCTAAATTCCTTGAAGAATCCAACCTCCTCGACCCCCTTCAATCTGGTTTTCGTCCCGGCTACTCCACCCAGTCTGCTCTCCTAAAAATCACTAATGACATATTTACAGCAATAGATGACAAAAAATTAACCGTCCTGGTACTCCTTGACTTTTCTAAAGCCTTCGATTCCCTTGATCACTCTATCCTATTCTCCAAATTAAAATCATTAAACTTTTCCTACAGTTCCATCCGCTGGTTTCAATCTTTTCTTTCTCACCGTTCCCAAGCAGTTAAAATACCAAACCAACCCCTATCATCTTTTCTCACTCTTACCTCAGGTATTGCTCAGGGATCCAGTATTTCTCCTCTCCTTTTCAATTCCTACATTAATGATCTTCCTAATTCAATTTATCACTGTTCCTACCACCTCTATGCAGATGATTCCCAAGTCTACCTCTCCTTCTCCCCTTCAGAGCTATCCACTGCTTTCGCTAAAATTCAGGAAGACCTGGACAGAATCAGTGCCTGGGCTACCTTAAACAAATTACAACTCAATGAAAAGAAGACTCAGGCCATTATAATAGGTTCTAGCTCCCTCCTTAATTCCCACTCACAATACCCTCCTTTAACCTTAAATAATCATCCTATCTCTTTCTACTCCTCTGTAAAAAATCTTGGGATTGTTTTTGATCAAACCCTCTCTTGGAAATCTCAGATTGCCCAAATTTCCCGCCGTTCCATAGGTCTTCTCAAATTGTTCCACCGAATCCGTGACCTTCTTCCCCAGCCAACCCGTAAGCTTTTAGTCTCTTCCTTATTATTCCCTTGCATTGACTATGGTTGTCTGGTTTACGGTGGCCTCTCGAGGGTTCTGGAGGACAGACTGAAGCGAATCATGAACTGCTTCGTCAGGTTTGTCTTCGGTAGTCCGAGGCGTTCCCACGTTTCCCACCTCTATTCCCAACTAAATTGGCTCTATCCCACTTTCCGTAAACAATATTTCCATGGAACATTCCTGTACCAAACTATCAATACCCTTCAACCTTTTTATATCTACAACAAGCTTCAATTCAGATCTGCAGTCAATCCTATATATACAAGATCCCGTCTCTCTGATTTGTATACCCCATCCCATAGAACTTCAACATTCCAACGCTCCTTCCTTTTCCGCTCACCAACCCTCTGGAACTCCATCCCTCCTCACATCAGACAAGCTAAATCCCTGAAAACATTCAAATATTTCTATTTCCAATACCTCCTCCTCATTCAAGTTGACGCTTGCTAACTATCTACCTACTTAATCAAAATTACCGTTGCATTGCTGGATTCAGTTCAGGAATAATTGAGATTCCTTAAATTCAAATTTCACTTTCCATGAATATAATATTAGGTTCTATTGTATATACAAAACTAATCATTGTACCAAAGATTTTTCTATATAATTTTATTTTATTTTTTTCTTATTTAATTTTATCTTCTCTAATTTGTAGAATGTTATCTTATTTTCTTTTCCGTTTATTTAAATATCATCTATGTACATACTGTTCATTAATGTATTATTGTCTTTGTTTTTTTATCTCATTACGTCTCTAAACAGACTTAATTTAGTTAATACTTGTACATATCTGTTATACTTAGGGGACATTGTCCCAGAATAAAATTATGTTTCTATTCTATTCTATTCTATTCTATAAATATATTCATCGTTTATTTGGGTTTGACTTGTCTTACCACTGGTATTGGACAGTTACATGTATTAATTATTAATGAAATTGAAATGCCAATCCTCTAAATAAGTGTGAAATTCAATTTACATTATACAATCAGTTGATTTTATTATTCCTTATGATTTGGAAATATTTAATTTTATACTATCGACTACCTGATGAACGTTTATATGATCTAGCTAATATATTTATAGCTGACGTTAAGAATGTTTGTATGTTTTTAGAACTTAGGTTGAACGTCCAAAACCAATTATGTGTCGGTACCATAATGTTTCGATTGTCAATAACTGTACCAAAAAATCGATTTTCTGCACAAGTATCTCGGTTTAAAAATAAATCTCTATTACAAAATGATAGCCCATAAGTGAGCTAAAAAGCCCAACCAAACCTTTTAAAAAACATTTGAGCTTTGGGGCTCCACTAAACCATCTAATTCATCTTTAATAATTTATCCAGTCCTTGCAATCCAAAATCCTTCGAAAAATCCTTAATGCTCCATACTTTGTTACTAATAAAGTTATCCATAAGGACCTCAGTGTTCCATATTTTGCTGATTTAACCCAAACCAGATACCTATCCTTTCATAGTAAGCTCCATAACCACTCAAATCCACTAGCTTTGAGCTAGTTAGAGAGCTCTTATTGCTTCCCATTCTATCTTAAAAGAAGGTGGCCTCGGGATCTTTTCATATATACCGTTTATCGAAGTGCTATCAGTGGGTAGTTGCTTCACAAGCAATTATCATGTTATTATGTTCATTAATATCGCATTTACTTGATGTAAGTTTTTATACAGAGTTGTAAATTTCAATAAATGGATAAATAAAAAAAACCAAAAAAAAAACATTAATTACAATAAATAAATATAAATATAAAGTATTATATACCTACATCACAATATATAAGTATGTACAGTAATTACATTACAGATCATTAATTTAACTAGTTCTTATTTAAAATAAATTTAAAGAATATTACCTATTTCATGGATTCTGCGTTTAATTTACTACTTAAGGAATTGCAAATACTGTAAATGGAAGAATGTAGAGATTATGTCTCAGAATTTATTAATAGTATATTAGTACCAGAAAACCAGAGAATAAAATGAAAAATAATCTGCATTTTGGAGTAACAATAAAGTATATCAAAATCGTGCTATTGTCTGACTGCATTCGTTTCTTTAATAATTCTACTTTTGGCAGTTTGAAATATTTATTTTCCAATATCAAATACTTTTCTTAATTAATTTGACTTTTGTCTTGCAGTAGCAATATTTTATTTTTAAAGAAATTTTTTTTTTAAATTTACAAATTAAAAATGGTTCTGTCATAAAGTAAAAAAATAATGTATTTTTTATAACAGTTTAATATCTTTTATCATTGAAAGAAGAATTAATGTTTACTATTTACTTAATTAGGTATTACTAAACTATCATTGTCAGCAGTTATCGATCGGTGCCTAGAAATCGACATTTAAAATCTCATCCCTATATCTAAACATTTGAAACTTGTTTTATATTATATCTTGTGAAAACAATTGAGGAGTTATCTTTCAAAACATGACCACAAGAGGAAAAAACCTTCTCTTACCACCATTCCTTCCCTACTATTAAATCCAAAACAATTTTATTTAAATTCTTGATAAATGTATAATTACGAAATAAATCTGTAGTAGTGTGTGCTTACCACAAGGCTTTATCAGAAAAACAAAATCGATCAAACGTGGTCATGTTCCGTTTTGGTTACAATAATTCAATTCCTATCCATAAAAAATCCATCAGCTGGTTTTAATTTAAACCACTAATTTTAAGATAAGTAAAAGGAATAGAAATAATTTTTTTTTTCGTTTCCATTCTATTCAAATCTGGATAACATTCATCCTGTTCCAAGAGCTATGGTCCTATTCGTAACTTTTATACGTGTTCAACCACGTATAGAAGACAAAGTGAATATACCACATCATATTTATGAATATATACGACATCAATACCCAACCATGTTTACTCTTGCTCCTTGCTTCACTTATCTAAGCCTTCGATACAGTAAAATAAAAAATTTATATTGTATCCTGAGTATGTGCATTAGTAATGATGTAGATATTGTTCCTTCCTCACCGTCAGTGTAAGAGTATCTTTAAAATATGAAAAAAATATGTAGTATATTCCTTAGTAGATGCTAGTAAATTTATAGATTGCTTTTTATTATATTTTTATTTTCTGCGCGAGTGTGAGCTTAATTTCTCGAACCTGCTATGTTAGATTAGTTTGTTGTAATTCCAAGATGGTGAATCAAATGAACTGAAAACCGTTTTCAAAACTTGTAAATTAAAAAAAATTAATTAAAAAAAAAAAGGAAAAAGTATTAAATTAAATTAACTAGAATTCTTGATTTTTAGAATATGTTGAAATCAAATGCTGAAAAGTAATGGTTGTTGCTAATTAGACTTTTTGATTATTTTAATATTTTTATGAACAATGTGGTATTCATCAGCGTTTGCTTGGTTCTTATGTTCTTGCAGTCTTATAAGTCAGTTAATGTTTAATTAGCAGTAATAAAAAAGTTTTCTTTCTCCAATCTTCTGACATTTTAAAAAAACAAAAAACACCATGTTTTCAAAACTGTACTTCAACAGTCTTCAACTAAAAACAGTCAATTATTTTTTGTTAGGAAGTGATAGCATTGCCATAAGAAATAAGAATTCCCCTTCCACTCATTAGTGAGCTCCTTTTAATATTACGTCTCTAGTGTTCGACTGGTGACTTAAAAGTATTTTCTCATTCAGGTTTTAGAGAGAGATTAGCCAAAGGGATTCAAAGCCATGCATTGTTGAAATTAACAAAACATTATTTTTAATATGCCAACATTTCGGCCATAGCTTTGATGGCTGTCTTCAGGGCTAATAACAAGAAAATGTCAAGTACAGGATTGGATAAAAAGAATAATAAAATAATATAATAATAATTATTTTTATTAATTTTTTTTTCTGACATTTTCCTTTTTTTAGCCCTGATGATGGGTATCAAAGCTATGGACGAAACGTTAGCATATTGAAAATATTCTGTTCTTAATTTCAACAATGCTTATTTTTTAATCCCATTGACTGACCTATCTCAATAACCTACATTATATCTGCTATCACCAAAGTGAGGTAAGTGATTAAAAAGAATCGTGAATATTTTTCTTCATGGTGAATAAATGTTTAATTAAGATGTTCATTTTAAATAACTATGTTTTGAACTGAACATCTTACTTAACCACTTTTTCACAATGAAGAGAAACCTCCACGATTCCTTTTAGTCACTAAACTTATTTCGGTCAAAATTTCACTTAACCACTCATTCACGGTGATGACAGGTATATCCATCCATTCTTCAAAACCACCTCTTTATTTATAAAAGGACTTTGAAGTAATAATATTTGGTAATTTTATACAACATGTCGTTGGAATAATTTAAGTTTTATAAGTCAAACGCGTTTAGTTCTGCTACATCCTCGAAAAAATGGGAGTATGGGTTTTCTCAGAAATGATGTTTTTTTGTGATGGAGGTACAATGAAAACTATTGAAATTCAAAAAATATTTATTCAGCCTCTAACATTGGTAAACATTTACAGATTCTAACTGTGCTAACGATATTATTTAAAAAATAATGTGAATAAACTATTCCAAGAGGAGTAGTGTGCAAATTTACTTTTTATAGTAAGTTTATAAGATAAGTGGTCTTATAAATATGATATTTTGTATTGAGTAACTATGAAAATATTAGGAGAACTGTTCTAAAATAGGAAATATCGACTTGAACTCTTTAATAGGAGTACACTTTTGGTATCACACCCTGAGTATGATGATATTTCCGTCCCAATGAACCCAGTTTCAGGTGGACAATAGAGGTACTCAGGTACTCAGGTTATGCTAGGCAGAGGAGAAAGCCGAATTGGCTGATTGGCGGAAGAGGTTCCCTAAGCTTGTTAGGCAGGTTCGGCACCTCTTGTAATTAGTTCCCTTCGCTATCGAAACCTTCAACTGTTGCTTTCCTTCTCCCTCTGAATTAATTCGGCTTCTACAGGTCGGTTCGAATTGGGAATTTAATGTATGCGCTTTTATACATATCAACAAATGGTGCATCTGAAATTTGAATAATAAAGGCCAATTTAAATTTGCAATATTTGTTTATAAATTTAATCGGTATCTTGAGTTAAAGTACGATGGAAAAATAATTAAACGCTCACTCGGACTTTTTGGATAAAGAAAGAATAAAATGAAACATGTTTTAGGAGTTGCCCCTTGACCGTCGATTCTCATATGTTTTATTTTTTTTCGCTTACCTGTTAAACATTTGTCTGTAGGAGATACAGTGGCAACCAAAAGTATTTGCACAAGCATGCGTTTAGTGCTAAAATTATATTACGGGATTTTTCTTATAATAATGGCACTCTAAAATAATAGAAAATTTATTTAGAAAAATAAATTTGTAAAGAAAATAACAAAATATAAACCACTGTGCAGAGAATGAATGAAATAAGCTAAAATCTTCATTCAAAAGTATTTTCACACTGGTGTTTTTGGTTAAATATGGGGAGGTTTGAAGGTGTGTGTCTTACCATGGCGTCGGAAATCTTGTTTTTATTGAAAACATTCTAACTGCCGATAAGTATATATTTATACTTATTTATATTAGCAGTGCTAATAAATTAGGTATCACAGAGAATTTTATTTTTCAACAGGATAAAGATCCTTAAAATATAGCCCATAAAACAAAATAATAGCTTTTGTATAATGCACCTAGGCAGTTGGCAACTTCACCAAGTCGCTAGACTTAAATATAACAGAGCACGTTTGAAATTATGTAGCCATGAAAGTTCGATTACATAAAATGTTAGGTAAGGATCGTTTACGGCAACTCTTGCTTAACGAATGGGAACAAATTAACCAAAATTTCTTTAAAAAATTAGTGCACTCAATGCCTCGAAGACTGGAAGCTGTAAAGATGCAAAGAGATTTCATACTAATTATTAAAAATGCATAAACTTAGAGGATTATGTAATGTGCAAAAACTTTTGAAAGACGATTTTATTAACCATTATTATTAACCAATGGATGATTATTATCATTTGATGTTTATATATTTTATTTTTTTAATAAAATTTATTATAAAACAAAACTGTCATTTTTTCAAAAAGACCCTTTAATAACATTTTAAGACCAATTATAAGCTTGTGCAAATACTTTTGGTTGCCACTGTACATTTTCAAATTAAATAGCTTATTCCTGCTGACCGTATATACACTGATGTTATTTATATTTCCCACTTACCTGTATGATTTTAAATTATTTAAATTGAATTAACAATTAATGATTTAACTTTGAAATAAAGTTGAAAAAGAATAGGGGGTTTCAAACGTGAATTTTTTTCATTGGAACCAAATAGCTCCGAAACGGTAGGTCCTAGTGATGTTGTATAACAGAAAATACTTTCCATTAAATTTTTGATTAGCAAACTGTCGGCGAATTTTCAATCAGAGCATAACTAGCAGAGCTAGGACGTGACAAAAAATCCACTGCACTTAACAAAATGTAGGAAAAAAGTAACTTTTTTTTATTCAAACCAATATAGCTCCTCAAAGGTAGGTTCTAGAGACAAATATAAAACAAAACATATTTTCTAATAAATTTCTTATGTAGAAAATGTCGCCAAATTTTCGATCCGAGGAACACCAACAGAGCTTGTCCTTTAAGTTACTTGTACTTTAAGAACTTGTACGCATTAAGTTGTAACGCTCTAACAACTTAATGCGTACAAGTTACGCATTACGCCCTTTTCTCTCCAAAAACGTATCACTTTTGACCAAATAGGCCACGGGTAAAAAGTAAATATAGATAACCTACCATGCTAAAAAGTAAATATAGAAACTAAATCTGATTAAGCTTTATAATTTTAGATTTTTAGACTATAGTTATTTATTTTATGTATAAATATTTAATATTGACAAATATTATAACTTATAAATGAAAATTTATAACAATTAAGGCAGTCTATCTACTATATATTTGTTCAATACCACTCACTCATTTAACACGAAATCTCAGAAACCACCGAACGGATTGGAATGAAATTTTGTATTGCTTCCTATAGGGCCGTAGGTGCTCGCTAAGAAAGGATTTTAAAAAATTCGGACTGGATCGCGGCTAATTCGCGATTTCTCACGCATTGGAAATTCTTTGATATAACATTCCAGATCGTAATGAAACTTGGTACATTGTTTCTTATTAGATGTTAGAAGCACGATAACAATTATTTTCTAAGTAGTTTGTCCTCTATCAGTACTACAAAGGGGTAAAATAACGGTACTCATATAATTTTTATTGGATGAATAATAATAGATTTATTGTCATTTATTATGATAAGCTATGTTAAAATATAGGTTAGTTGCTTAAGCCGCACACTTTGACCACAAAATAAGTTCCTTATAGTAGTAAACAAACAAAAATACATTACTGGCATGTCGAAACCCTATTATATCGTACTTTTTGTGAACTCATGGTTAAAATTTAACTTCTGCAAATTTTCAAATTTACTTATTGAAATTATTCTAAGAATGGAATTCTTTAGGTTTATGTAAGTAATAATAATTATCAACGTTAAGCTTAACTTATACTAATTTAAGTTGTCCTGAATCCTAATGATATTAAACTGTAGCAGAGCACGGGATTTTCAGCTAGTAATATTATATAAAAGAACTAGCCATTTTTGGTTAGTGATCGCTAACCACGAAAACCAATCTCTACCAAATTTTGACTATATCATCTTAATAGTTCAAGGAAGGTTTAGCAATAATACAATTTACCCATTTTCAATTATATTATTATTAGAAGAAGCGGTAAATATGTGGAGTGCAATGAAGTTGGATAATCAACCGATATTTGGCGCCATTCTGCTTGAGAATAGACCGCTATAAAGGTGCGGTGTTATATAGATCTTTAAATTGACAATAAAATTTACTTTAAAAAAAATAAAATTGTCGTTTAAAATGCTATAGATATGTGATGCGAAGTGAGTTGAAGTTAAAATAATTACTGCCACTGTTTTTGTGCTCCTGCATGGGGAATCCGGCTGTACAGAGGATGTTCTGTATGTTTTATGGAGTCGAAAAAAAAATATCATTTACGTCTAAAAACTTTTCAATTTTTTTAAATCGTTGCATGATTGATCGTTGTGGTTCCTTTTACGATCTTTCTCAATATTCTATTTTGAAATTATTGAAGTTGGAAACTTGAATTGAACTTTCCAGAACTGGAAATGAATGGATCAAATCATTCGTATAACACCGGGAGAAAATATTCAATATATAATTTATTCAAGTCTTATGAATTAATTTTTTCCTTTTCACATGCTTTTTAAAATACAAGATTTATATCGATAAAATTATAAAAATAAAGTTAATTAATTATGAGTGCGGGCTAAGGCAACAGGGGATGCTAGTATGTAATAAACCTTTACATAGTACACATTCATCTTTTATTAATATTACTTTAATATTAATTTTTATAATCATAATTTAATACTACTATTACCTTATATTTCAAGTTTTTTAAGCCAAACGAAATTTATACAAATATTGTATTACCCGGACAAAATGGATAAGTATGTGGTTTTTCTGAGAAATAACAATTTTGTGCGTGATGAAAGTACAGCGAAAACTATTACCATTCGAAATCAATTTGTATTCAGTCCTCAAGATATGTAAACAAGGAGTATGTTTCAACAAGGACTGAAATACTGAGGATAGGTTCTTAAAAAACGTTATTTTTTTTTATTTCTATGCAATATTAGAATATTTTATAATAACCTTATTTATGAAGTAAGTGAAAGTAATATTTAGAATTTAGGAATAGAAAGGAATTATTGCATGAGGTCAAATACAAAGGTTTAACAATTGTCATGTATTCATGTTGAGAAGCTTTTTAAAACAAAATAAAGTTAACATTGTTTAGTAAATGTTGAAGTAGCGTGATTCAATGAGCAGTTTCTTGTCGTTTCAAAATTGTATGAAGTTTCATTGTCAGTCGTTGTAGTTAATAAATTGCTAAATAGTTGCTGTTCAACCTGGGTAGGCGAGGCGGTACATTATTAAAGCATACAGTTGTACAGGATTTCGGAAGCGTTTTTAGTAAGTCTTTGGCCCTATATGTTTCCTACTCTCCAGTATGCTCTACAGGTTTATATTTCATACATTTATCCAGTTAACTCTTTCTAGGTTAAAAATCAAAAGAACAAACAAAAAGTTCTAATTCAAGAAAGATTAAATATAAGGCGTACAAACTTACTTTAAATGAGGCGTCCAATTGCAAAACGTAGCAAAACCAAATTTCTATATTTTTCACCAGAAGCTAAAAACCATATCAATATGATGCCCAATTGATATAATGTAATTTTTCTTGTATAATTAGCAGAAAAATAGATGGTTTTAGTTAGGCAAGCGTAATAAGAGCCCCTGTTGACTAGTCTTTTAAAAATTGGTTTTTCTTCTGTACTTACTCCGCTTTAGGTCAGTTTTGGGGACATACTCCGTTTTACACTTAAAGACTCAAAAATGTTTATTATTAGCTTGGTGAACAATAAAAACGGATAGTACAGCAATAAACGAAATGTGTACATACATGGACTAGTCTATGTAATCACAATACCTAAATAAATTATTATTCTTCCTCATCTTACTTCTAGACAGACGTTTAGTAAAACTTCTTTGAAAATGGTTAAAAACAATTTATCATTAGAATATATTTGTTTACATAAATGCGAATATTTTTTTAGAGTATTGAGGGACAAAATAAAAACAATAAAGTATTGATCTACGTACTTAGTAGTATCAAAATATTATTGACCGTGTTTTTTAGTAGGTAAATTAAACATTCAAAAGAAATAGCTCTCTAAAAAAAATTGTATAATGTTTAAAAACACGTATCAGTTTATTTAAAAAATGGACTAGTCAATAGTAATTACGATTACAATGCTTAATTCAATTACATTGTTATCAAATATGCTATAAATATGTGATGTGTCGTGTGGATCCCAATGAAGTTAAAAAATGTGGCTAGCTCCATTCTGGAATAGAGTTTGCAATGATAACACTATTGAACTCATCCAAACCAAATCGTAACTACATAAATCATCTTCCTATTTTTATAAAGGTTTAGCAGTTATAAAATTTACAATAATAAAAATTAAAATGAACAATGTTGAGTGGCAGAAACAAGGTTTGTGACACTGTCATATACTTTTACAGTTAAAATTTTAAATCCAACCAAATAAAATCAATAAAATTATTTCTGTCTAATAAAAATTAATACCAAGTCAAAATTTTGATCCTTTGCTTTTTGATATTTTGTGTCAATATATGATTCATGGGCCTGTTGTTGTAAGCACTGATAATGCAGTCCACTATCCGCAAGAGTTGTTTAATTCCGTCCTATGGATTATAAAATCATAGAATAAAATTAAAAATTGGATGTCTAATTATACTTTTACGTAATCTTCAATCACCTAATCAGTTCAATTTAGCCAGGTTAGAAATTACTACTTTGCGTGAAAATGTAATCAAAGAAATAATATTGAAGTGGCAAATAATTCGATAATTCTAATATTTAATAATTATTATATCCATTACACTTAATGTTTCGTGAACTTAAACTTTATCTCTTGTTCCTTATGGTTCAAATTTTGAAGAGTCTGCCAAATAAATTTATGAAACATAAAGCTGGAGAATAGGAAAGACATATAGAGCTAAAAACCCACGAAAAAAAAAGGCTTCGAAATCCTGTCCAACTGTATAGTTTAATAATATGTCTGACGATAAGGGATTACTTTACAAACGATTCGTTTATCTTTTCGTTTTTATAAGATCAACGGTTTGTTGTGAGTAAATCGTTATTTATTTCACTGATTTTGTAAAAACAATAATTTTGTAAAAACAAACGCTCTATTTCCTTCTAAAAACTAATAATAAGTTGTAAAGTTACGAAGAGCCCATTTTAAAATCAAATCAGAGCCCTACAATAATAGAAACACGCGCAATAATGTTGAAGGGAGATGTAGCCCAAGATAACCTTTTCCAGCGTGTGACCTGAATCCTGGAGGGCTTGTATCGGAATGAGAGCGGAACACAGGTGTAGCCCTTTATACAGGTGTATCCTCCCGCTTTATACCCTATTGCAATATCACGGATCGGGCCTGGGGATGGTGGGGCGAGGGTCCTGGAGCGGGACAATATAAGGAAAAAGGCAACTGAGAGAAATAGAGGGCGCTACCATCTCAATCTGTCAGCATTCTCCGTCAGCTTTTGAAAGTAGACAATGCCCTTCTACCATAATCAACGACTAATCTAAGGTTTTAATAAACCCTGGTTTATCCGCTTTCAGGTCCGAATTATTATCTTGATTGCAATTTTTGCCTCATTTGCCCCTTTCCAAGGGCCAAAGGGCTTTGTTAACGGTTTTAATGAGATAACCTTTCTCGTCTTTTAGTTTTCACTAGAGCCTGATGAGAACTGCATAATAATCTCCGGGAGACTGCATTCTTGCCGCTTGGATTCCTCTGTTCATTTAAGTTTCTTAATCATCCAACATTCCTCCCTTTATCTTGGTAAATTTTCGATATCTCTATTAATTTATATTGAGCCTTAATCAGAAAATAAAACGCCTCTGCCTCAACAATAGACAAAGGCTTCTATACTCTGTACTTCACAAACAATCGACTCTAAATATCAGATAACGATTAAATGCTTATACTTAATTACCGAAACCTTTATGGACCTACGCTTCACAAATTCTCGGGACGAAAAATCCTGAAACATGAAGCTAATTGTTAGTTTCAATGTATATTGGATAAAAAAATATCTAAAATCTTGATCAAACTTTCAGTATTTTGGTTACGGATGCATAAACACAAAAAAATCCTTTCAATCACGACTGAATAGAAGTTGTAGGGTTCTTTAATAAACTAATTATTATGTTGCTCTAGCAACCTAATAAAGTTGGGCAGTACTGGCTTATAAATAATCTATACTATTATATAAAAGGACAAGCCATTTTTCGTTTGTGATCACTAACCGCGAAAACTACAGAAGAATGAAGTACTAGATTTTAACCATATCATCTTTATAGTTTCATGCAGAATTAACAATAATAAAATCTACTGATTTGCAATTAATTTGTTATTAAAAAAGCGATAATATGTGGATAACAGTGAAGTTTGAAAATTGACCGATAGGTTTCGAGTGCCGTTCTACATGAGAGGTTTCAAAGGTACGATGTTATATAGAGCTTGAAAATGATAGAAAAATTAAAAAAAAAACAGAACTTTTACAGGTCATAACCATTATAGAATATCGTTTATTATTTATTTATCTAACTATTGAATCCATCTGTACCGAATTTTAGCTACATTATTTTCATGGTTCTAGCAATAATAAAATTTACAACAATCGGAATTTAAATGTACAATGTTGAATAAAGGTTTGCCGCAGTGTCATGTGCTCTTATGGTTAGAAATAAAAATCTTATTAAAATTTCTGTTGTAATAAATAAAATCATTTCTGTCGAATAAAAATTATTACGAAATCAAAATCTCGTTCCTTCGCTTTTTGATACTGAGCGTAAAAATATGGTTTATGAGCATCCGCATTATTCACAAGTTTCAATAGTCTCTGTCTATCTGGATTACCTACTCGTATATTAAAATTAAAAATTGGATGTTAAATCATGTTTTCAATCAGTCCTGCGCCGCATCAAAGGGAAGAAGGCATCCGGACTGGATGGTATTCCCACCACGCTGCTGGTGATGTTACCTAGGAGGGGCAAGGCCTTCCTGCTTAACATCTTCAACTCATGCCTCCAGATCGCCTACTTCCCTATGGCCTGGAAGAAAGCTGTGGTGGTACCACTCCTGAAACCTAAGAGGTCCGGGAATGTTGCGGAGCATTATCGTCCGATCAGCCTCCTTTCCCACATCAGCAAGGTGTTCGAGCGGCTGATCCACTACCACATCCTTGACCACTGCCGCCGTGAAGATGTTATTCCACCAGAGCAAACAGGCTTCCAGCGTGGTGTTGCGTGTGAACATCATCTGGCTAAACTCCAGGCTCACACCATCGAGCAGATGCATCGGAACAAGGCCACGGCGCTCATCTCGCTGGATTGCACTCAAGCCTTCGATTGCGTCTCGCACCCCTTGCTGCTGCACCGACTGGAGGAATTCCGGTTTCCTGTCGCCCTGTGCCGAATGATCGGAAGCTACCTCAGCGGAAGATCATTCGTTGTGCGGGTCGGTGGGAGCCAGTCCCCACCACCTGTGGTGTACCTCAGGGGTCAGTGCTGGGCCCAATCTTGTTCAACATCTTCACGGCACCAGTCGTATCCATAAAGCACCCTGAGGCGGTAGTGGCTGCATACGCTGACGACATCGCGGTCTACGCGTCCAGCCTCAACCCCGGCCGGGCCCTCAAGATGGCTGAGAGGGCGACCTCCACCATCGTCGAGGCGCTGAAGACATGCGGCATTAAGGTGAACTCTAGAAAGACTGACGCCATAGTAATGTCCTTCAGTAAGCGCGGCAAATATCAAAAACTGCCGAAGAGTTTTACAGTGGATGGCATCGAGCAGACCATCTCCAGCTCCATCGTATACCTTGGCGTCAGTATCGACAGGCACCTCACCTTTTCGACGCATGTTAGAAGCAGAATCAAGCTGGCCCGGGCGCGGACATACCGCCTCCATCACCTCCTTACCTCACCCCAGATATCCCTTAGCGTACGTACTCGCCGAGGGAAGGGGTTCAGACCATACGGACTGACCCGATATGACACACCATCGCCGGCAAAGTGTATCCTCCGCACTCGACATGTAGACGGATTGCCTCCAGCAGACTGAGACCCTCCAGAGATGGCAGAGCTACAAATAAATCTTAGAATGCCGAAAGGCAATAAAAGATCCATTACCATAATTTTCCTTTCTTTGTATGAATTTATAATAAAGTCGGAGGTAAAAAAAAAAAAAAAAAAAAAAAAAAAAAAAAAAAAAAAAAAAAAAAAAAAAAAAAAAAAAAAAAAAAAAAAAAAAAAACTTCAATTACCTAATCTGTTCAATTTTAACCAGCTTAAAAATTACGGCTATGAGTGAAAATATCATTTAAGAAATAATGCTCAATTTATAATACAAAATTTTATCGATAGATAAATAAAATTTTTATTA
This sequence comes from Euschistus heros, assembly GCA_003667255.2. Taxonomy (NCBI): domain Eukaryota; kingdom Metazoa; phylum Arthropoda; class Insecta; order Hemiptera; family Pentatomidae; genus Euschistus; species Euschistus heros. Next base: position 6,278,904 of record RCWM02000006.1, read on the forward strand.
TTAGTTAAAATTATCTAAGTTCTTTACTTGTGAGAGCGGGCGTAGTCGCGACGGGGGATTCTAGTTATTTATATTTTTCTAAGGAAAAAGTTCAACCCCTCCCCTTTCCGCTCTTCATAAAAACTTATCGTCCTCAACTACAGGACTGTTTGGATACAGCATTGTTGGGAAAATGTCTAGAATACAGATTTAACTAGTAATGGTATTTGAATAGAACTATACAAAAACTTTTTATTAAATATTGAATGTAGCCTCTTACACAGCATTCTTATCAGCCTTCTAACGACAATAGTAGAAAAGCTAGAAAAATAACTTTCATCTATTTTCTGTCTCTCTTTGAAAATTCTTTTAGGCCAACCTCACCCCTCCATCTCCCTACGATGGTTTTAATGTTAGCGAAATATTTTTTATTTCTTATTTTTATTATTAGGAAATATCTTGAGTCGATAAACAGGAAAATGTCTTCGAGTAGTATCTGTTACAGACAACTCATTTTCCTATGTTTCAACTGTAGAATCGGGAGGTGCGATTTCCTACAATCTGGTCAACATTATCGATGGAACGGTTAATTTTTTTTTTCACTTCTGAAACTGTATTTATAGGCCACTCTTTACCCTGACGTTGAAGAAAAAGTCGTATAGGGTTAATGCACTATTAGCTGACAGTGCACTGGTAGTTGACAGTTTGATAATAAATCTCTTATAATAAGGGTTCTGTTTGCACTTTCGTTTCGTTTTAGCGGGTAGTTCAGTTATTTCTGTATGCAAAGAGTGACAGCCATGACTTCCTGGACGGGAAAACTGTTTGGTGTTTAAAACTCCAGTTCAGCTGACTAAACGCCTCCATCCTAATGCAATCGGCTAAGGATGCTCTGGTTTGTATTCTGTTTTTTCTCTATCAAATGCTTATTTCTGTCCAACTTATGAATATACTTTAGAATAATAGGTATCTGTACTACATTTTACTAGATTCTTTGTGGTTATAGATGAAAATTAAGAGGATTTTATTGTGTGTCAACTACTCAAACATATTTATAATCTTTGTTTAGTGCTTGACACCTCTTTCAACAACTAGATATTTCTCATTTCTCGCCTTCTTTATTGAATGTGCATTCTCTACAAGGGAAAAATCAGGGGTAGAGGAAAGATCCAGATTTGGCTAATTTAGAGCCCAAAATTCAGTAGTTAACAGAGAGTGTGGTGCCAACTACTAATGCAGCACCTATCAACTTCTAGAACAATACGGAATTAGGTCCCTCTTTTTTCTTCTTTTTTTCAGTTTATGAGCCTCAGCAGATGGGGAAAGCCCTTGATGACGTCAAAAGGGGAATTTCTGTTGCATCAGCAGCAAAAAGCAAAGTAGTACCTCGAAAACTAGTATCGTGTCAACTACTAAAAATTGGCATCCAGGGCGTGTCAACTACAAATGCAAAAAGGTGATTTGGAAAATTAACACTTTTTCAAGGTTCTATTAATACCGTTTCAAATTTTAAAAAATTAGGATAACGGACGGGATTCCCATGTATCTGAGGAGGGGAGAAAGAAATTGGTCACATGATCAACCGAGGAAATATTCCAAGTGCACTTACCCTAACTGGCATCCTGTTTTCATTCTCTAAGAATATTACTTGGTCATTGAATGAAAAATAAATTTCTATCTATTCCTATGTTTATAGCTATCTCAAAAAAAGCTAATTACCAGTTAAAAAAAAAAGAAGAAAAAAACAACTTAATTCTTAAAATATTAGTCGCTCTCTTTTCAGACGTCTCCGAGGGTCTTGGTATAGGGAATCAAGTGAGAACCAAGTTGGAGGACTGGTGGGTTTCAGTGGGCTTCCAGCTTGCCAAGGAAGGATAGGTATCTTGTTTGGGCCAAACCTGGCATTTAGATCGTTATGGAAATGTTTATTTGTGACGTAATAAGGAGCTTTGAGGATTAGATGTCTAGTGGAGCCCCATATCTCAACTCCGTATAATCCCAAATAGGTCTAATTACTGTCATGTAAAAGAAACTTTTGTTTGTAAATCTTAAAACGTTTGAATAGTAAATTTTGAAGAAATCGACAATGACTTAGATATTTAAATTTCTTATCTTTAAAGACAAAGATGTTTTAAATTTCTGATCCCTTATTTGGCAACTATTTTTATAAACTACTCATTGATTACTATCCATCAAAGACCTTACCTTCGAAGGATACCGCTCTCAGATACTTGAGTAGCTCACTTCCCTTGGTGGGAGTCATCGCCTCGCAGAGCCCCTTCGTCCCGGGGCAGAGGTCGCGGTGCATGTCCTCCAGCGCCACCGCCAGGGCCATCACCGCGTCCGAGACGAACTGCAGCTGCTTCTCGAAGGCCATGCTCTCCCTGCTCAAGACCTCCTTCGTCGTGCAGCTCCTGGTGTACTTCTTGTTGTATGGCGTACGAGAGCTGTTGGGGTATCTGCACTGAAAGTGGTCTTCCCAGAACTCTGAAACATAGTAGTCAATAGTCAGCTGCAACTATAATATGTGACGTTGCTTATCATTAAATACGAGTACTAGATAGTCAGAAAATGTAGTGATTTAACAAATATAAATGATAGGGAATAAAAAATAAAATAATAATATTCTAATTCAAAAAAGTAGGACAAATAAAATTAATAGTATTAATAGTTGTATTTATATGTATCAGGTTGACCGGAAAGTAATGGAAAATTTCATGTTTTCTTTAAATTACTTGTATGCCAATATTTTTTTTTTTCCGCTACAGGTCGTCTAAGCCACCAAGTTAGCTTTATGCTTTCTCCAAATACTCCTTCATCTGTCGATTTCTCTTTCCTTTCTCCTGCCGTCCATTTTCCCCCCTGTCTTTTTGGAGCTGTTTTGTCTTGGAAGCCTTTCCATTCTTTAATTTTGTTTCAATAGTTTATCCTGTCTTCAATTTCTTCTTTATTTAGGCCAATTTCTTTTAAATCTTCATGTACCTTTTGAAGCCAATGGGATTTGTCTTTTAATCTATCAAAATGAACAATTTTTCTTGTTAATCCGCTTGGACTCATTCTTTGTATGTCCCCAAAGGACATTAGTCTCCTTTTCCTAATTTTATCTGTTAGTTTTTCTACATGTTTGTATACTTCTGTGTTACTTCTTAATTTAGAATTTTCTGCCATTGTTCTTTTTCCTAATATCTTCCTCGCAATCCTTCTTTCCTTTTTCCTGATTTCTTCATTTTCTTTTATTGTTATTATAATTAGTGTTTCAGCTGAATATAAACATTCTGGCCGTATCCACTGTCTTGTAATGTCGAATTTTTGAGTTTCTGGATTTTTTTATTTTAAACATCTTTAGTTGAGTGGGATGCTAAGTCCATCTCTTGCAATTTCGCTTGGATAGCTTCTTTCTCCACTCCATTAAGTTGGATGATTTCACCTAGATACTTAAATTTGTTTGTTCTTCTTATATTTTCGTACTTCGTGCTTAACTTTGATGGTGTACTTCTTTTGATTGTCATTGCCTCAGTTTTCTCCAAGGAGATTTGCAATTCTGCTTTTTCTCCCGTTTGTTTAAGTAATTCTATATGTTTTTGTGCTACCTGAATACTAGAATTGCTAAATCATCTGCAAATGCTAAACAATTAATTTTGAGGTTCTCCAACCAATTTGTAATCCACTTTTGATGTTAGATTCTGTCAGTTCTTTCCTCCGTTCTCGGATCACTTTTTCAAGTACACAATAAATTAATTTAATTAGGATTGATGAATTAAGTGCCACTTCTAAAACACAGTGTTTTAGTTACCTCGAAGAACTGAAGATGAATGTTTAGCATTCGAAACTAGTTTTCAAATAAAATAATCTCAATAGAAGTAGCACTTAATTCATCAATCTTAATTGTATTGATCCTTCTATATCATCATGCGTACCTCAAGTGATAAATTAATTTGTTCATATTTAAAAAATTTTTTATTCTTATTTTAATATTTATTACTTCTCTCCTAAACAGAGGTGTTTTTTTAAATGTTTTTTTTCACCACTTACGGAATTCACTGCTCAGGAATAATTCAGTCTTTACTCAACAAGTTTACTCCAGATTTTGGTATATATTGGTATTAAAAGTTCGCATTCGGTCGGATTTTGGCACAAAGAGGAACATTAATAATGTGTGATAGCTAACATGCTTAGTAATAATTTTGGAGGATGAAAGTCCCAGAACTGTCCGAAAACCTGCAAAGAAAATAACAGAAAATGGAACGAATCTGTCCAACGCAAAGTAATTTAAAGAGTTCAAGCATAGAACGATTTAAAAAAAAAAAAAAAAAAATGTCGCCTTTAAAAAAAAAAAAAAAAAAATCGTTATATAAGGTGGTTCTAAGATTTGATAAGATTTTTGTTTTTCTAGGATACCCCCCTTTTGACCAGGCGCTTCGGGTCTAGTATTCCAACTACCATTTTCTTAAGTACCTAGTAGTTTTTTTGGTACATAAACACATTTATTGGTTTTCAATATCGTTATGTAATTTTAAATTTTGTAATTTTAATTTCTTCAAATCTATTTCGTTTTCTAAATCGTAACGGAATTGATTCCCAATCTACTCGTCCCGTAATCAGGTCTAGGAGGAGAGGGCTTAGGAACAGGATGTTGGGTAATGCAAGTGAAAGCAGAACAGGGCTATTGTCTGACGAAAATCCAGGGATTCGACAAAGGTATGAGAGGTGGAAATTTGGGAAGAAATGAATAATCGAGGATCTCGGATGTTTTTTTAGGAGATGTGGGCCAATAAGTAGGGTTTAAGGGTGAGAACAGAATAGGAATTGGAGGTGGAAATACGGGATAAAATGCTACTCGGGATTTGGATGTTCTACAACCCCATCGCTTGGTGTTTGGCGTTGTAATCTCCCCCTGCAATAAGCGCGTCCGAGGGAATCGGAATAGGAATCAAGGAGGTTATGAGAAAGGGGGAATTCCAGGAGGGCAGTATACCGCTGAAAATGTGTTAGATGGAAATGACGAGTTGAAAATGGATACTGAGGTTGATTGAATGGCGTCAATTGAAGTAAAGGGACAAGGGAACTGTGGGTATTGATTTATGATTAGGATGCAGGATCCACCATGGGAGGTGTTTGTCTGGGTGATCAGATCTGTTCAAAACTCTATCCAGAGGAGCCCTTGGTGGGATTATATGACTGAATAGGTGCACCAAACGTTAACAGAAATGTATTGAGAGGAATAAAGGGTATTTAGATTATTAAAAATGTTGTTTTTTAATTTATTTTTTATTTTAAAAATATAAACCAACTATCTGGAATATTTTCCCTGATGACTCCCCAATCTGGTTCTCTCCCCACGTATGAGGGTAGAGCAAGGCTCCTTGTTTTTAGAGATAAGTATTTCAAGAACAGGAAAATTTTGCTGTTTGAACGAGATTTAAATATAATTAACATGCAAAAAAAAAAAATTATTTATTATAAAACAAGAAATGTAATAGTAATAGTTTCTATAGACAGAAGCAGGAAGTCTTCCTGCAGGAGCTTAAGTGCGTTGAAACTTTCTGAATAAATTGTGAGAGACTTAACGGACTTGAAAGGCTCATGTATTTTCAAACTTCTTGTAAATTAAAGCCATGAATATTCATGCCAAATATTTGACTCTCAAGAAAAAATTACTCTAGTAGATTTCTTTTGTTTGGAGAATGTTTATTAGCTTCCTTCAGGTAGAAACCTTCTTTTTTTTTGCTGTTTGGTTTGAGTTTCATTGTTTAAAATGATCAATTTGTTTTCTTGTTATACAAAATAAAAGTTTGAAAGGACGGAAGAGCTCCTTTCCTAGTTCTATATATTACCCACTCTCGTCAATCAAAATATAATGATAAATGAATGCAATCTTCCATTTTTGTTAATTTTTACTTATAATATTTATAAGAGACATAATTACAAAAAAACGGTTGTTTTTTTTTTTTTGTTTTTTTTTTCACCGATTTTCTTTATTTCTTATTCAATGCTATATTTTGGGAAGGATATTTTGAAAGGGTCACGCTCTGACCCGCAGGGACTTCCATCACGTTATGGAGTCACTCAGTCCAGTTCACGTGGTATAACAAGGCTTTTTATAGCAACGTTAAGTAATTATTTTTCTTTTTTTTGTATTATCCTTGTTTAAGGAGGAAAATCCTCTGTTTTATTTTTTAGTCTAACTTTACTAGGATAACATCATTTTATCCCTAATGTAGTAAATCTAATTTCTACTCCACAGACAATATTTTCCTAAACAGCTCTTCTTGATCTAAACTCCCTCTCATCAGTAATATAACACTACAATGTATTTTTGAAGAATACTTTAACAAGTTGACAGAAATTCTTTGGGGTTCTGTATGTAATTGGATTTAGCCATAAAGTTAAAATATTGTGTATTTAAAAAAAAAAAAAAATATCCTAAAATCCTGTTTTAAAAATTAGGAGATGTTATAAATTCTATAATTATTTTCTATGTAAAAACAATAGTTTGTAACTGATTTTAATTAATATGATTTTAGTTCAAATTAAAATATAAAGAAAAATACTTTCAGACTGTTTTTGATCCATAATATACTAAAACACGAAATCGATTTACCGACTAACCGAAACTGATTTTTTGTTAATAAAGGAATAATATAGCCCCCCTCCGCTATCGCTAGTAAAGGATATGATAAATTTTATAATATATTCAAATCCTTAACTGCTTATCCATTTACGGATTTCACCGCCCCCTGGAGCAGGATGATGGATGGCGTGATTTTTCAAGAGGATTTTTTTAAAGAAAAATTTCGGATAATTGCTAAGAAGTTATTATTCGTTTTGTTTGTCGGCCCTTGAGGTACTAGAATGTACATTTTTTTTTTTTCGTTTACGATTGGCTCTACTTTTAGGTTCTACATATTTCGGCGTAAGTAACGTCTAATTAAATAACACCTTGCGGAATTAGTAAGATTATCATAACATTTCCGAATATTATGGGAGATAATTATGCTTCCATTGGAAATTCAACCTGTAACATATACTTCTTTGCATCTCTTTCTAAAATCCCAAAAGTCGGGCGATCTTTCTTTGACTGTCCTCTTTCTTCTTTTCTATTTAGATTTTCAATAGACACTTTTACAAGGGTCATTCATAGAACACCTATTGTCAGTGCAAGAGAGTTTATGTAAATTTCATACCTCATAATGTGGATTAATGTTTCATTGTCAACAATTATTTCTAACTAGAATTCTAGAATATCACACTAATATTTAAGGCTGACTCCAGCCTGGAATCGTTAGACCCGCACGGCTCGACAAAATCTCGCATCTTTGCTTTGAATTTCAGATTCATCGATAATCTTACCGTTGGATATTTATTTTAGCTCGGGCTCTTAAAATTTTAGTGTAATGCTTTTTTCACCCTCGATAATGTAACATTTTGACACGCTTTAGATCTGTTGGTGTTGCTCGTATCGAAAATTTGACGACTTTCCTTGTCAGGAATTTAATGGAGAATATTTTTTGTTATGTAATATCTTGGAATCTACTGTTTAGGAGCTATATTGGTTTGAATGAAGAAGGTAACTTTTAAAACGCATGTTTTCTCTCGACAATGTTTATTTCGAATAATCATTGATACTTAATTTAATTAATTTGTTCCTTTTGATTCTAAAATGTAAATGGGGAAAAGTAGTAGATTATAGGTAAACATCGGAGCTATGTTGGTTTGAATGTAAAGAGTCACGCTTGAAGCAACATTTTCTCTTAACTTTGTCTATTTCGAATAATCATTGGCTGATAATTAATTTAAGTATTTGACCCTTTTAATTGTAAAATGTGATTTGGGAAAATCAGTTGATTAAAAATAGACATATCCGTGATCTATTGTTTTTCCTAGTCAGGGAGAAATTGAATTTTTTATTGTTTGACGGTTTACTACAAAATTGTTATTTCACATTCAAAAATTTTATCTAAAATTATCTGTTTTATTCGGTAAATGAAACATAAGAGATGAGCGTTAGACATATGGGTAAATAAGACATTAGTGTAGTATGGTTGTGACCAGAGTTTATTGTTTATCGTGATATGAAATATAAGTCCCCCCACCTACGACCGATCCAAACGGCTTTAGTCCAATTGGCTTGAGTCCATTTTCACGCCCCATACACGATCGAGCCAGTTAGTCCATCCCAGCCAGTCGGCATAGTCAGTCTTTCTTGTACGAAGGAATCGGATTTCTCCACACACGGTGAAGCCAAAAATGGCTTGGCCTTTTGGATTTTGGACTCATTTGGAAATCCAATTAGGCCGCTTTAGTCCATGGGCCCATCCGCGTTTCTCCCCACAGGGTCAGGTTTTGGCTTGGTTTGAATCCATTTGGACTAATGGATCGCTCGTGTGTGGGGGCTTAACAGCTAAGACATCAATGTTATCTTCTTGATTTAATTATAAATCGCGAGAGTAGTTAATGTGGTAGGCTAATGACGTGTTTATTGGTGGAATAAAGCAGACGAACCTTTCTCCTCCAAAAGAAGTGATGAAAACATCAAAATAAATCGAGTTGTGACAATGGAGCCGGGTGATTTAATATCAGAACAAAATTATGCATGCAAAGTAATAAATATATTAAATAATATCGCAAAATAATAATATAACAGTTTTCAAGATGGGAGCTTCAAATTATACTAACCTACATCACTTTTTTAGTTTCAAAGTTCTTTCCCTACTTTGAAGTCTTGTTCATGGGATATCGTTTATTTATATTTTGAGGTTTAGTTTATTAATTTTACTGTTGATATTTACTCATTATTTATTTTTATCAGAATGAAAATAATTGCGTTTTGTAAATAATACTAAAAACAAATGTATAGAATAGTATAAATGACAAAGGGATGATTTGGTAAAGGATATCGGATCAGTTTGCATATTAATAAGTTGAATATTAAAGGTAGAACGCATGGGTTACTACCCAACAGTATCAATATAAATAGCTTTTGTTTCCCAGAACAGTTCCTACAAAACAATATCAAAGCCTAACAAAATTGAATTTTTTTTTTCTTCGTTTCAACATATTAGTCGGTTCTATCTTTAGCTGTACCTAAAAAAGGCCGATAAAAAATAATAATTATATGTACTCTAATGTTATATACATTATACTATTAATCTTCTCGCCGAACATAATTAGGTTCGGAGTAGAGTTTGCATTAACCCATTTGGGAAGCTAAGTTAGACTAGTGGGTCCGTCTAATGGAAGGGTAGGTATCTACGTAGCGCGTAATCTGTAACATATGGCTAATCTGTGTGATTTGGATAATTTTGTTAGTAACATAATAAGAGACATTGCTGACGTTTTCAATCTTTATTAAATTTAATGAATGAAAAAATAATGGACTGGATGGTAGGGCACTAAAGTTTCTTAGATCCAAAAATCCAAATTCAAAGATTATCGTTATCTAAATATTCTCTTTAGTTTATTCGAGTCTAGGAGTGATTATCTAGTAAATACTGATGTAGTTGAAAACAACTAGCGATTTCTTGTCTTTTTAGTTTTGAATGAGGATTCCACATAGTACTTTAGTCCGAATGATGTAAATATGTACAACATCATCATAAAATGATATGTTAATGACTAGTAGTTTGTTTATTCTTCAGAGAGAGCTATGTGGGATTGTTTGAAAATAAAAAGGGGTGAAAAAAGTATCGTTGACTAACAAAATAAATAATGTTTACCGTAGAATATCAAAAGTGTTAATTACATAATAAACTGGGCAACGTTTCATGGCCAGTGCCACATTCTCAAGCCCTATCATAGTTATATATATATTCCTTAAAATAAACTACTTTTACTGTTATTTGAGCTTCATCGTCTTCGAGAAAGGGAGAGCCGTCTGGGGCATACCAATCTTCTATAAAGGAGTTTGCCTTAGTTGTGGAAAAAACCTTAGGGAGTCAGACTCACACGTTTTGGCTTAGTTTTAGAGAAAATCGCAAAAAACAAAAACAAAATACAAATGTTACAGGTAGCGATTACCTTTCAAAGTTCGTCAGGCTAGGCAGTGAGATATGTAAACACTTAATATTATCCTTTACATTCTTTAATTTGTTTACATTTTGGCTTCCTTCTAGGATTATAATTCCTAAATCAGTCAGTTACTCAAATATTTTTGTGTGAATAGCATCAGCGACAATACCGCATACATATTCAAATGTTGAATACGCTGATATGATTTTTGTGTATGGTTTCTGTAACGGTAATGCTTTAGAAGCGGTGCGGGAGTATGCGCGCCTATTTCCAAATAGAAGAGTGCCTAATCGACGAGTCTTTTCGTTAACTTTTAATAGACTACGAGAGACTGGGTCATTCTTAATACGTAATGAAGGCGACCAATTCCAGGCAGCAATAAGAGCAGATTATCGGAGAAGAAATTGTGTCCAACGCCACTTCGATAACAATCCTGAGACTAGCATCCAAAGAGCATCTGCTGCATTAGCAATATCGCGGCAAGCAATATGGCGAACTTTGAAAGGTGATAATCGCTACCCATACCATCTTCAAAAAGTTCAGAATTTATTACCTCAAGATTATGCCAAGAGATTGAATTTTCGTAACTATTTCTTGACAAAATTCGCGATGATAATTTATTTCTATTAACAATTATATGGACCGATGAAGCTACCTTTACAAGAGGAGGGATTGTTAATCAAAGAAATTATCATGTATGGACTCTTGAAAATCCCAGAGCTATAAGAGAGAATAGGTTTCAGCATGAATTTTCTATTAACGTTTGGCTTGGAATTTCGGACGGATTACTGGTGGGACCATATTTTTTACCTGGAAAATTGAATGGTATCACTTGTACACATTTTTTGGAGAATGACTTTTCTAATTACGTATTTAGATGACATTCCCTTACAGTAGCGGATTGAAATGTGGTTCCAACTCGATGGATGTCCAGCTCATTATAGCAGAGTTGCTCGAGCTTGGCTGGATATAAATTATCCACAACGATGGATTGGACGTGGAGGAGTAGTACCTTGGCCACCCAGACCACCTGATATGGCACCCATGGATTTCTTCGTATGGGGTACCTTGAAGCAGAAAGTTTATTCAGTGTCAATCAACTCAAGAGAGCAATTAAGAGACCGAATCATAGATGCAGTGCACCAAATATCATCAGAACAATGTTTAGCTGCAATTTATCAAGTGAGTGCTAAATGTAATGCTTGCATTGGTGCAAGAGGACATTATTTTTAGAAATATTTACATTGAAACGAACATGACATAAATATAAATGTAAATAAAAAGGTATAAAAATGAAAACTTGTTTTGTTTCTTTTTTTTGCGATTTTCTCTAAAACTAAGCAAAAACGAGCAAATCTCTAAAGGACTTTTTGTCTTACAAGGGAACGTTTGCAGTTGTAACTCACAGATTTGAATGCCGATTTTTGTGTGGGTAGTAGGGACCCATAATAGTGCAAAACTGGAGTTATAGCCTATGAGCATTAGGAGCCGAGAAAAAAAATAAAATATGAAAATCACGTTTTATTTTTTTTTTCAGCTCTCAGTCAAGATAGAGAAATGATTATTTCCCTTTTAATTGCAGTTATGTATGGTATTTGATATAAAAATACATTCGTTATGCTCAAAACATTACCCGGCTTTAGGGTGCTCAAAAATAACAAAATTCCAAGAAAATCCGCTGTAAATCAGTGGAAACTTTTTTTCATAAACAACTGACCTCAAATCTCGATTTAACGCACCATAAAACCCTTATATGTGAAAATATATCAAAATAAAAAAATATTGATTTTTTTACCACTTTCGAGGGAGGAGGTTAGAATTTTGAAGTTGAGATTTCATCAACATTTTCTACCGCCCATAGCAACTGCTGTATTCAACCGATTACAAACATATTAGCATCACTAGAATCAGCATACATTCTGCTTTTTATCCATGCGTGTAACATTGGATTTACTCCTGATTTTAGTGGACAAAAACTGATGTGAATGAAAAAATCCAAGGTCAGCTATAACTTGAGATATTTCAATAAGGAGAAATTCTGCGACCTCCGGATTTGGGCTAAACTATGTAGTTTTAAGGCTTCTAGATGACCTTAATATTTTGTCTCAATCGGTTGCGAAATATGTGAGATACCGCGAATTATTTACATTGTTTCAAAAATTGACAGCCCTTTGCCTTCTAAAAATCCTACACAATTTTAAAGGTAAAAAAAAATTATTTTTGATTTCGACAAAATTAATTTTCTACATGTTTTTTGAGATGAGGAATCTGGAAATAATATCAGTTTTTAGTTTAAAAATTTTTCTCATCTATATTATACAAATAAGACGTTTTAAAATGACATATTTTTATTTCAAATTGCATAGAATACCTAAGATTAATTAATAATCTTAAATTAATATCAGGTTTTGGTTAAAAAATATGTATATATTTTTTAAATGGTCTGATTTGACATTTATTGTGTAACAACTAAAATAATAATAGAAATGCATCATTTTAAAACGTTTTATTTATATAATATAGGTGAGGAAAATTTTTAAACTAAAAACTGATATTATTTCCAGATTCCTCATCTCAAAAAACATGTAGAAAATTAATTTTGTCGAAATCAAAAATAATTTTTTTTACCTTTAAAATTTTGTAGGATTTTTAGAAGGCAAAGGGCTGTCAATTTTTGAAACAATGTAAATAATTCGCGGTATCTCACATATTTCGTAACCGATTAAGACAAAATTTAAAGGTCATCTAGAAGCCTTAAAACTGCATAGTTTAGTCCAAATCCGGAGGTCGCAGGATTTCCCCTTATTGAAATATTTCAAGTTATAGCTGACCTTGGATTTTTTCATTCACATCAGTTTTTGTCCACCAAAATCGGGAGTAGTTGTTATTGGCGGTAGAAAATGTTGATTAAATCTCAACTTCAAAATTTTAACCTCCTCGAAAGGGCTAAAAAATCAATATTTTTTGATTTTGATAAAATTTCACATATAAGGGTTTTATGGTGCGTTAAATCAAGATTTGAGGTCAGTTGTTTATGAATAAAAGTTTCCACTGATTTACAGCGGTTTTTCTTGGAATTTTGTCATTTTTTTTGAGTTTTTGAGCACTCTAAGGCCGGGTAATGTTTTGAGCATAGCGAATGTATTTTTATATCTAATACCATACATAACTGCAATTAAACATGAAAGAATCATTTCTCTATGTTGACTGAGAGCTGAGAAAAAAAAAGAAGTGATTTTCATATTTTATTTTTTTTCTCGGCTCCTAATGCTCATTGGCGGCTGCAACTGCAAACGTCCCCTTGTTAGTTTTTTTGGTCCCCTATAAGTTCCTGAAGTTTTGCCATTTAAATTCGGGACACCCGTATAGTTTTATTATGAGCCATCCTCATAATATTCTCCAACCTCTTATAAAATATGTATATATACATACATATATATATATATATATATATATATATATATATATATATATATATATATATAAATTTAAAAAAGATAAAAATATTTACTCTTAGTATTTAATCTGAATGGAGATATTTTAACAGATAAATTCCATTAAACTTTTCGTAACATCTCGAATTTCTCCCCCCCTTTTTTTTCTCTCTTTTCTTTTCCATTTACTTCTTTTATTTTTCTTACATAATTTTCTTTCTTGGCCCTAAAACTTTTATTGCTTGTCCCTTTAATTAGTTTCTTCTGCCTTCTGTTTTCTTTTAGATTCGTTTAATTTTGTCCTTAGCTCTCCGAACATTTTATGTAAATGAACGGGTCTTAGCTGATCTCGAGTTTCTTCTTGGCCTATTATTAATGTTCTGTCTGTGTAGTAGATTTGACAAAAGTAATTTTGAAACATGATACGTAATATCATATTCTTAGGAACTTAAATATCAAATATATATGACAATCATTCTTGAGCTTTTATTGATACAGAATAATGTTAATTTTTTTCATTCATTATCCATATACTTTTCTAGTTATTATTATTAATAAAAATAATTTAAAGTATTGTTTTTTGATTGTTATTAAAATAAAATATTCTATTATTTAATTACAATTTCAGGTGAAATAAACAAGATTCAGGCAAGAGGTACGGAATTAATTAATTATTTAATAAAGAATAGAAAAGCAAATAACGATATTTATTAATCTATCACAAAAGTAATGAAAATAGATATCAACTAAAATAATTTTCACTAAACAACAATGATACACCAAATTTTTGTATAGTTAAGAGAATAAATATACAAACAAAGAGAACACAATTAGTATACAATTCTACTTTTATCGAATAATTCCAACTTATAGTTTAAGTTTGTCAAACAGAAGTCAGTAAATGATTCGAACGTAAAGCCTTTAGTTTGTTTTAAATAGAATTGAGTAAATAGTAAATTGCATGCTAAAGTTTTGCGATTCAGGAATGCCTGGAGGAACATGAAATCACAATAATGCAGACTACAGATTGCACTTCCCACTTTAACACCCAAATAGAGTCCACATGGAATTCTAAATCAACCCTAGAAACTTCAACGCTTCCTCTCTCCCTTCGTTTAAATCTAGTCTCTTCTTTGTACTTCCAAGAATGAAATGTTCTTCGTTTCCTGGACCAAATTAAAAAGTATTTTTAAACTTTTTTTTATATATATCAATTTATTGAAATTTACAACTATACAAATATGTACATGGTTTGGGCTAACTCAGCAACATATGGAACATTAAGGTCTTTATGGATAAGCTTATTGGTGACAAAGTAAGGGGCATTTAGGATTTTATACGGATGAATACGAGATGAATTGGATGGTTTAGTAGAGCCCCAAAGCTCAATTCCGTACATCCAAATAGGTCTAATAACAGTCATGTAAATAAGTCTTTTGTAATGAATTGGGAGGTTTGATCGTTTGTCTAGTAAATGTTGAAGTAGTCTGTAACGGCGAGCAGTTTCTTGTCGCTTTAGTCTTTTTTAAACTTTAAAAACGTTTCATTTTAATAATTTATTTTTATATCTGTTGATTATTAGAGAAAACATATTTTGTCAATTATTCAAAAAGTATTTTATTGAAAGGGTGCACCAGTATCAAAAAAAGTAAATGTAAATGTAGTAAACATATTTTTAAATTTATTCTTAACAGAGTGAGAAGTTCGAGATTTACAACGAGGATGTTGGGGCCATCCTGGTGTTCTTGTAGTTTGATTATATACTTGTATTCACTTATTATTTATATTTACTCCATATACATAATTATCATTATATTTTGTTGTGAAGGGCGAATTATTATTATAATTTTTTTTTTCTTCTTTCTCGACTGTAAAAATAATTAAATAATAAAGAATGGCGAAGCTGTCATTTATTTTCAAAAACAAACAAAGCTCAATGCGTTACAAGTCGCAATGGCGATTGACCAGTTGGTTCTTTTGGTACCTAAACGCTCATTATATGGAAGATTACTCGTGGACGCAAGGCCTCAAATATATACAGAAGTATTTAAAAGAAGGTTTCATGTCTTAAAAAGCCTACTGGTTTCTCCTGAGTTTCAAATACGTACTTTAACTCATAATCTCTATGATTTTGCTAAAGGACTCGCTAAACAGCTTGGTACTTATCTGGATACCGTCCCACCTGGGGATAAAAGGGAATGATCCCGAAGATGGGACAGCCAAAGAACCAGCCATTTCCCCACTAGATGTCAAAAACATTTATGCCCCTTCAGCTATTCGCAGCTTCTTAAAATATCGTGCCAAAAACACTCGGCATTGAATTATGGATAGATACTCCGATATATAACAAATTAAATAGTATTAAAAACTATATCAAACAATGGAATACATCCCATAAAAAAAACGGAATAAAAGAAGTTTTTATAACAACACGGAAGATTTACCAAACTCGCCTTACACATGGCTATCATATAATGAGAGAAACCTCACCCGAAGTGTATATCTTGTCATAATAAGTTAACAATCAGACGCATTCTTAAGGAATACTCGCTTTACAAAACCTACTTCCAGCTTGAAAGATAACTCTTGAAAATGCTAAGAGATATCAATTTCAGTGTCAATAAAATAATATTTTTTCTCATACAATATAATTTATTTAAAAAAATAAAATGAACAATAACTATGGAACAGAATACTGTAGACCTTGGATGTTGAGTGCCCAAAAAGAAATAAATTTAATCCAATCTATCATTTATTTCATATTTTTTATTTATTTTGCGTAATCATTCTTTTTGTCTTTGAAAAATATATACTCATTATTTAGATCTGATTCCTTGAATTAATCTTACCACATGTTGCAATCGATTATAACAATACGTGATAATTTCTCGATTGCAAGAGATCTAAGCCGTAATAGAGTGTCCATAAAGAAATCAACATTTAATTCATTAGAATGCTCTTATCGTGTCTAACCTTCTTTGTAGCAATAATTTCACATTCTTTATTTGAATGTTATTGGCTAGAACATTCATTATTTTTTTGTTATATTTAGGACAATTAACGTACCAATTCAACTAATTATTGTTGTAATTTTAATTATACTTTCTGAATTTAAACAGTTAATGAGTCTCTGTGAAGGGGAATAGCAGATAACTGTAGCTATTAAAGTTTTATTTCCGAAACAAGCACCTGACCTATACAGGCGAGGCGGCCAATGATTTAAAGAAATTAATTACAGCTCGTTAATTAATTTAATTACAGGAATGGGGGATGGCCTCAGAATGCTCCAGTAATTACTGAACAGACAACTGACAAGACAACTCTTCACTTGCAATATGGGCCATTTTCCCAGAAGAGGCGAATCAGTTTTATGGCTTTTCTGGCAATTGTATGTGTCCGAATTTTTTTTTTTTATGAACAAGGAGAGGATCATTAGAGTAATAAGGAATTAATAATAGAATAATTATAGCACTATTTTAAGTTTTTGAAAATAAAAAACAAGTATCAAATATCAAATTTTCATTCCCTCACTCTGTTTCAGCTTTTGTTTTGAAACTGTTAAACAATAATAAGTTTAAAATGAATAATGTTTTGGTTTCAGTATTTTCTAGGCTGATAGAGAATGGTTGGATGATTCCAAAAACCCTTAAATCGATTTGCAAAATGGTTGATCGCCTGCTAAAAGCATGTCCTAGGGTTTTGGTTTATTCCCTCACCAGGCCGTATTTTGACCTTTAGCGGAGGGATAAAATATATAAATGATAAATACGGACTTCACTAAATTTCTTTACTTCCAAAGAAAGGGGGACATGCATGGTTAAACGAGTTTAGTTCGGTCTAGCTCGAATTTAACAATTTTGGTGAATTATTATAATTTATTATTTAGCGGTGAAACACATTTAAATTAGATACAGCTATAGCTCTGTAACTAATGATTTTCGATTCGCCTTTATTAGATAATGTTATTTTAAAAAAAAAATGCATTTATTCCATTTACTAGCTTTTCATTCCTTTACCACTTCTACTGTGAGGAAATGAAATATAACTGATGCAAATTAATTTAACTGATTGGATTTAAAGTTAGCCGATTTAATGTTACGTTTTTTCAATTTTACCTCCAGTATTGTCTTTTTTAATCAACTGTTATTTATTTATTTTTTATATATTTATATTTCTAAATTTATATTTGAAAAACGTTAATTCTAAAATAATTTATTGAATATATAATACGCAAATTGGTAATGTGGTAAATAATATAATTTCTGTTCAACATTTTAGCATCTTTCATTTGCATATAACATCCCTTATAAACGCCTCGGAAAAAGTTAACAGAAGAGCTTACAGCTGAGCTGCAAGTATAAAATATTTATTGCTTTACATGTAAAAAAGTAATCTGAATGTTTTTTTAAATATTGTAAGGTAATGTCTGCTGATTTCAGACCTGCAGTAGGACCTTTTCAGGAGAATTACCCATCTACAACTAACAATAACATCATCGCGATTATTTTCTTATTTATTTATTAATAATAGAAATATTGATGAGGTATAGTTGACTGTTAAGTATTAGGAGAAGCAGATAGTTGGGGTATGCAGTCATATAGATACACAGCAATTAAAAAATAAGTTTTTTAATTTGTAATGCCAACGTTTCAACTTGCATTGCAAGTCTTCATGCATTGCAAGTTTTCTTGTAGAAAACAAACAAAAAGGTATGACTAAATAGTAAAAATTATAAAAAACAAAGGTATGAAAAGAATAAATATATAAGAGTAAAGACAATAACATAAAGGTAATATCTAAAGGTAATACATATAGACATAAAGACTATTGAAATAAGATTACAATTAAAATATATTAAAAGGAGTGATAGATAATTAAAAAATTAATGAGTAAATTCAACAATATAATTGCTAAACATAAAAACTGAGTAGATATCAAGTTAATGAAATAGTAAGGGCCAGTTAATGAGTTAATATCTAAAGGCCATTGAGAATAATGCATACAGAATCTGTAATAGAAATATCAATAATAATGATTATCTACTAGAATACATCATTAAGAAGGTAATGAAGGAATAGGACTAGAAATGCGTGATAAAATGCTAGTTTTGCTGATGATTTGGTTCGATTGAGTTTTAATTCTACAATTAAATTAAAGGAATAATTTAGAAAATAATCACTAAAGCCGGTAATTAAATCTAGTAATTAATACCTACAAAACAAAATTTATGGTTAGTAGTAGAAACCTAGGTAAAGATGTTTCAGGAATTTGAATATCAAGGGTCATACAATAAAAAGTATGAAATTCAAGAGGTAATAAAGGGAAGATTAAAAAACAGAAGTGCTTGTTATTTCTCGGCTACGAAACTATTCAGTTCGTATTTACTTTCCAGACATTTAAAAATTAGGATTTATACGTCTATTATATAATCAACTGTTCTTTCTGGATGTTGAATGTGATTTCTTAAGAATAAAGTTTTCATAAATAAAGTACTGCTTAGAATATTGAATTATGTGCATACGGAAGAATTCAGTAGGCTCCACAATATGGAATTTCGGGAGATTTATCCTGTCAATATAGTTCAGGTATTAGCATTGCCACTATTAATATGTGTATGTAAAGATTTAATAATGGCTCGATATCTGAAAATATCTTTTTTAAGCTGTCGTAAACGTCCAAGAGGAAGACCGAAATGTAGATGGGAGAATCGCATGAGGGTATCGCAAAAAATTAAAATCAGGTTTTAAACGCATAATTTAAAACAAACTTCTTTTTTTTCTTTTTTTAATATTGATAACAACAATTTAGTTTTCCAACAGAAAAATCTTGGATTACAAAATTTGAAATTTAAGTTAAAAAAAAAAAAAAAGTAAATCTTCTAAAAGCGTTAAATGAAGGCAGCAAGAATATTTTGTTGAGCCATTTCAAATTTAATTAGATTTTTATTTAATAAGTCCCTTTTTATTCTACATGGAATATCTCGGAATTTATTCTGGAAAAAAACTCAAAAGAGAAAGGAATTCTTTTACGTGGAAATAAAAAAAAACATATATATGTTTAATAAGGTTCTTGAGATTAACAAAAACAACTATTTTGGCGACGTTGATGTCGAGACTATATTGTTCTCATATTCATGCAATACAGTGAAAAAACAGGTTACAATAAAATTATATAAGTTACAGAGGTTATTTCAAAACATAAAGGATGCTACAATATAAATATATAAAAACATGCGTTAGAATATATACTGCATATAATTACAAAATATGGATGAGTATGAAACTACTTACAATGTTACCGATGGGTATACTATTGGTACCTACTACTCAATATAACAAAACTAGTATACAACTTAACAGGGGAATTTTTGAAAAAAAGGTTAGGGATGAGGATTTTTAAGAGTTTCCCCAGGTACAGGTAGACGAAATTTCTGAATTTCTGTGTAATTAATAGATAAATGGTTATTCGTTTATGTTGTATATTATTATATATGAATTTTATTAATCTGAAAGTATTAAATTGGATTAACATGTGTTGGGATTTGGGACGTCTGATTTCTTGTTTATTGCTCTATTTTTAAATTTTAATTTTATAATAAATTTTTTTAATAACTTAATATAATTTTATTGTAACCTGTTTTTTCACTGTAGTGCATGATTATGAGAACAATATAGCCTCGAAACATCGCCAAAATAGTTTTTATTTATTGACTGATTAGTTTTTATTTATTGACTGATCCTCAAGAACCTTGTTAATCATACCATAGTAACAGACTAGAAATATATCCATATATGTATATATATATATATATATATATATATATATATATATATATATATATATATATATATAGAGAGAGAGAGAGAGAGAGAGAGAGAGAGAGAGAGAGAGAGTGAAGGGGGGCAGATATTAAAGATATTAAACTTTTAAATTTATCTGTTTTGGCTCAGGATCGTCTCAAACATTTGACTGGCAGTGTATACGAGAATAGTATAATGAAAATGTTTATTGTTTCTCTGTCTTAATGTTAACTTCGACTGATTAGAAATCGAAAGAAAAAATTTGCAATGCTGGAAGGATGAGGAGAAACAAAATTCTAGATTTTGTTTACTAACTATTTCTGCTGGTCGAAGCTTTATAGAGACAAGACTTCCTGCCACTACTCCTAAGCCAGGACAAGGACTGATTAACATAGTTGGTTGTTGTCCCGTGGAAGAAGATTGGCAGGGTGGATGCCTGACCTAGTTCTGACACAGTCCACCACTCTAACACCGCTATTTGCTTTAGCTAGTTCTTGCCTTCTCTGATCCAGCTATCCTAAACCATTCAAAAAAGAGATAATTACGGTTGTTAAAGTTGGAATCAAATTGCTCGAGTTTGTTATTTTATCAAGTATGCTTATTAAAGTAATGAGGAATAAAAATACTTTCGGGAGTTGGAGACTCAGTGACGTTTGGTATAACCCGATACCCGATCATTATAAGAAAATGAAATCGGAGAACTCCGCCCAAGTTTATTGTCTAACGATGGCAGTTGTCATAACTCATAACTAATGCCCCATTTATCTTCGTCTTTCGATATCAATTTGAGAAGTTTCTTTCCTTTTTGTTCTAAAAGCAATTTATTATATTTTTACATTCTCTGCGTTTGGCTATCTCATTCGATTCAATTACATCACTACTCATTAAATACAATGTTATATATAAAGATACATAAATATTTTACTTTCTAATGTAAAAAATATTATTTATTATTTGAACAAATTTACAATATACAGGGTGAGTACCTGTTATTGTAAAAAAAAAAAAAAAAAAAAAAAATATAGGTGAAAGTAGATAAAAAATGTAAAAAAAAAAAAAAAAATGATGCAGATCTCACCATTCTATTCCAATCCGTTGCAGATATGCGATAAATAATAGACTTTTTTGAGGCAACCACTGTTTTACGACAAAAGCTGTAATATCTCCATCTTGTTCAAATATTTTTTCAAATTTGGAACACATTTTCGTATTTAGCATTAAATTTCCTATAAGAGCTGAGTACATGTAACTTTGTATTTTACAAACTTGGGATCTAAAGAACAGCCTGATCTTCACCTTGTTTAGGGAAGTTACAATGTCTTATATTACTTCAACGTTCACCTTTTTTCCAAAAAAACTATCCACAAAACTGCAAATCTCACAAAAACTTGCAAGTTTAATCAGCTTTCGAATGATATGTTAAAGTAATGATTCTGTTTCGATTTCATGGACTAATTTACTTTTAAAACCAAAAAAACATGGTGTTCTCATTTGGCATACATATCAGTTACTTGTGTAAATCAAATGAGACATTCCCTAATGGAAATGTGCATTTTAAACATAATAAACTCTTCATTGGAATAAAAATCAGAGAAAGCAATTATTGTTAAATAGAAAATAAAGAAAAACCAGATCAAAGGATCATCTGGTGTTATTTCATTTATTTATTATTATTATTATTATACTGGATTTATTTTATTAGATTTTTAATGTAAGATTTAAAACCCAATGATAATAAAAATAGACCTCAATTTTGCCGTTAGCTTCAGAATGCAGATTGTGTTGAAGAATACCACTTTTTGAGGTGAATTTTACGGGCAGAAAATTCTGTTTTTACAGGAGAAGGCATTTCGACCTATCAATGTACATCGTTGGTTTATAAAGAAGAAAAAATATTTAGTACTCCTATACGCTGATAAGGGTTTAAGTATCAGAATCAAATAGCATTATACTTCGGTATAATGGTTTATCATCTCCTAGTTTTTTTCGTTTTTTTTTCGTAAACAAAATATTTGTTGTTTGTTTATTTGGGCTTAACGACCTTATCTACTCCCACTAGGATAGGAAGGACGGGTTAAACTATAGGCTACCTATTCTAGCCATAGAGGAAGGTCAAGATTTATTCGTGGGTTCGCCCGCCCAGGTGGGATTCGAACCCACGACCTTCAGTACCGAGCCCGCTAAGACCCTCCTCCAACTTACTCGGCCACTAAGCCCACTGACAATATTTTCTTGTTTTGTTATAGTTACTAATTTAAAATTCTAATTTTATCTCCTTGAACTGAAACTCAGTTATATTTTAAGGGATTTATGAGTTAAAAAATTAAATTTGAAAAATTTTGAATTTCATTCGATTATTATTAGATGATGGAGGTTTATTTTATCATTGAGGCCTAACATAAGAAGTAAAAAGTAATACTAAAAACCCGTTCACAACTCAATTTGTTTCCACATTTCTGCCAACGTTGGCGGACTGGACTATAAATTGCTATAGTTCGACAAGTTATTCACAGAAAGAGGGTAATTTTAACTGAAAATTAAAATGTTTTACGTTAATAATTTCTTTTATGGTCGGTAATTGAAACTCTTCATTAATTAACTTATGTTTTTTTTCTTTCAAAGGAAGTTCCCTTAACTATTTTCCTAATAATTCCATTTTGGAATGATTCCAACCGCTTTATCATAGTTTTTGACAGATGAAGGAACATCGGTGCTCCATAGAGTAATTTCCGTCCTTAAAACACATTTATAAATTATTAGCTTGAGACTTAGAGAAACTTTGTTACTCAAGAAATGAGGATTTAAGATGCCCAATAATCTTTCTACCATTGTTCATTTTTTACCATTTTGTATATTTTAACAACTTCTGCTTTCCAAAATTAGCCGAGTTAGCGAAAATTTTCCATTCGATCGGAACTTTGGAGTAAATTAATCACTTACTTCATCCCTATCTGAATTAAAAGAAAATTTTCTTTATTACTAAATCGTAAATCCTATTTATATCGTACTTGCGTCCCCCGTCGTGGCTTCGCCCACTCTTATAATATCAAGAACTTAAATAATTTATTCTAATAATTGAAGTTTTATTTCTTAATCGATAAAAATCTTGTATTGAACAATGCAATCGAACTTTGTTTCTACAATCATATTTTCAAGCTTAGTAGTAACGTTTAACATTGTAAAAATTGCACTGATTAGGTTGTTGAGAATTAAATAAAAACATCATTTGACAACCCATTTTTAATGTATGCGTTTGTAATCCAGATGATTATTTAGAAACCCTTGTGGATACTATCAGTACAACAAAAGGAGTGTAAATTATATATTTACACACAATATTAAAAAGGAAATGATCGACATTTTGATTTCGTAATAAGTTCCATTCGGCTAAAATAATTTCATTGATTTCATCTGGTTGGATCTTTATTTCAAACCATTAAAAAATATATGACAGCGTGGCACTCAATATTGTTAATTTTTATTATAGTAAATTTTAATATTTCTAAATCTTCCTAGACCTGTGAAAACGATGTAGTTAAAATTCGGTACAAATAGGTTCAGTAGTTTTACCATTTAACCTTTATTGCAAAATGGCGCCAACTACATGTTGGTCGATTCGCAATCTTCACTGGATTCTACATGTCACTCCACATATTTAACACTTTTTAATAATTTAATTGATAACAAGTAAATTTTGTTATGTAACGCCCTACCATTGTAACCTCTCATGTAGAATGGCGCTCGCCACCTATCGGTCAATTTTCCAACTCCACTGTTATCCGCATATTATCGCTTTTTTAATAATAAATAAGCAGAAAATAAAGATGATGAGGTTGAAATTTGGTAAAGGTTGGTTCAGTGTTTCTCTTTGTTGATGATCGCAAACAAAAAATAGCTCGTTCTTTTAAATAATAGTATAGATTATATCTTTATCTTTCGAGGTGGTGATTCATTTCCTTGGATAAGCACTTTCTTTTGCGATGTCCATTCGACTCGGTCACTGTCTGAAGTTATTTCTCCAAGGTATCAGCAATAAGGACTATATCGTCCGCAGATTTGAGTGCTTGTTCAGCAATGGGCGTGGATATCTTAGTCCCTATTATTAAGAACGCACAGAGCTGTGTGGTACAGTTTTATTCAAATACAGATTAATACTGAACAGTGTTAATGCTTCTTTATAATTTTTTCTTTTTTTTTTTAACACAAATGTATTTTATTTGACATTGTTCTAAATGACTAAGTATAAAATAATAACTTGCAAGATTTAATACTTTCTAAAATACTGGTATGAATTGTATAAAGGATATTAACGGAGGACGAGGTCAGGTGGAGACTTGATTTACGACGAGGAGGTTATGTATCTGATTGAAATATTAGTGCAGAATTAGCGCGCCCTGGCGGCCTATCAGTGATCTATATTGCCCTGGCATCTTCCCCCTCTGTTGCTAACTTTGCTCCATCATGTACTAAATGTACCATTCAATCATAGCAATAAATCAGCGATAACAACACCTCGGTAGTCCTAAATTGTCAGATTTAATCTTTAATATTTTGTATCTGTGTCCATTACAGCTATAGAAAGCATTTAAAAATAATATTTGAAAGAGAATTATTATTATCACTTCGAAACTCCATAACTTATGTATGCAATTATATCAATAGCTACTTTTTTAGTCCTACTATATTTTCCAAGAAATTAAAAACAAAACAAAACATTATTTTACCCTGAGTGATATTCATATAAAATCATCCTTGAATATATATTTTGTGGATTTGTTAAGAGGGGTCAGTCAAAGGAATAAACCGTAAGAATTGTTAAAAATAACGTCAGATTATTTTGTTATGTCAACGTTCAACGGACAAAGCATTGATGGCCTTCATCAGGACAAATAAATAAATAAATATAAAACTAAATAAAAAATTTATTTATTTATATACATATTGTCGCTTGAGGTACGCATGATGTCATAGAAGCATCAATACAATTAGGGTTGACGAATTAATTGCCTGAAGACAAAACAGATCCTTTAGAAAAAAAAAAGGTGTATATGAACTAAAATGAAATGACTGTGAAGCTGATTACACAGGAAAAACTGGAAAATCTGTTAATCAAAGATTAAAAGAAGATATAAAGGTATACAATAATAAGACCCAGGGCTTATCACTCCTGCCGAAATATTTACACATCTAAATGCCTTTTCAAAAATCTAAAAATAAGACACTACAACACTGTAGTCAAACCAGCTGTTCTGTATGCCTCCGAGTGCCTTGTAATGGCCAGGAAGGGCCCACTCAGGAAGCTGAAGATCAAAGAGAGGAAAATCCTGAGGAGGATACTAGGACCAGTCAGGGAAGAGAATGGCACCTACAGGATACCGCACAATGATGAGCTGTATAAATAACAGGAGGATATCCTGACATGCATAAGGAAAAGGCGACTGGCATTTTATGGAAACTTGGCCCGCATGAATCCCAAAAGATTATCAAACAGAATATTTACTGTGGCAGGTAGAGGCAAGGCTTCCAAGAGCAAGTGGATCACATCAGAGAAGTCAGACCTGGAACAACTAGTGATCCCATTCGTTAAACAAAAGACCGACTGCAGTTCCGACAAGCTGTCCGACAGGGAGTTTTTCCAGTATCCCTTACCATTAAGAAGACCACATGGACAGAAGAGAGAAAGCTGGCTCATAGTCAGAAAATGAAAGAATTCTGGAAGAGAAAGATGATCCTCGCCGAAAAGTAGCTACGAGCCCATGATCTGTAGTGGCCTCTCAATTATTGATATTTACAACTGTACAAAATAATATACATTAGGTAAATGTGTTGATAGTGACTAAAATGGCATGTAAATAACTTGTGAAGAACTACTCATCAGTAGCACTTCAATAAACTCTACACTAAAAGGTCTCTAGGCCATTTTCTTTTCAGACGCCTCGTAGGATTATCGGGAATGAAGAGGGAAGCAAGTTGGGGTACTAGTGGATTAGAGTGGTTATGGAGCTTACTATGGAAGGATGCATATCTGGGTTGGGCTAAATCAGCAACATATGGAACATTAAGGACTTTATGGATAAGTTTATTGGTCACAAAATAAGGAGCATTGAGGATTTTTCGAAGGATTTTGGATTGTAAGGATTGGATACGAGATGAATTGGATGGTTTAGTGGAGCCCCAAAGCTCAACTCTGTACGTCCAAATAGGTCTTATCACAGTCATGTAGATGAGTCTTACGTAATTTATCGGAAGCTTTGAACGTTTGTCTAGTAAATGTTGAAGTAGTCTGTAACGGCGAGCAGTTTCTTGTCGTTTTAGTCTTGTATGTGGATTCCAAGTAAGACATTTGTCCAAGTGGAGTCCTAGGTAGCGGATCTGTTCAACAGGGATTAGTGGAATATCATAAAAAAAAAAAAAAATCATAAAAAAAAATAAATAAACAAATAAATTAAAAAAAAAAAAAAAAAATAAGACCCAGAGTTCCAACTTCGCTATCCATTTGAATGAAAATAACCATAAATGATACGAAGGTTCGGGAGTAAAACTAATACATCAAGTAGAAAACAGTCTAAAATTAAATATTTATGAATCATTAGAAATAATGAAATCATTCGGAACCAATCCAGGTTTTTGTTTAAATAACCAGAACAATTTTTCTAATTGTCCCATTTTAAATTTCTCTCCAATATGAACGAAACCAACCAGTCATAGGAAAATCTACCTGACCCTTTCGCGTCTGCGCATTTAGTCCACTATAGTTCCTGATATCTTTCAGAAGCCCGTTTGTCTCTTTAGGTGAGTGTAGTTGATTTCTTGCGTTACATTAAAAAAATAAATATATAATATTTATATTATCTATTTAGTAAAGTGGTGATGTTTTGATATTTTTGTAGTAGTTTAGAATGGATAGTGAATGTTCAACATTCATTAAAAGAACTAATTTTTAAATTAAAAGAATTCCTGTAGGAGTGACAATTAATTAATCATTCATAATTGTATAATCGATACCTTGGACTTCAACAAAAGTGCGAGAATTATGTATACATCCATGAAAATATTACCGATGAAGAAACAAAGAAGTTAAGAGTGTTTCAAGTTTACCTGTTAAGAGCCACAAGCGAACTCTGTTGAAGACACTTGAGCAACCAGATAACTTAATAAGTTGAAGTAAGATGTTCCACGAAGAAGTGGCAGTTAACGAAGCTTGAAGGAAAACTAACTTAGAGAGAGGCATTTCCGGGTAGGGCCTTCCAGGAAGGTACGGGTCAGGATGTCTCTAGTTCGACTCTCTACTTTATAATCATTAATTAATGTCTAATAACATTATCCTTATATACAGTTTACAGATCCTGAAGTCAATGACTGCTATTCTGCCTTGCTAAGAAAAAAAAACTTAACGACAAAAACGGTCAAAATTCAGATTTTTATTTTAATCGATTCCAATATATTATGAAATTAATTCAAAATATTAAAATTGCAAATAAATAAACTCCTTAATTTGTCTTAAGATCCATAAAAATATACGATAATTTAAAAGATTCTATGTCATAATTTTTATATATAATTCTAAGCTAATAAGCCATAGGGTCCCTCTTTTTAATGAAAAATAAATTTTATATATTTTTCGTTAGTAAAATCATATGTAAATCCTAAACAGAATTAAAAAAACACGATTAAGATCATGGCAGCCACAAAAATATCAAAAAATGCCCAATGCTCTTCCAAGGAACTTGCCATAACCACTTGCTATTGACATTAAGACTGGTCTTTTAAATATATATATATATATATATATATATATATATATATATATATATATATATATATATATATATATAACATGTAAAGAACCAATCAAAATTCTACATTAGAAGGTCTCTCGGCCATCTTCTTTTTAGATGCCTCGGAGAATTATCAGGAATTGAGTGTGAAGCTAGCTGGGAAACTTGTGGATTCGAGTGAGCATGGAGTAAAGTGTCGAAGGACAGGTATCTGGTTCGGGCCAACTCAGCAACATATGGAACATCAAGATCTTCATTGATAAGTTTATTTGTGACCATAATAAGGAGCATTAGGGATTTTACGAAGGATTTTGGATTGAAGGATTGGGTAAGAGAAGAGTTGAAAGGTTGAGAAGCGCCCCAAAACTCAACTCCGTATGTCCAAATGGGTCTAATTACTGTCATGTAAATAATTCTTTTGTAATTTTTTGGAAGCTTTGAACGCTTGTCTAGTCAATTTTGGAGTAGTCGGAAAAAACAACAACAATGAAACTAATGCAGTAGTTTAATGATTTATGGTTTCATAAATTTATTTAATTTATGGTTTTAGATTGTATGAGTGAGATAGAGATAAGTTGAGATAGAGATAGAGATAAGTAAGATAGAAATAAGTATGAGTGCGGTCAAAGAATGTCGTTTGCTCGACAACTGTTATTAGCAAATTGAGATTGTAAGTCTAGAAAAGTAATAAGCAAATTTTATAAATACTTTTGCCACTAACGAATAGTTACCGAATTGATAATTACCTCCCTGATGTTGTACGATCATTTATGATTCTGGTAGATATATAAAAAAAACAATATCCCCATAAAAATAACTTATTAACTAAAACACAATCTTTCTAACATGAAATTCCTTTTGCTAGCTTTTGCTTTTAAAGTACGTAAATATTTATTCAGAAAATATCTTATCTTAAATCAATTCATTTTGCTTTTTACTTTCATATATATTTTATAAGTTATGACAGGATTTAAAAAGCTTGCTAGAAAGCTTTCTACCATAATAAAGGGGGTTACAACTTCATAAAATCTTTTAATTTTATAATGTTATTGTGATTTTTCTATACTTTACTTTTATGTGTGACTTTTATATTTTAATATACTTTATCTCTCTCTCTCTCTTTCTCTCTCTCTCTCTCTCTCTCTCTCTCTCTCTCTCTCTCTCTCTCTCTCTCTCTCTCTCTCTCTCTCTCTCTCTCTCTCTCTCTCTCTCCCTCTCCCTCTCCCTCTCCCTCTCCCTCCCCCTCTCTCTTTTTCGTGTGTGAATTAGATTGATAACAATAGAAGCTTTGAAGGTAATTAACCCTTCTGTTTTCCTCTACCTAGAACTTAGAGAGCTAAGTCTAATTACTCAGCTATTGAAACAATAGATCAAATACAATAGAGGCTAATAATATTGCCTGTGGCACACCCGAGCCTCCTTGCGGTCCAGGAGTCCTTTGTCCTCACAGCTAATCCTACACCGTAGGTGAGGTAGGGGGGGGGGTTAATTAATTAATTCCTTTCCTAACTCTTCTATCTTGAACTAATAAATTTAGTTTGATCCATTATTAGAAGTTTGATCCATTACAACGAATTAGAGGCAATATACTCCTCTATTCCTCGGTAGGGGATAGTAAATCAGGAATCCAAACAACATTAATTAATTGTAATTAATTTTATTGTCAGAGTGGGTATAATACCTCGAGGACAAACTGCAGTATGGCAGTCTGATAGGAAACCGAAGGTTCCTGAAATAGTTAATGAAAAGTAAATAAACCCTTCTTTACATATCTAAGGTCTTTTGTATTTTATATTTTATATATTTTTGGTAAAGGTGCTATCTTTATTTGCATCACGATTGCGATAGTTTGTAAATACATGGATGCACCGGTTATTCGAAATGATTGGTAGCTACTCCATGATTGGTTAGTCCATTTGATTGTTGGTCATTTAATAACCATCTGCTCATTTTAGTTCCGACAACTCGAAGTTTTTCGCCGTATCAGTTTGATGCAAAACTGATGTTGTTTTCTCGTCTAAGTGACAAAAAAAAAAAAAAAAAAAAAAAAAAAAAAAAAAAAAAAAAAAAAAAAAAAAAAAAAAAAAAAAAAAAAACACATGCTTTAAATACAACATAAAACAAAATATTTTATTTTTTTATTATTAGATTTTAGAATTGGTTCTCTCTTTCGTGGTTGAATTATATAAATTTATTAAAGAAAAAACGTCGTTACAATATTATGCTATTATTGTTGACATAAATATTTTATTCTCAAAGTGCACAATTAATTTATTTACCTTAAAATTATTAATTATTTTTTGCATTTAAATATATATTATACATTTATACTATTAAACTATTAATTCAAAGCATATTTTGAAATTATTGAGACTTTAATGCAGCTGAGGATAGAATTCAATTCTTCAAATCAAATCATTTACTATAATTACAATTACTTGTTGAAATCCTCCTCGACTTACGTGTCACAAATTTATGGACCGGCCAAAAAAATCTATATAAAAAAACAACAAACATCCCTATCTAAAATATTAAGTCTGATAACAATCACCCTTCCTTACGTGTCAAACGAAACGATACTTACGCTACGATACGCTACAGACAGACATACGTATTCCTTCGGTTAAGAACCATTTTCATCAAATTTACACACATTATTATGACAAATTACGTGGAAACTCTAACAAAAAAGGAACCGGATGACCTTATCATGTCTGTTGTTATTTACGTAACCTTACACTTACATGATGCCTACAAATGTATTTCAGTTGTGAATACAATTTTTCTGTTAAAAAACATTTAGCAAATATAATTGAAACTCCTTTCTGTTACTCCAGCTCTTAGAAGTGTCCGCGTGCAACAAAGCCATCTAAATACACGAGAGTTATAATTGCATTGCATGATCGTGTGCAACACTATTGTTTCTCAACATTACGCCAAGTGTTTTGCTGATGTAGTAGGTCACTGGTGTTTTGGTTCGTAAATCCATTTTCAAAGTTTAAGAATTTGAGTTATGTATAAAAGTTAAAATTATAAGAGAAAGATTTAAAGAGAATTAAAATTTATTAAAATTAAATAAATTTAAAATTAAATTTAAAATTAAAGTTATAAAGTGTTTCATTTCAAGATTAGATAATATGGTTAACATTTTAAATCAATATAATATAAATAATGTGAATATCACTAATCCTAGTAAACATTAGTGTAAAATATCAAATACTGTATGATAGAAATATATTTTGTTTTTTATTAAAATACTTAAAATGATTTTAAGTCAAATGGGAACGAAACGAGTAAAGAAAGTAGTACAATCGATTTCTCCCTGTCTGGAAAAAAACAACAGATAATGGATTTGTCAATATATAATCTACTGCTTTAATATCTACTGCTTCTGATAAGAAAAATTTCGGCAAACTTTTGATCCAAGTAACTCCAACAGAGCTAGAGCGTGTCAAAAAAAAAAACCCCTAAACTTAGAAAATTTAAGCAAAACGTGACTTTATTCATTCCAACCAATATAACTCCTAAACGGTAGATCTTAGCGACAAATGTAATATAACAAAAAATTCTCCATTACATTTTAATAACAATGACTGTCGTTAAATTTTCGATCCGAACAACACCGACAAAGAGCGTGTCAAAATATTACATTCTTGAGTGTGATAAAAAAGTTTAAGTTTAGGTTGCCATGACTACGCTTTACGTTAGAAAAATAAAAAAAATATCGATAGAATCCCAGCCAAAAGTGTTTTGAAAAAAAAAAATAAAGAAAGTAAAATGAGAAATTTTTATTTGTTGAAAACCCTCTATTCCTTGTTTTGTTTTAATTAATTTGAAATTTAATTAGAGTACATTTAATTTAAGCAAGACGTAGATGGGTAAAGTGAAAGATGGAAGTATCGAACACCATTCTGTCTTTTTCTTGTTACAGAACTCTGTTAAAAAAGGAATGTTAGTAAAGTTTTTTGAAAATATGATCATTGAACCTTTAAATACATATGAAGAATATATCATAAACCTATATATGGTGATACGTACAAACACGTGCACGTGTGTGTAGGTTTTCAATCAACCTTATTGCTCCGCAAATAATACTCTTTTTCCAAAAACATTTTAAAATAAAATAGTGCAGAATAATTTAAGACAGTCTCATGGTCATTTATATACATACACACACACACACACACACACAAACTGAAGGAAAATGTATTATCTTCAAATCACAATATCACAAATAAGCGGTGGAAGGAATTGTCAATGATCATGATCAGATTTTAGGTAATGAGGAAAAAACGCTCTTAGATGCCTCTTAATTACCTACTAATAAGTACTTTACATGACAGCAATTAGACCTATTTGAAAATCCTATTTCAGTTGAACTTGGAGCTCCGATAAACCATCTATCTACTCGTATATTCGTCTTGTATTCCATCCTTGCAATCCGGAATCCTTCGAAAAATCCTTAATGCTTCTTACTTTGTCACTAATAAACTTTACCATAAAGACCTTAATGTTTCATAAATTGATTAAAACATGAATTGATTTAGCCCAAATCAGGTAACTATCTTTTCATAGTAAACTCCATAACCATTCAAATTAACTATTCTCTCATCTTGTTTCCCGAACTATTATGAACGTTGTAATCTCATTTACTTGATGAATTTTATTTTATATATTTGTAAATTTCAACAAATGGATAAATAAAAAAAAAAATATGAGGGTTCGATGTTAGGGCGACTGTTTCAGCGCGGTCGGTACAGAAAGTCGTGGATTCTTATTCCACCTGGGTTTCGTGAAGAACCCAAGAAATGAGTCTTGACTTCTCACCCTCTCTACAATAGGTTATATCTATATGAATGTAGGGTGTAATTATATCTAGTATAATTATAAGATTTATAATTGTATGTTTAGTATAATTATATGCAGGTTATACTTGTAGGATAACACCTCCTTTCTGTTTTAGTTGGAGTACAAAAAGGCATTCGGCCCCTACGAACTGTAATTTCGGTGATTATTAAGGAAAAATTAAGGTGAGGCTAGTTAATAAATGGGCCGCTTCCTGTAGTGGTAGGTAGTCCTTGCTACATTTGAAATTAATTTAATATCAATATTTTTTAAATCAGTTGCCATTCAATAAAGGGGGAGCTCATCAGAAGATTGTGTAGGATGCCTTTCAATATTTCAGCCGATCCTACTTTAAAATTCGCAGGAGCATGCCCTCATAAATATTTTATTAGAAACATCTCCCAACTGAATGTATCGTCTTCCGCTCTGGCATATTTCAAAAGAAAATGATTTCGCGAAGGGCAAAATAACATGTGTAATAGTCTCTATTTTAAATTTTTTTCTTTTATATCAAAATAATGATATCGAACATCCGTTGGAACAACGACGTAACTGTAAAAATGGTTAAAAAATATTACTAACATTAATACGACAGTGCTTCCAAAAGCTTAATTATCGATAGAAACATAGAAACATAGAAACTGAATTGTAGTATAGCATATCCACAAGTTTACATGGATATTACTTATGGCTATTATGATAGTTAAGAGAATTTCATATCAGTTTCTCGCTTTTACAGCATCAAAACAGAATTGGATAAAATCACTTTTACCTTGGTGATAAAACTACCACTTCTTGTTCCATTAACTCCTTATTAAATTACAATGAGCTCAGTTACATCCCTTCCACATTATGTTTTCAACGGCGATGTTCATACAAGTCTCCTAGTCCCGTTTAAACTTATGGGAATCTCATTTGTACCGTTTCAGCATTATTTGTCTCTGATAACTGCTTTTGTCATTGTTTATTTGTTTTTAATGAATCATATTTTTTTACAATTGTAGGAAACTTGTAACTGCTGATTATAAATAAAAAATAAAATTCTATCGATGCATTTGTGCTTTACACAATTATAAATTTTCAAGTATTTTTTTTAACTTCAAAATTTTTATTCGGACCTGTTATATGAATTCAAACAGCAAATGTAACAGAAAACATCGAATTGGTTGGCATGGGTATGTTACGTGGCCAATACATTCCATGTAAATTTAGAATAGAAATAAGACAGGAGTTCTTCGTATTAATGGAGAACAATATAATGGCAATTTTTTTTTATTATTGACATTCCCCCCTATTTTTTAAAATATACACATTTCTTCTATTTCTTCGTATCGATAAATTGCATTTTTTTAAAAATCAAGTATATGTTTTTCTTATTTTCAACCGACAAAAAAAAAAAAAAAAGGAGGTTCTCAACTCGTCTGCATTTTTTTTTTGTTTGTATGTTACGCGACTACTCCGTCAATTCTGAATCGATTTTGATGATTCTTTTTTTGATCGGTAGGTCATACTTCAGAGGTGGTCCTATTAGAGCTTTAATGAAATCAACTCAGCGATTTTTCAGAAAAAGAACAAAACAGTTAATAATAAATCAGTGTTATATAACCTTCCACTATATTCCATGGTTACTAAATCTAAATTATTAAGAAAAATAATATAAATATACAGTCAACCCTCGATGTGTCGAATTTTGAAAAGCCGAATCCTAAATAAGTCAAACAAAATCTATGGTCGTACGTATTACTCGTAAATATCATCTCAACAAGTCGATTTCAGACAAAAAAACGTGAAAAATTGGGTCAATATGTCGAACTGAAAATAGGGGTCAAAAGAGGGATCTTATAGGACTTCCACTTTTATCAATGGAACTATTGAAAATCATCGTCTTTATAACTCGAACTCAAATTAAAAGTATTTCATGGGTAATTTGTTTTCCTGTTTCCTGTCATTGTTTACCAATTCAATTCATAGGCACACCAGTCACTAATTGGTTACTTACTCGAGTGGTTTTACAATGGCTGCTGAAAATCCTCTCAATTAACGAAAAGTTAAGATGATTTGCAAAGTGGGGAAAGGAAATAGTTGTTAGGCATTTGTTGCTAGTGAATTCCGAATTCTCTTTCAACCGTCCTAAAGAATAAAGATGGCAGTAAGTCTACTATTAGGTGCCGTCAGAAAAAAACGCAGTTCAGTGATGTTAAACGTTATATGATTAAGTAGTTCCGGGTATTTTATTTTCTGTATTAATGACTTTATATGTATGTACGAGCAACACGCATATACCCATTAGTGCAAAATATAAATAATGATTTCAACTACAATTTTGCGTTTAATTTTCTCATTTACATGAAGATAAGTCGAATGATAACCTCGATAACTTGTTGTTCAATTAGTCGAACTTTAGTTAAGTCGAAATATTTTTCAAGTCGTTGAAGACGAGATGACAGTATAAACAAAAATACACTCACCACTAATAAAAACAACTAAAAAAAAAATAATTTTTAGGAAAAAAACAAAAACCGACTCCAAAAGTAACTAATCATAAATTGTAAATAGGTATATATATATAAGTATCAATAATTTCCTTGATTGCCATTTAATCCTCGAAGTAATTAAAATATTATACTTTTTAGTTCAAATTTGTAAATGTATGTTTAATCTTGAAGTCGGTTTTTGCTTTTTTCTAAAAATTATGTTATTATAAACAGTTAACGCAGAACCAATATTTCTAATCGCCATTGTGGATTAGTCTCAGTATCTACGTGAACCTTCCTTAGAGAGGTTGTATCTGTTTAAAATAACAGAATTACGTTCATTTCCGTAACAATGAGAATTTAAGGAAACCCAAAATAGATGGTTGACTGAACAAACAATGATAGAGCTAGCTGCAGTTGTTTTGAAACAATAGCCTGTCTAGTCTAGGATAGAGACGTCGCACACTGGTCCGAATAACGAATCTAGCTTATCGAAAATCTTAGAACTTATTACAAACATGTCCCAAGTAACAATTTTTTTTTTTTTGTAGGTTTTTTAAAACTATTTATCGATATTTACGACTGTGTACATTATATAAAACAAGTGAATTCAAGGAAAATTAGTACAATTACATCAAGAATTGAGTGCGAAACTAGTTGGGAGACGAGTGGATTCAAAAGATTACGAAGTTAACTATCAAAGGACAGACATCTTGTTTGGGATAATTCTGGAACATCTGGAACATTTACATCTTTACGGATAAGTTTGCATGTGACATAATAAGGAGCATTGAAAATTTTACGAAAGGTTTAGTAGAATAGGGAGGTTTAGTTTAACCACAAAGCTCAACTCTGTGTGTTCAAATGGTTCTACTGCCATGTAAATTAGCCTTTTGTTATTTGATGGTAACTTTGAACGCTTGTCTAGGAAATGAAGAAGTAGTCGAGCAGTTTCTTGTCTTTAAAGTTTGGTATTATTGTGGGTTGTTTTAATGAGAAACACGATGGTAACACCAGATTTAAGCTATCTTATTTCTTCGAAATGATATTTACGTGTTATTTCATAAGAAGAAAATTCAACGGAACTTTTTGCAATAAAATTATATCATTAATTTGAAAAATACACTTTGAATGAAAAAGAGGAACATTTCAATTGTGAATTGGTACTTCTATAATAGGAAACACCACTAAATAAAAATTAAAACACACATTGGTAAATAAAAAATAAAAAAATGAACCGGTAGTTTAATTTGATCACAATGATATATCAATTAGTGATCTTGGGTAGTATAGTTTTTGATGCGTACATTACAATGTACAATTGAAAGTACGAGCAACGTGATTTCAAAATTTCAAGCAAATGCAATATTAAAAACGAGAAAAAAGAGACTTATCAAAAGGGCAGTGACTACTTCTGAACCTGACAACGAAAAATTAAATAATTACCAGCAATGCAAGTAGACACAACTACCAGGTATGCAAGTTTAAAATGTCGTTTTAATTCCAATAGAATGCGCTCTTAGCCTATTGAAGGATTTGCTTATCTCTAAACGCTATTTTGTTTGTTAGTCATTTGTTTACAAAAGTCAGTTGTTTTTAAGTCGTTTACGTGGACGTATCATACCTTTCTTTGGTGTTAAAAATGTCTAATTTTAAGCCAAATAAAGAGCATTTGCGGCATGTCATGATTTTCTTATTTAATCATAAGAAAAAGGCATCTGAATGTCATCGAATTCTTGTTGAGACTTATGGCGATGTTGCTCCAACCGTCAGGACATGTGAACGTTGGTTTCAAAGTTTCAAACGTGGTGATTTTGATGTTACTGATCAAAAACGAGAAAATCGACCAAAAAAGTTTGAGGACTTCGAATTGCAATCTTTATTAGACGAAGACAATACCCAAACCCAACAAATGATGGCAGAACAGTTGAATGTCACTAGGCAAGCCATTTCCGATCGCCTGAGAGCTATGGGAAAGATTCAAAAGGTTGGAAAATGGGTTCCACATGAATTGGACGAACGACAGATAGAAAAACGAAAAACTGTGTGCGAAATGCTGCTTTTACGCCACGAAAGAAAGGGTTTTTTTTTTTGCATCGAGTTGTAACTGGCGATGAAAAATGGATTTATTTTCAGAATCCCAAACGAAAAAAAATCATGGGTAACGCCAGGACAACCATCCACATCGAGTGCAAGACCGGATCGTTTTGGGAAGAAGACAATGCTGTGTGTGTGGTGGGATCAGAAGGGAGTAGTCTACTACGAGCTTCTCAAACCCGGCGAAACAGTCAATACCGAGCGCTACCGACAACAAATGATCAATTTGAGTCACGCATTGATCGAAAAACGCCCAGAATGGGCTCACAGGCACGCCAAAGTCATTCTTCAGCATGATAACGCTCCTGCACATTCAGCCAGATTGACTAAGGAAACGATTTCTTCGCTTGGTTGGGAACTCCTACCCCACCCGCCGTATTCACCTGACCTGGCGCCTTCTGATTATCACCTCTTCTCATCGATCGGACACTCATTGGCGGAGCAACACTTCAACAATTTCGAAAACGTACGAAAATGGCTCGATGAATGGATTTCAAATAAAGATGAAGCATTCTTTTGGAATGGTATCCATATATTGCCCGAGAGATGGACAAAATGTGTAGAAAGCGAGGGTCAGTACTTTGAATAAAATATATTATACTTTTTTTTAAATTACTGTGTATATATTTTAAGAAATAAACGACATTTTAAACTTGCATACCTGGTAATTGTATTAAACTGTCAATGTATAGCAGTTAGGTAACATGTGTTTGAAACATGTGCTGGTTCTAATTTGGTTTCCTGAAGTTTAAAAAAATTGAAAGATGGTGTTCTTCGTTATTTTTTTTTTTCACTTTATTAACTATATCCACACCTGTCACACTATTCGTGACAATAAGCGGATGTGATATAAAAAAAAATTATCTAAAAATTGGCATGTCAGGCATGAGGGAGTTTAGCACCCAGCGGTGCCTACTCCAGTTTCTTTATTTTGAATCAAATCATTAATAACCACTTTTTTATTTATTCATTTATTTATTTTTTATGACTGAGAAGTTGTGAAATAGTTGGTTAAGAAGTGGTTTAGGAATTAGGAATCTGTTTACTAATGCCCGTTCACTTATTTTTGTTTTGTTTTTTTACGTTCTCCCTGTCTTTGTGCCTTTGTTCTGGACTGAGGAACATGCTACCATATGTTCGTAGTACCTTTCATCCGGAAAATGTTTTTCAACTTTGATCCCCTACATTCGTAATTTGGACCACTGTGCGTAGAGTTACAATCGAAACATGGTTTTGAGTGAACACCGAATGAAAGTTTTTTTGTCTACTTTGTTCTTACATTATTTTATCAGAAAAGCTAAAGACCTGAAATTGCCAGTGATTTAACTTATTTAGAAAATAAAAATCTTGTTTCGGCGTTTACTAAAAATCATGTTTTTTTTTACTTAGTGTGTTTCACTTGTAATCCCACGATATAACTATATATCTATATATATGTGTGTGTGTGTGTGTGTGTGTGTGTGTGTGTGTGTGTGTGTGTGTGTGTGTGTGTGTGTGTGTGTATGTGTATAAACTTTTCCACTTGTTTTATATTGACACATTATCTTGTAGCGAGCGATTGGTCCAATATGACAACCCTTTGTCGGTGACTGTTGTAATAGGCTGCAGTCAGCCGTGACTTCAATGGCAGTTTGTTCGCTGAGGATTGTGAAGCGATGACATGGAGCCAATAAAGTAGTATGCTATCAATGCCAGGGGCAGTTGGGCGTAGCCTCTATGTACCCCCGGCCCTGTCTTGTCAACTAGTCACCGTGACATTATAGATAGCTATTGAGTGGTTCGTGAAAAAGAGGAGAGCAAATAGTCTTGTAGTTGTTACAGTTGTGGATGGTTTCTTATAAAGAATGAAACGTGATTTTTAAAAACTGCGAGTAATTTTCGTTGTTTAGTGAATTATTAGAATTATAATTATATCGCCAAAACTGTTTCACTATATATGCTCAAAGCTATCAATTGTTTAAAAAAAAAGTTAATATAATGGGATGAGTTAGAAAAAATAACCGTTTTCTTTGTGTTTGAACTTTGCATCGTAATTTCTCTCTTACATACATTCGGGAGCTAAGAGTTGTGATAAGAAGTTCATGTGTACTTCTTACTTCTTTAGTACTTTGTACTTTGTACTTTATTGGAAGTTTTCTGCAGCTGAAGCCGCTCGTTTAGTTGTTGAGTTTGAGGATGACGACTCTTTGAATGAAAGGACGGTGAGAAGGTGGTTCCAAAAATTTAATGAAGGTGATTTGAGCCTTGAAAGGAAATCAGGATCAGGGCGTGTTTCAGTAGTCAATCAGGACGCTCTGCGCTTCAGAGGTCTATTCAGAACAACTGCAGACAATGTACGATGTTTCGTTCAGCGGTATCCAGGTTTAGTCAATAGGAAGCAAGTCTTGTTCCAAAAAGATAATGCCAGACTCCACATCTCACGCCTTACAAAATAAAAACTAGCTAATTTGTATGGAATCGAGCTTCTCCCTCACCCGGCATGTAGTTCAGACCTAGCGCCATCAGACTACCACCTGTTCAGATCAATGGCTCATTTCCTTCGTAGAAAAACATTCAACAACTTAAATGAAGTTTAAAATGGGGTTAGTGAGTTCTTCGATTCAAAACACAAACAGTGGTACCATCAAGGGGTTCTACAACTGGCTTCCAGATGTCGTCAAACCATAGAGCACAGTGGTTTATATTTTGATCATTAAAAACCTTGTAAGTAGAAGAAAAATAGATTTTGATTTTTACCTATAAAACGGTCATTTTTTCTGACTCACCCCACTAATTAAATAAAATATAATAAATACTTAGTTTCTTGTACAGTTACATCAATAACCATCTATTGCTGAATTCCACCTAATTTCATTTTTCGTGTATGAAACTATTTGGCCGACCGCAAGTTTAGGTTAGGGTGTCGCAGGGTATCTCACGGTGAATTTTTTGGAAAAAAACTGGTGGCCACCATTTATCTAAGTTCAGAACCTGTATCGGAAAATGAATATGAGGATGAAACGGTAGTTTCAGCTTTTTTGATGATAAAAAAACAATGAAACATTTGCATTTGAAGAAAAGAAAAAGTTATGAGGAATTTTCTATTATTAAAGAATAAATTAACGATAATATTTCAAACTATTTTAAAATATTGTTTTCATATAATCTGCATGGTTTATCTATGCTATTGTATAAAAGGACAAGCCATTTTTTGTTTGTAATTACTAACCACGAAAACTACTGAACCAATCTTTACTAAATTTCAACTACACCATCTTTATAGTACCAGAAAGGTTTAGCATAAAATAGATTTTCGATTAATTTGTTATTAAAAAAAGCCACGATAGGTGACGAGCGCCATTTTAAATGAGAGCTTACAATGGGACGGTGTTATGTAGAGCTTAAACATGATTAAAAAAAATTCTTAAATTTAATTAAATTGTTAAAAAATATATAAATATGTGGTGCGCCATGTGGACATCAGTTAAGTTTGGAAATCGAACGAAATTGACAAAGAAGCAAATAGTGTAACAATTTCATTTTCATAGCTCTAGGAAGGTTGAGCAATAATAAAATTAATAAAAATTTAAATATACAATGTTGAGAGACAGAAACAAAGTTCGCTACACAGTCATATATTTATATCGTTAGAAATTTAAATCCATGCATCCCATTATCCCCGAGAGTTTTTTTATATTCTGTGCCATCTGGATTATCAACTCATAGATTTAAAATTTCACGCCTTTTATGCTATTTTCAACCACCAAATTAGTTTAATTTTAACAAGGTTAAGAATTACTGCTATGTATGAATATATCATTGACAAAATAATGTGTATGAATTGCATACTACAAGATTTTCATCGATGGAAATAAAACTTCAATTATTAGTTGAAATTACTTTACTTATGAGAGCGGGCGAAGCCACGACGGGGATGCTATAACAAAATTTTACAAATTCGTACTGCCTCAATTAATTAACACCCCAGCTTGTGGCCAGCATTATTATACTATTATATAATAAATAGATGAATCAGTATGAATTTTTAGAATGTATGTGTTGTTAAAAAAAAAAATAAATAAAAAAAAGGGTTTCGGTGGATACTGGATAAAATAACGGTGGATACAAAAGCGGAGAATTTTAAATAATAGTAGAGCGGGCCAGAAAGGTACGTTCAAATACTCCACTTCAATGAAAAGGGGTAGAAGGGTCGGATTGAAGAGGTCTTACTGTGATTGGACTGAGTACTTTAATTGAAAGAGAAGGTAAATATAGAAATGGAAACGGGTGTTGATAATTTAAAAAAAGGTATCATCCAAAATGAAATTTTATCCTTGGGAGGGTAAACCAGTGTTAGTGTATATTAGAATATTAAGGATGTAAGGACATGAATAAGGATCTCGTTGAAGAAGTTCTGCCCTCAGGTTGAATGATAAATGGCCTTTAAATTATTTAGTTATCTCATCGCCTAAAGTATCTAAATACTAGTCCAGCATGTCCCAACTTAAAATTTAATGTGAAACCTTCTGAGGGAGAGGGGAGGTAGGGAAGTGTTGAGAGTAGCCCCTCTTTCACTTATTAAACCCCAACTACACCAGAGGGCGCTGCTAATGAAGTGTCTCTCTTCAAATATTCAAAGCCTTTTAATAACATCACATCTCTGTCTCATCAAATAATACAAAACTCCATAAATAAATATTTAAATGGCCCAGTTTAAATATACAGAATAAATTGAATTTTCTCTTTAAACCTGTACATTTTCCTCATGGAGTTTAAAAAAGTTTGTTGATGATGCATACTTTAAACCGAAGTAGGTAACTCTTATTCAAGTTTCATCCCGTGGGCGATGTTGTTATTAAGTTGTGCGCCGGGTTTATTTACGAGATCTAACGACGTTGTCAAGAAGCTTTCAGAGAACTTCGAAATGTCAACAGAAGTATCTTCCGATTCCAGTAAATCTTTAGTGGAACTGCAGCTCAAGTTTTTCATTTATAATAAGCCTTCGATCAAGTTATACTTCGAGATATGTTTAGTTGCTCGAACAATACTCTTCCGTTTCCTGGTATTTTTCATTGATTATTAATGATGACTTGGCAAACTTACCTTAGAGAAAAAGTTATGATGAAGGAAAATGGATTTACCTCTGAAGAGTGAGTTGAACACTTACATAAATACTCGGAAATGAACTGGGTTTTCTACTTCACCACTGTCTAGATGCAATTCAATGTCATACCTCATTATAAATTTTCTTATTCATTAACGTAGTTTATTGTTTCAAAAAATTCTAATCACTAAGGATGATAGGATCTGTAAAAGAGTAAGGTAGGAGAATAGAGCGGAATGATGACAGAACTATGACGAACTTAGAGATTTGTCAATGTTTGTAGAGAGACTGAAGGGGTTAGGGGATGTCCTAGGAATTGATGAAGGTGCACCAGTTAACACGTTATTTGTTTTAACAGTTAAGTATTTCTACAATGCCACCTTAATAACGAGTATACAGGGTGAGTACCTCTTAGTGTAAAAAAAAAAAAAAAGGTGAAACTTGATCAAAAAGGTAGAAAAATGCCGAAGATCTCACCTTTCTATTCCAATTCGTTGCAGATATACGATAAATAAAATATTTTTTTGAGGAAACCACGTTTTTTTGCAATAAAAGCTGTAATATCTACACTTTGTCAAACATTGACCACATTTTCGGATTTAGCATTAAATTTCCCATAACAGCAAAGTACAAGTAACCTTGAAGTTTACAAACTTGTAACCTAAAATTTAAAATTTAAAATTT
Organism: Euschistus heros; assembly: GCA_003667255.2. Lineage (NCBI taxonomy): Eukaryota > Metazoa > Arthropoda > Insecta > Hemiptera > Pentatomidae > Euschistus > Euschistus heros. Next base: position 6,322,086 of record RCWM02000006.1, read on the forward strand.
GGAGATATTACAGCTTTTATGACAAAAAACGTGGTTTCCTCAAAAAAGTCTTTGATTTATCGTATATCTGCAACGGATTGGAATAGAAAGGTGAGATCTGCGGCATTTTTCTACATTTTTAATATACATACTTTCACCTATTTTTTTTTTTTTTTTTTTTTTTTTTTACACTAAGAGGTAGTCATCCTGTATATCAGCTGCCATTGGGGGATGGGCAACCAGAAACTAGCCATAACGCGTCTCATCTGATGAAGAAAACATATTAAGTATTTCTAGGTAATCACTTTGGCTGTGTAGCCACAAGTGTTATTTATTAATCCTAACCTAGCGATGGTTTGCACGGGGAGAAAAAAAAATCGTAGGCTGCTACCGTTTAACGTTATAATTCTCTAAATATATATGAAAAGAAGTAAATGATAATATGATTTTATCATTTTTGGAAATAAAAGAAATACCTGAAATGAAACCTTATTTCATGTATACTTGTTATAGAGCTTGCACAAGAGTTGAGAACCAAAAATGTAGGATTTCATTTTTCTTTGAGGAATTATTAATTTGTAAGGATGTCTTAGTTTAATTATCCACTTTCACATACAAATATTTTTTTTTTTTTACCTTTGTAGCACATCACTCCTTAGATATAAGGCGTCTTTTTCGCCTACTTTCGTTTTAGTGTTTAAATTAACTGATCGCCAATGTTTTAGTTATGACTTCACGAAAGTTGTTTGAGCTTGGTTATGAGACTCATCCATCCTACTATCCAGACCTCTCGCCAATTAGCACCTCCTGGACAACTTTTTTAAAGATAAAAAAAAAACTTCAATAGAAAATGCGTTTTTAATATTTTCTATTCACCAAACCGTCGAATTCCTCCCGCATCCAATCACTCAAATCAAAAGTCCTTGATGCTCCTCACTTTGTCACAAATGAACTGATCAACAATGAACCTTGATATCCCATATGTCACTAATTTGACACGAACCATATACCTTTCTTTTCATACTTGACTCCATGCCCACTCGAATCTACTAGTTTCCCAGTTAGCTTACTTCTCATCCAAATCCACTTGTTGCACAACTTGCTTCTCATTCCAATCCAGGCAATCCTCCGAGGCGTCTGAAAAGAAGATATCCTCGTGATCTTCTTCTTTTGTAGATATTTTATTATAGTTCTGCAACTGGGTAGTTCCTCTACAAGTTTTAATTATGTCATTATTTTGCATTGTATACCGTATATTTACTAGATGTATTTTTTTTAATATAGTTGTGAATTTCTGTTAATAAAAAATTAATAAATATTTTTAATACTAAAAGCTCAAAATTCTATTCACAGGGCATAGATAAGTTAGTAACTCCTTGAAAGATATGTAATGGTGTGTGATTACTAAAAAAAATTTTATCATTTATTTTATTTTTTTATCTAAAACGAAAAATGCTTTTATTTCTGGATCCAATATTCAAAAAAGTCAAACTTTTAGAAGATGGAAGGTTTTCAGTCAAAAGTTATAAACCTGGTAAATAATGCATTTTATATTGCGAACAATAGGTTACAGAGTGTTTTGAACGTTTCGTGGGTCAAAGACAACTAAAGCCGGTTTCAAAATTTTTATATCAGACTCAGTATCTACACGAAGACTTTTGTTATCTTTAAGACATTTAGACGATCATCTTCGGTGACTAAGGAGGCATTGGACAAGGAACAGCTCGTAGGCTGCTTAAGAATAATGCAACAAAAATGTTTTTACTTGATTATTTTGTAATTTTCTAGAGAGAAAATATCAATCAAGGTTATAAAATTGTTCCTTTATTGATCTTAGAGATCTCTAGCTACCTTGAACAATTGTTTTTCAATCAACAGTAGATGGCGGTGAGGTAGCTGTGTTTGTTCTGTCTATCCATTTGTTTGCTTAGGCCCTCTGCTTCCTCTCTTGTTTCGTCCTTGTATCGAGATATTTTCTATCTTAATAAAAAAAAAAAAAAAAAAAAAAAAAAAAAAATGAGTCTTTGAAGCAATCAAATGTGCCAAGATATAAAATAAACCACTACTGACGTTGGTAAATAAATCTAGTCATCAGCATGTAGAACATTAAGAACATTATGGATGTTTTAGGCAAGAGATTCTTACTTATATATTTATTTATAATTTTTTTCTTAAATAGTAATAATGGTAAAAAATTTTAATTTGCTTAAATAAATACACTGTAATTTAACAATTTATTATTTTCGTGTATTATCAGTGAAATAAACTTTTACTTTGTACTCCTAGGTAATACATAAGTAATAGGACCCATGCTAGTTTGGACTTGAAGAGATGAGTATTGATATAAAATATTTATATTTTTGTTGGACAGTCTGATATTTTCAATCGATATTTTTTTCATTCAAAGGTTTACAAATGTATACACGAAATAATATAAAATTGGTTTAAATAAGGGAAAGTTTTTAACGATAGGCGCAAGTTTAATTCATAACAAACTACTTTTAAATTTTAAACATTTGAAATTATTTCGTTTTTAAGTTTTGGTCATATTTTTATTTACTGGATACACATTATAACGTGATAGGAATTTTCGTAGGAGACTGGAAAGCCGCCTGTGGCTTTTGCAAAAAATTTATTTGAATATATGGAATTATTGGCTAATGAAGAATTAAATTCAGAGAATTAACTGTTATTACAAAATAGTAATATTTTTATTTCTTATAATATTGAAACAATGATTTTTTCTCTTTCATTTTACCAACCATTTCGGGATTTTTTTTTTTTTTTTTTTTTTTTTTTTTTTTTTTTGAGTTTCTTTAATATCGTATATTACATTTAATGAATTTCATTGTAAATGAAATTTTTGTTGTTCTCTTTCAATTGTTTTATTCACACCTGTCATTAAAGTAACAATTAGCTGAAAGTGTAATAATACAGGTCTTATAGCACTCAACTGTACCTCCTCCTGGCATGAATTAAAAAAAAAAAAGATTTATTTGAGCTAATCTCTCATCCAGCTTCTTTTCAGCCATCTAAGAGTATTCCCAACAGATTTAGCACAGACAAGATTCCTATCCTTCCATGACAAGCTACATACCCACTTGAACCCACTAATTTCCCAAATTGCTTCTCGCTCTATTCCACATAACACTACCAGAAATCTGAAAAGAAGGTGGCCTTAGGGCTTTATAATGTATAAATATTAATGAGTAGTTCTTCACAAGTCATTGTAATCATTTTACAACACATTTACTTTTTGTATTTTATTCAGTTGTAAACATCAATAAGGTATTTAATAAAAAATAAAAGGAAATTAAAGGCATGTATGTATATATTAGGTTGATGCAAAAATAATGCAAGTGTTTGGTATTCAGTAAAAACATTAATTGTTTTTCCAATTGCTTTGAGATGGCGTGCGATTGTTGACTTATCCACATCGAGTTCTTCCGCTATTTCTAGAGTAGTTTTGGTGGGGTCAGGGTCACTATTCAACTGGTCGTTGTCAATAGCAGAGGGACAGCCACCACCTTCTTTGTTTGAGAGGTCAAAATTTCCACTACGGAATTTTTGAAACCATCGCTGTAATGTAGAATCTTTAATGGTACCTGGCTCCCAAACTTCATTATTATTTCGAGCCGTTTGCGCAGCAATTCGACCGAGTTTAAACCCATACAAGTAAATCGCTCCTAGACGTCATTTTGCCTGGAGGCTCTGAATTGACTGAATTAATTGTTAAAAAAAAAAAGGATTATAAAGGAAAGTAAGCGAGATAAATAGGCTTTAAAATGATGTGTATAACTTATCATTGTTGATTAGTTTTGTTTACACAATTGTAATTCATAAGGAAACGGAAATAAAATCCTGCATTATTTTTGCATCAATCTAATAGTTTTAATATGTATGAAAATATCATAATTTTTTTTTCTTTCTTTCAAATATTTTTTCACACCTGTTATTGGAGTAACAATATGTGAATTCGCTCATACTTTAATAATACAGGGCTTATAGACGTGTGCGAGAGTAGCACTCAAGAGTACCTCCTCCTGGCATGGATTAAAAAAAAAAAGGAATAGGATTTATTTGAGCATATCTCTCATCCAGCTTCTTTTCAGCCATGCGAGAGTCTTTCCAGGTATGCCAGTAGTGGCCATGTGATTAATGAGTATGTTATTATGTCTATGAAGTCTGTCGTGAAATCGTCTATAAAGGTTATGTATATGTTCCTTTACTGTGGCTACTTGTAAATCTGATTGTGAGCGAAGTGTGTGGGTTTGAAATGTACTAACGTGATTTCGTGATTAGTCTAAGTATTTTTATTGAAATATTTGTATTTTTTTAAGGGCGTAAATTTTGCAGTTTCGTATTTTTGTGTGGCGTATGTCCATACGGTTTTAAGTAAGTAACTGACGTTGGTCGCTGTCGGAGTTTTAATGTCGACTTTTTGTGAAGGATTGGATACATGACTTTTTTTTTAAATATCAATATAGTCTCCTAATTTATTCTATAGTATCCACATTTTTAAACGACAAAGAGAACCGATTATTTGATATTGTTAGGATATCTGTTTTTTAAAGAGGCCGTTGAATTTAACTTCTTAATATGAAGTAGATAAGAAGTGAAGTCAAAGAAGACCACCGGCTAGACGCTATCCCCCTTAGCAACTATTTGAAACCCTTAAAAATTAAGTTTCGCATTTCAATAAGTTAGCCCCCTAAGTAACTCAAAGTGGAAAACTTAGCCGAGAGTGTAAGTAAAGTAAGAGCAAAGCCCCGCCGACAGCTAACTCTATTAGCGGCTTTAGCAGTCTCTTTTATCAAACTTTTTTAGCAACTTGCCGCAACTAAAATAAAAGTTAATTTTACCCTTACAGCTGCTGCGGTTAGTCGTTCAGGTTTAAGCCTCTCTACAGAATACTGCTAATTACAGAACAGAGAGTTAATATAAATAAATATATACACATTTACACACACACACACACACACACACACACACACACACACACACACACACACACACACACACACACACACACACACACACACACACACACACACACACACACACGCACACACACATATATATATATATATATATAGATATACATACAGATCGGTCAATTTCATTAACTTAGAAAAAATCATATATTTAGCAAATTTTCAACCTACGATGAGTGATTATTTTTAAAATTATAATAAAGTCAACCGTTTTTATTTTACATATACAATTATCTTTGGTCTATTAGAAGTAATCAGAAATATATTTAAAAATATGATAAGCATTTCTCTCCTCCTTCATCTTGTTTTTGCTTTTAGTGACCCCTCCCCTTAATGGTTGTTAACATCCCTTAAATTCTACCAGAAAAAAAAATGTTGCTTCGTTTTTTCTAATATAAAACTATCTAGCTTGTTGCGTAGTAATGTAGACAGATTATATTCTGTGTCTTCAAGTGTGTGCATAAAAATTAAAAGTTTATGGTAATCAATTTTTAATTTTAACATTATTGAATTGAAGTGCTACCAATGGGTAGTTTCTGCACAAGCATTGTCATTTTATTTTTTTTGTCATTATTACATTTTCTGGATGTATGTTTTTATGTACAGTTGTAAATTTCAATAAATAGATATAAAAAAAAAAATAAAAACATTATTGGTGACTAAAACATCAGGAAACTGCTCATCATTTTCGACTTTTTCAATATTTTCTTGAAAAACGTTCAAAACTACCTTCAAACTCTTACTTCAAAAGACTCATATACATGAGATTTATCAGACCTATTGGGCATATGGAGTTGAGCCTTGGGGCTCCACCAAACCATTAAATTCAACTTGTGTCCAATCCTTGCAATCTAAATCATTCGAAATATCCTTATTGCCCCTTTCGTTGTCACAATTAAACTTATCCATATAGACCATATGTTTTCCATATGTTGCTGATTTAGCCAAAAAACAGATACCTGTTCATTGTAAACTCCATATGTTCATATCGCAACACTAGCCTCGCAACTTGCTTCGCATTCTATTTCTTTCAACATTCCGAGGCGTCTGAAAAGAAGATGGCTTCGAACCTTCTCAAATAGAACTTTTATTAATGTGCTACTAGTGGGTAGGTGATTCACAAGCAATTTTTATGTTATTATTTTATATTGTCACATTTTCTGAATGTGTGTTTTTTCTTTATTTTCAGTTGTCAATTATAACAATTAGTACAAAAAAAGACAAAAAAAACATTGTTAGCATCACTGTTACTTTTCAACTAAAAATACAGTCTTTATTGTTTCTTGAATGTCAATAATAATCGAAAATACATTGGTTTGTATTCTATGTTCTTTTGATTAAAGTCCATTCCTTGAAGAAAGTACATTTTATTTTTTTTTAACGTAGTTTAATACTAAGGACATTGCGTTTGAAGGTTTGTTTTTTAAATTCAAGTTGATATGATATTTTTTTAATATGTTACTGATTTCCTTTGTTTATTATTCTAGAGGAATAAAAATATAGAAAATTAAAAAAGGTGATAATAAGGTTAAGGTAGCAGTGAAACTTAGGTATAATTTTGTTCATTCTTTGGTTCGGGTTTTAAAATGTAACACATTTTAACCATCAACTTTCGTATTTTCCTGAAAAAAAAAATCGAAAGAATAAAAATAGATAAATTAGTAAATATTAAAAATTGTTTTTTATAGATCACTGATTTAGACCCGACAGAGTTCAGCACAATTGCAGAGCCCAGAATACACAGAGGGTATGTTTAATATTGATTTCTTCTTTATTTTATTTTCTTTTAACTCTATCCATCGAATCATTCCTGTCAGCAATCAAAACTCTGCTGCTTAAGTTATAAGTTATATGTAATCATGTAGTTCTGTTTTGAAATTGTCGATATTCTGTACTTCTGATTTTATTATTCCTAACAGAGGTTAGATAGTGAATATTGAATAATGATTTGAGAATAAATGACGGCCGTTTTAGAAAATTAGTATGCTCAAAGGTAAGGTATGGGTTAAGATAAAAAGATTTTATGAAAAATTGAATTCACTGATTTAAAAATTATAAGTATATAATTTTTACAGTATACAGTTTATCATCATAAACTTTAATCGGTCAATTATTGTATATAGTTTATATGTAAATAAAGATCAGTACAAAATCAATGTTGATTTATAAATATTCCTTTAAAAATACCAGAAGAGGTTTCCCAATTATCAAATTAAATTAAAATTATGTTTAAAGTAGAGTGTTCAGCTTCAGGTTGTGCAAATAAATTCTGTAAATTAAATTTATTTTCCCTGTTTGCTTTGAATTGAAGTTGATGAATGTACACAAAGAGGGAGTATCCGCCTTCCAGGGGAAGTGAAGCGTCATAATTGTCTGCTCTGGTTTTTACTGATAAAAAATTTTTATATAGTTTTATTGATGGAACGCAGTGCCTAGAAAATATTTAAGATTTTTAATTTAAATTTAGTATTTGCACGACTTTAGACTCGTTGTATTGCTCAAATATTATTCCATTACTCATTTTTCTTCCCATTCTGTGTATACTTATTTATAGAGAATATGGCGTTGTATTTGCTATAAAGAATACAGTGTATGCCAGGCCTTTATTGAGTTTTTATTACAGATAGATCCGTCGAATATCTATCTATAAATGCACTTATAAATAGTCAATAGAGTTAGTCTTAAGATAAAATGCAATCTATATAGAAAAATCTTTGAAAGCATTATATTGAATAAATTCAAAACTCATTTTTATTTAATTATTAAATTAGCTACATTAAATATATCTCAGTTGCAATAAATAAAATAATTTTGACGTATGACTTGAATGGTCCAGATCACAGGACGCTACTGTACTGTAAGAAACAAAGCCTTTGGCTTCACTCAATTGGATACGCCTTTTCAATCCAATCCAAGCGGAAATGAAAAATGACTCTGAAAGGAAGAAAAATGGTCTATTGACAATTATATAAGGGCGGAAGGGACGAGAGAAGGCGGCGGTGTCACCTCGTTCGTTCTCTATTGTGTTATCCTCCCATTGACTTTGACAGCGGAAAATCCTCCAGCTGATTAGGGGAGGCTCCGCTAATCCCATTCTTTCCATCCCTCAATAGGATCATCTCTCTCCGTCCGTCATTTTTATCTTCGGCATGAATATAATCGCGAATACCGTCATTGTACCCTGACTGACGTGATTCCTTTGGTGTCAGTCTAAATATACGAAATTACTAATTTTAGGATTTATTATTTGTTGTTAACGCTTTTATTAAAATATTAAAATATCTATATATATATATATATATATTATTTTTTTTTTACATTTATTGAAATTTACAACTGTACGAAATATATACATGAAGTAAATGTATTGACAACTATTACAATAACATGTTAAATTTTGAAAAGAACATCAGTAGCACTTTATTAAAAATTCTACACTGGAAGGTCTCTAGGCCATCTTCATTTCAGACGCCTCGGAGGATTATCAGTAATGGAGTGGGAAGCAAGTTGAGAAACTAACGGATTTGAGTGATTATGGAGCTTACTATGAAAGGATACGTATCTGGTGTGCGCTAAATCAGCAACATATGGAATATTAAGATCTTTATGGATAAGTTTATTGGTGACAAAGTAAGGAGCATTGAGGATTTTACGAAGGATTTTAGATTGTAAGGATTGAATACAAGATAAATTAGATGGTTTAGTGGAGCCCCAAAGCTCAACTCCGTACGTCCGAATAGTTCTAATCACAGTCGTGTATATGAGTCTTTTGTATTTAATTGGGAGCTTTGAACGTTTGTCTAGTAAATGTTGAAGTAGTCTGAAACGACGAGCAGTTTCTTGTCGTTTTAGTCTTGTATGTGGATTCGAAGTTAGTCGTTTGTCCAAGTGGAGTCCTATATATATATTTTAAATCTGAAATATTTATTTAACAAGTCTTTTAATAATCCAATGTTTTTATTTTACAGTGTTTCCTTGATTGCTGTGCCTCCCTACATGCTACAAGGTAAGCTTATGTTGATATGTATTAATTATTATTTTTATACATTAATATATATTTTTTTAGTATTTTGGATAAATATCAAGAGCAAAGTAATTAAAAATTAACGATTCGTGAAATATTCAGGCTTCAGATACTCAATTTATTATATTTTAGTTATTTAAATATCATTTTTTTTTTTAATTCGCTTACAAGAGTGACTTCTTGGAAGCTCGAGCAATTAACACACTAAAGTTTAAGACAGCTTTTCCGTTCAGGAAAAACAATTCTAATATGGCATAAAAACGTTAGAACTTACGAAATCCTGCAAGAAAAAAAAAGACAGAACTTAATAACAGGTTTAATAAAAGCGGCACATCTTAAAGCATTTTATCGATACTGATATACAGGTTATTCAGTATAAGATTTCAGTTACAGAATCGTATCTTGGCATTATTTTCAACAAATAATTCTATATTCTTCCTGTCGTGAAAATAAGTCGATAAGAAAACATTATGCACTTTTCAGTACGGCGCACAGTGGGAAAAACAGCAAGTCTAGGAGTGCAAAAGTCGTATTCCTTGTTTCGGTACTCGAGTGCTTCTACAGTGAGCAACCGAGTAGGAAGAACAGCGGATTCGACAATCTGCTCCATGTTTCAGAATTCAGTGGATACTGAAAGGCATGTAATACCAAAAGTATAAAATAAAAAACAATTTTACAGTTTTATTTGTATATACTTGGACCTTATCGGTGTCAATATTGAATACACTGGACATTGTATTTATTATTACATGTATTATTAGGTTAAATTTTGTATAACCTTTAACCACTCATTCGACATATCTACTTTAGTATCTTCGTCTTGCCTTATCGAATGGACTATGAATTCTCTTACTCCGTAATTTTTATTGGGGTATGATTTTTTCCGCCAAAATTCAAAAAGTTTCCTTTTGGAAAAGCCTCGTTTTTCTTAAATAAAAGCACATCCTTAAAAGTCGCAAATAGTAGCAGCTAATTCTTGCAAATATAGCTATTTGGTTCTATTAGAATAAGTCTACATAAACGGCAAAGTGAATCCAGGCGAATCTTACAGGGAGTTCATTAATAAAATAGAAACGGAAGAATTAAAAAATCATTATGTACATTTATATTTTTTTAAGCTAATTATTTCTTTTACTTTCGCTTCAAGGTGTCATTCCTAATTAAAAACAAGATATTTAAAAAGGATTATTAAACAATTTCAGCAAAACTTTATCAATCTAGTCGAGTTTTTATTAAATTTGGAAGTTATATCATGGGTGCTACAAACACAACAGAGATGTCAACATTAAAAATATTTTATTTAATGTTACCTATAAACAAAGAGTGCAAATTCTTGTTTTCACTCCATTAGACACTTATTTTTACATCCCTAACCATTTCGAGCTCAAAATCGTACCTTAGATTTTTGACTTTTGCTCTCCTAGAATCGCTGCTTTTCCCGGTGTGCGGTGTGCCCTTTTAAGAGCACTTTGAATTGTCCACGAATCGATAAAATTACATATTTAATGGCTATTATTGTATATATTTCGATAACATTATACTGCTTTAATTAAAATGAACAAGAAAAGAAAATGCTAGGTTAAAATCTTAAAACGAATCTTCTCCCTACTTAGCCTAATGAAAAAAAAAAAAAAAAAAAAAAAAAAAAAAAAAAAAAAAAAAAGGAAACTCCCTCTTCTCTTTTTTAGTTCTAAAGCAAGTATTGTAAAAAAAAGAAAAAAGAAAAGTAGTTCAATTTTTTTTCTTTTCTGTAATCTAAGGAAATTCTTTTTTATCAATCTCATTTATTTTCTGTTGTAAAGATAGTACTTTAGTTAGGATTCGAAATTGTAGAGTGGAATCTACTTTGTGGGAAAAGTGTTTACTATTGTTATTATGTATTTTTATCTTTTCCTAAAACAATCATTGGTTTATAGAAATGTTATAATGAATTCGGTTTTAATCACAAATTTATCTTTTGTTTAAATAAAGCGTTGTGATTTCTCTTTGAGGTTTTAGATAATGACAATCTTACTTAGCTTTATGGGAAATGCAATAGATTGTGATTTGTAATGTTTATTTGTTTTTTTAAATCTTATCATGGCGTACTACTACTTCGGATATTAACCCAATTCCTTATATTTTTTAAATTTATTTATTAACCATTTATTGATTTTTACAACTGTAGACATATATACAATAAGTTCATTTGAGAAAATTATTACAATGACTAGTCAATAAGGATATAAAGAACCAATCACTAGTAGCACTTTAATAAAAGTTATACATTAGAAGGTCTATCGACCATCTTTTCAAACGCCTCGGAGGATTATCGGGAAATGAGTGTAAGGCAAGCTGGGAGAGACTAGTATGGAGGCTACTTTGAAAAGGTAGGTATCTGATTCGGGTCAAATCAAGAACATATGGAACATTAAGATCTTCATGGATAAGTTTCTGTCATGATGAGGATCATTGAGCATTTTACGAAAGATTTTGGATTGCGAGGATCAGATACGAGAGGGATTGGAAGGTTTAGTGGAGCCACACAGCTCTATTCCGTGACAAATGGGTCTAATTATTGTCATGTAAATAAGGCTTTTGTAATTTATTGAGAGCTTTGAACGCTTGTCCAGTAAATGTTAAAACAGACGCGACTAGCAGTTTTTTATCTTTTGGTATGTATGCCTTTTTTTTTTTTCCTAGTATTTATTATTTATTTATTTATTTTTTATAAACTTCTGTTTTGGCGCTTATCAGTAATATATGCCAAATTTCTAGAAAAAAAAATGATTAAAGGAATATGAATACTACTATAATTGTGAGTCGGGGTAACAATAAGTTCTCTTAATTATTACAATAGATTAAATTCAATAATTATACCACAAATGTCAGTATGAACTGTTTTTTTAAAGTACTAAGAAGTGTTAAAAAAATACTGTTTAAGAAAATATTTTATTAATTTGTGATAGCGTTTTTTCAAATTTTATTGATTATTCATTAATTATTAATTCAGTGCTTTCGTTTAATTTGAAACAATAATAAATTCATGGTATTGATGAATATTAGCAACACACATGACGAATACATTTGAATAACAATTTCGTCATTGAGAGAGAAATTCTAATTTCATATTTTTAAATTTATTCAAGTATGTTTGCTGTGTATAGTTTTTTTTTATTTCAATAGATTTATTTTAGTTTCGAACACATCGTGGTCGGAAAGTATAAAGAAAGTATAAAATCTATCTGTCTATTATCTACTGTTTGTATATCCACTGCTAAGGAAATTGTCGGAAAATTTTCGGCACACGGCCCTAATACTTAAAAAATGTATATAAATCGTGACTTTTTTCATTCAAAGCAATGTAGCTGCTAAACGGTAGGTCCTAACAACTGAAATGTTGTACAAGAAAAAATATTATCTATCTATCTATAAATTCTTGATCAGGAAACTGTCGTCTAATTTTGGATACGAGCAACACCAATAGACCGAGAGCTTGTAAAAAAACAAAAAAAACTAAAGACCTCAGCCAAAATATGTCAAAAATAAATTATAACATGAGGGGAGACATGCACATAATTTTTAGATTTAATTCATTGATTATTAAATTGATAAAGTATTATTAAACGAATATAAATATCTAAATGTTCATATTGCCTTCATTTTTATTTTGTCCGATTTTAACCTTATTTATAGTTATATGTTTATTGTTTTGTTTTTTATACATATAATCCTAAAGAAGGCTTGCTTTGTAACTCGAACCGTCTGCGTAATCAAATTGATATATTTTGACTCGGATATGTCTTTTGACTGGGGGGGGGGGGTTCTATAGTTTTCTTCTGTAAGGTTTTATTATCCCTCAAAGTGTGTCATTTTTTTCAAACTTAAAGTTGTAAAATTGTGACACGATCTAGCTCTGTTAGTGTTGTTTGCATCGTTAAATAACATTTGTCGCTAGGAGCTATGTTGGTTTGAATGAGTCAAGTCAAGTTTTTCCTACATTTATCAAGTGTTGGTTGGGCCTTTTTTGCAGAAAATTTGTTGGCATTTTCCTTATCAGAAGCAGTAGATATAAAATCGGTAGATTATAGATAGATAGGATATATCCATGATCTATCATTTTTCTCATTCAGGGAGAAATTGATTTTTTTTTTTTATATAGTGATTAAAAGTTTTTATAACTTTTAGTGAATGTTCATATGCGTTAATATTTATATTTTTAAAATTATTTATTGAAATTTACAACTGTATATACAATATAAAATATAATACATCAAGTAAATGTGATGATATGGATAAAAATGAAACGTCACTTGTTTATAAAGAAACTAACCATTGGTAACACTTAAAAAGGTTCTATATGATGAAGTACTATATTAGAAAGTCCCGAGGCCATCTTATTTTGAATGAAAATGAGAAGCAAGTTGTGAAACTAATGGATTTGAATGGTTGTGGAGTTTGCTATGAAAGGATTGATATCTGGTTTGAGCTGAGTCAGAAACGTAAGGTATATTATGAGATAATTATTTGTTGTTGATAAATATATTTTTTTAATATATTTTTTATTTTGAAGAGAAAAGATTTGCCCGGTCGGGATTCGAACCCGAGTCCCCACTTTCTAGCGTGGTGCCTTATCCACTAGGCCACCGAGCTCGTATCCGAACCAGGGAAATCTTTTAAGGTATATTAATATAAGATTTTTGTGGATAAGTTTGTTTGTGACGAAGTAAGAAGCATTTAGGATTTTTCTAAGGATTTTGGATTGTAAGGATTGGATACGAGATGAATTGGATGGTTTAGTGGAGTCTAAATATTTAATTAAAAAGAATATAACCTGTAGTTAATGTATAATTGCATATATAGCTATTGGTAATGATAACTTGTAAATTATTGTTTAGTAATTATCATTAATTATATCATTAAGTATATTATCATTAATGCAAAAGTAAATTATACTTTATATATAATTAAGTATGTTATGATTAATTAATGGAAATTTGGCTATATCGATTATTATAATTGGCTTTTTTGACACGCCCCAGCCCCTGTTGGTGTTGCTCGGATCGAAAATTTGGTGAGTTTCCTTATCAGGAGCAGTATTTTATAGATAAGGCATATCCATGATCAATTTTTTCCAGCCTGGGAGAAATTGGTTTTTTTATTTTGTTTTTGAAATGTTCTCAGATCTATCTACTATATCTAATTCCGGTCTACCTATCCACATCGATATTTACTTTGAGCATTTAACTGTCATTTTACAGTCTCAATTTAAGTTAAATCGATTTCCAAGTTGTATTGCCGGAGGTTGGTAGCCCTGGAAGATGGGAGGGTGAAGAAGCGTGGTACAGACGGGATGAAGAACCGCCCAAGTTGGCCACTCGGCCTGTCAACTCCCAGACATTTAATATAGAACCCGTCACAGGACTTTCCTTATTAATTTTCCATTGACAAATTATTTTCCCTTAATATTTTAGGTGAATCTAGAGATTATATCGTGTTTTAATACGTCAATATTGATTTTTTTTTTATTGTTCTTTAATTTTTATAATTAATAAAAATGCCAAAGCTAAAATATGATAAATTTAATTTAGCTTTATTTTTATTTTTATTCAATTTATTTTTATTTTATTTTATTTTTATTTATTGTTATTTTGTTTTGTGTGTGTGTGTGTGTGTGTATATATATATATATATATATATATATATATATATATATATATATTTTTTTTTTTTTTTTTTTTATTCATAAATTTCACTTGTATGTATATTCTATATTGTATATTGTTTATGTATAGCAGCTTAGCTGTTTTCTCTTCTTTCTTTTTTATTTTTTTTGTTTTTTAGTTAATTTTATTATTATTTTTTTATTTATTTTTTTTCATTTTATATTTTTATTTATTTATTTATTTTGTCTTCTCTTATTGTACATAATGTGTGAATCTAATCATGAAGTCATCTATATTACTTATTGCCCACATTTGTGGCAGATTGTAATAATTGCTCAATAAATGATTAAAAAAATAAAATATATGGTAAAAAATAAATAACATTAAAAAAAAAAAATCAATATTGACATATTAAAACACGATATAATCAATAGATTCACCTATAATATAAAAGTGCTTTATAAAATTACTTTAAGTATTGTTATGTATTCGTCTTATATTCCCATAATAAATACCAATGTCTTAGCTTACAGATGTGTTAAGTGTAGACAATAAAATTTTACAGTATTCAAATTTGAAACTTTGAAGCTTAAATACTAGTATGACAATTTTATTTTATTTTGTAAACATTCGAACTATCTGAGTTTACAATGGCGCTTCAAACAAGATTTTACTTAACATCTAAATGCTCTAATGATGCATTTAAAATATTCTTGCAAAAACTTTTAATATACACGTTTCTGAGCTAAGACAAAGGAGAAGAAAATCAATAAGCCAAGGAGGAGGTGCATCTTCATCACAATTATTTTCACTTATTGTTAGCTTCATCATTGAATCAAGCGAATAAAGATATAAAGTTTAAAAAATTGCGATTCTTTCATAAAATATATAACAATGTTAATAAATAAGCATAGAATAGCATAAAATAGGGCGTATAAAAAAAAATGACCGTTTTATCAAATTCCAGAGTTCAAAAGTCTGTAAATATCTTAATGCTATTGATTATTTATCAATACCTAATAATCCCTTTAGAGCATTTTCTGAGCTTTTTTACTAACACTGGACTTCATCAAAAAAAGCCTCAGTTCAGTTATTTATTTCAAAGAAGAAACATGACAGTGTCCTACGAAATTTTCGTAATTTTAAGACATTACTGGAAAAACAATTCACAGCCGCTGAAGCAACTCGTGAAGTTATTAAATATGAAGGGAAAGATGTCCTTGAAGAGCGCACTGCGCGACGTTGGTTTGAAAAATTTAGAAGTGGAGATACGACATTGGAAAGGAAGAAGGGCTCCGGGCGGCCATTAATGGATATTGATGAGGTTCTGAAGGAAGCTGTCAAATCCGGCCACAAGTACTCGCGAACTTTCCAGGGAGTTTGGTGTGTTGAAAGATACTGTTAGTCACTATCTTCACTCCATGGGGAAGGTGAAAAAGACCTGTAGACTGGTCCCTCACGAACGTACTCCTCAACAATCAGCAAAAAAATTTACATAACTTCATGGGTTTGAACTCCTGCTTCATCCATCATATAGTCCAGACCTCACATCTTCGAATTACTACTTGTTTCGATCCATGGCCCATTTTCTTCAAGTCGAAAATGCTGTCCAAAAGTTCTTTGACAGCCATCCCAAGTAATGGTATCAGCGTGGCATCGAGCAATTGGCTAGCAGAAGGGTAGAGACGGTAGATAACAATGGACTATACTTTGAGTATTAATTGTATTTTATATCAAAGAAATAATGATCCAAATATTTGTTTAAGAAGGTCATTTTTTTTTATACACCCCATTACATATCAGTTGGTATATATAATCAATTCCTGTATGTTACTATTGATGATTAGATTATGTTAAATTAGTAACAAGATATTTCTTAGGAATTCCGATGAAGAGTACATTGCTTAGATCATACATCAATAGTTAACCCACCCACAATGGTGATTAGTGGTTGTAGTGTCACAATGATAGAAAATTATATTACTAATTTCAATAACGATTCGTTTTCCATTAAGAACTAAGTATGCTGGTAAACATAAATTTAATGTATCTCGTTACTCAAATCAAGTCCCTAGAGAGCCTGAATATCACAGACATTGCAGTCTCAATTAATTTTAGTACAGCATCATTTGTTTTGTTTACCCTAACCTAAAATTAATATCTTGTAAAACCAGCCCTATGTCTGTTGATATGTATGGTTAAATCGATTTGTCGTCAGGATATTTATTTTAGAAAATCACCAATCATCGATGAATATAATTAAGCCTAATTTACATATCATCATCGAGAGAGCTGCCTCTGTAAATAGGTAGCATTATTTATCGCAATATATATTTGTAAATCCAGTTTATATTTACTTTAGAATCAACTGCCATTGTTGATTTATAAATATCATTTGGCTTTAGAAATAACAGCGATTTAAATTAATCAATTTAATTAATAGGATTTAATATGTGTTCATATTTTTATTAATTCTTATTTTTTAATTACTTATATATGACAATTATTCAAAAAATATTGTTATATAAAAGTCTTGGGGTACCGTGAACAAATTAATGAGCAAGGGGAAAGAATGGGTATCAGAGAGGAGTGAAGGTGGAATCCTCAATGCTCACTTGAAAAGAAAAAGAATACGCCAAAAAGCTAAAAGTAAGGTCAAATAGGGAGCAAAATTTGATAGCAACTTTCAAACCTTTACATTTCAACTTCCAAAAGTTAATGCAGCTCCCAACATCTACGGTTTTTCAATTTTATTATTGCGGGAAAATTATTTTTAAAAATTGTCATTGTTTTTGAAGTTTCGTAAGTAATTAATTTGAAAGCAATTCCTCAAACCTTACAAAATGATTTCATGACAAATTATTTGGCCATTTTAACTCATTAACCTTCCGTTACTCGTGGTCACCTGTGAGGTGATCCAGCAAGGTAAAGTTTCTGTAATTAACAGAAAAGAGTACGTGTAAGCTTCCCCTTCTAGCAACCCTCCTACCTCTTTCTTCTCTTCCACTCAGTACCAGGGTGTTTCAATGAGTGAATTTGATAGACGTATAAGTGAAAATCACCTCTAAGGTGCGCCGCGACTACTAATGTCAGTTATTTAAATTCAATATACTTTCATGAACTAATATCTGACTCCTGTTTCATTCATTTTTTTTGATAAATATGAATTAGTTTTTTTTTTTAATCTATATAAATGTCGAAAAAAAATTAGGTTTGGGATTTATTAGGTACACCACAGTGCAGTAATTGCTACAGTGGGAATATAATCTTGGTTTTTTTCTCAGCTTATATTTTTGGCACCGCATTGTAGTTATCTCCAATTATTATTATTATTATTTTTTTTTACATTTATTATACTCTATAATTTTTTGTTGGTTTAAGTTAATTTCAGCTATTAATAATTATAGTTTTTTGAATTGGTATGTGCATATTTTTCCAGTTTACATGTGTTTACAATATTTTTTTTATACAAGTTCTTAAGTACTTTATAAATTATAATGTTTTATAAAATAATTTTATTTAAATTGATTACTACTCAAATTACGGCTTTTCCATTTATCTCCTTTACATACATACATATATAAAAAAATCATCGTTTACATTTTTTACTAATGAATCACCTCACAGATGAGCCGCGACTAGTCATGTACATACAGGTACGGCGAGTAAAGGAAGGTTAATACATGATCATTAACCGAAATGCCCGGCAAGAAATGTAGAAGACCTGGATGACAGACCTCGTGAACTAACGGGATATTTTAGAACGAAGACAGGACTACTAATGGGTGCTTGTCTCTTTTTTGCCTACCGCGCTATGGTGTAGGTATTCTTCAGATCCATTGAACGCTAATATTTAATTTATTTTGACAGTTGTGATTTTAAAATAAAATAAAAAATAATATTTTCCACAGGGCAATTTTTTTTTCTAAGCCCCTATGGCTAACAAAAAATTTGATTCATTCTTGATAATGAAGATTCTATATCTGTTACTGCACTAAGGTGCATTTTAAGAGGGTTCTGAAGATAGCAATTGTTTGGAAAAACATAGATTATCTAGTGATGGGGCTCACTAGGGTTACATAGTGATTAGTTTTCAGTTATGAGTTGCATAATTATATCCATTTAAATCTATTGGGAAGTTGGAATAATGTCTATTTAATGTTTGACTCAGTGATCAACGAATTGTTAATGTATATTTTTATATGTATGTATTAGTATATAAAATTATATTAACGTAGAAAAAAGAAGGTTATATTAGAATAACCTCTAATATTATATGCTATTGATCTTATTGCTAAATAAATATCTTTTCTTCACTGATGTGATTACTGTATCATCATACAAATTATTATATTTAGATGAAAAAGTTATATCTGAAAATGATAGAATAAT
This sequence comes from Euschistus heros, assembly GCA_003667255.2. Taxonomy (NCBI): domain Eukaryota; kingdom Metazoa; phylum Arthropoda; class Insecta; order Hemiptera; family Pentatomidae; genus Euschistus; species Euschistus heros. The sequence goes on from RCWM02000006.1 coordinate 6,341,120, forward strand.
AACAAAAGAATATTGCCTACTCACCGACAAACCAGGGATTCCTCTTGTTGTTCTCGACGGTCAGACTGAGGAAGTACTCCTCGAACCCTTTCACCGGGTTGGCCTGCGGCTGGACCGACAGTGTGCCTTCGACCTCTTCTTCATTTCCGATGGATACCAGATCTCTTGCAGACCAGCCGTCAGAGCCGATCCATGAGAAAACCCTGGAGGCATTTAGCCTCCTTACTGCTCTCATGACTCCCGCCACTTCTTGGTCTGAGCCGAAGATGATAGCACCTGTGGTACAAAAAGTAGATTGTCAACTACTTAACTATGGATCACTGAAATAATCATAAAGAAATACAAATTTTATTTATATTTTAGTTATTGTCTTAACAGATTTAATAAATTATGTAGGCCAAAAAAAAAAAAAAAAAAAAAAAAAAAAAAAAAAAAATCTATGTATCGGACGAATTTTCCATATTGGCTAAAGAACTTGAAAAGTTGGGTTCAATCGGCTATTATAGCTATTGTCCAATCTTCGATCTGAGTTATACCCCACTTCCCCCATCCACCCCACTCAGCGGTCCCTATAAATCGAGGTACCCACCCTGACTGTCTTATAAAGGGACCTATATTGAAACAATTATTTTTCATCTACCTCAGATGGATGGAGGGGGAGAGGGCGCAAGGAGAAGAGAGAACCCAATTTCCATCGGGCCAGTTCTAAAGAGGACCTCCGCCGTCTCTTTCAGACTTATAATTAGCTACAGGCAACGGTCGAGCAGCAGGCGGCTCTGCAAGAATTTTTCAGTTTAACCCTTGAGAAGATCTTTTGTCTGGAATTGTAATTATTTTTCTCCTTTGGGAATCTCTTAGCTTAATTTTCTGTTTTAAAGAGCTATGAGATCCTCTGCTTGAATAATCACCTTCTTTTTATTATGCCTATGATTGAGCGATCTCATCGTTATGTTTTTAAATATCGAATATTGTTAGATATGTGTTTTTATTGACATAAAATCTCGGCTCAAACATACTATCATGATGTTATTGGTTATTGGTTGATGACCAATAAATACTTCTGTCTTATACTGACATTAGTTCAACTTATTAGCTAAAGAGACGTCTCATCCAACTATGAGAATTTAATCCATAAATTCAACCAAGATTCATCAGTGAAGCTAGTAACTAAAAATAGTCTTAAATTAAATACAATCAGAATTGATGATTAAATTTCCAATTCTATTGGAATTATTTTATTAGAAAACTAGTTTTGAATGCTTAACATTCATCTTCAATTCTAAAACATACAAAATTTTCAATACATCAGCCCTATGTTACATGAATTATATAAAAAGTATTTCAACACCCATAATTCTCGAGATTTTCCTGGTTTCTACCTTAAACCATACTTGGTTTATATTCATATTAATATTATTTATTACATGTGAGACATTAAGAATTAGACACATCAATTTTTTCCCTCTTAATAACAAACGATGGAATTTTAGATTATTTCTTTCAAATTTCCTTCAGTACATATTTATCATTCGTTTCGTTATTCACAAGTATATCAAGAATAGTAGAAGCATCCATTCAAGCCAGATGGGGCAATATGTCTTTTAAAAAATAAATTAAAAATTTTAATGTTAAAATTGTAAAAAGTTAAAATTTTAAAAAGTAAGTTTTCTATATTTTTTGTCCCTATTGAAAGAATATCCAATGAGTCATAAGGGAAATCCCAAGGTAAACCCCCCAAAATTTAACTTACCTGGCCCTTCAACCTTCCACGATGAATATATTTCAGATATCTGTTAGATTTCCTCAGGTGAGTACCAACATTTGGTTTCTTGTCTTACATTATTGAAAACTTGGGTATATATATAATGCATGTAACATAGTGCTCATGTGTTGAAAATTTTGTGTGTGTTATAACTGATGATGAATGTTTCACATCCGGAACTAGTCTTCTGATCAAGAACCTGTAGAAGTGACAAATAATTCATCAACTCTAATTGTATTTTCGACAATCTCTTCAGATATTTACAAAAATGTTTTTATTATTTTCTTTAGATTTAGTGTCTAATTTTTTCTCTCCCCTTGTATGCCGAGCAATATGCACTTCCCTTGACTCGTTCAGTTTCATCAGATTGCTATAGTTTTTTTATCTGTTTTATTAATCAATATAAAATTCTGTAAACTACTTTGAATTAACATTGTATATTGTTGTTATTGATATTTTGCCCTCCTGCACAAACATAATATATTTACAATAATCACTTATAAAGTCTAATTCATAATAAGATGTTATTCCAATTAATATAGATTTTTTTTTTTTTAAATGTTAACAAGTGAAAACAGTGTAAGTAAGAATGTTGATCCTGAAGATGTGAAATGATTGCACCCGAAACATGTAGAATAATGTTCAATAATTTTTTTAAGATGGGCTCCCACTCAAAGAAAAAACGTTGAACTTTAAACCAAAGACTCAAAAAAATCTACCAACTACTCAAAAGACAATCCAAGTTAAAACGCAAACAGTAACTTGCAACCTGGTATTTACTAAAACCCATTTGGAATCACGGGTCTCAGATTTTTGGTAATGCAAAAAAGACGCACATAAAAAGACTGTAGACTTTTCAATCAAAACCTTTTACATTTATTTCACAAGCTCCTTGGTATGTTGCCAACACAACTTAACATCTGACATGTATACCAACAGTTAACGGATGTATACAGGCTCACTATAAGTGATTCCATTAAAATATACATGTGTACAGAAACAGACTAACAGAAGCTATGACTATCTTCTGAAAATAAAAAAAGAGACTGAAAAGAAGGTGGATAAGAGATCTGCTTTCTTAATGTCTCTGAAGTAGACGAATGCCAAGGAAGAATTACCGGTTGGTTTTGTTCTTCCACATGCCTAACATTTCATCTTTTACACATTTGGTTTAGAAATCCAAACATTCCGCTGACTGTCCAAATATATTTCGACAAGTGTGGATAAATAAATTAAGTTAAAAAAAAAAAAAATTGTACAATGCCAGTATAAGTGATTATCAACAAACTTTCTTCTATATATTGCAATATTTACAATATATTTTAATAAAGACATTCGGAAATATCCATGTGTAAATATTTAACAAAGCATAAACCTGCTTTCTTTTTAAGTCATTTTTAAGTGAGGCGATAAAGTGTAATAATGAAGCCTTTGTGGCTTTGCCTCTGTTGAACATTTTGTTCCAACCTTATCCGGGTCAGGGCCATTAATTCGGCTGACGTTAATGGCCGGTATCGTGGTCGCAGCAACAAAATGGCAATCTTTTAGTCCAGCATCAACGGAGTGCTTTGCTCTATCCTCCAACCCTCAGCGGGATACACTAACTGCCTACATTAATATCTTGTCAACTTATATTTAATAATTAACCTTGAATAATACAAAAAAAAAATAAATAAAAATAATTATATCGAAATATTATGGAAAGATATTTTATTATCTTGTACTATATGAGATACCGATGAATAGCTGGAGTAAAAAGAACTGAATGAAAGGTTTTATAAATCAATTTTTTATAAGGATTTATATCTATAAATTGTTTTTCCTAATAGATAACGTATAAGGTCTTCAGTGTCCTTTTCCATAGCATTTTGTTTATTATATATTTGGAATAAATCTTTTATTCCAATTAAAAGATATGTTATTTTGTTTCGATTCGCTAACAGTACAGACCTTTTCCCAAGCAGAGGAGTATAAGAATCAAACATCAATGACTGTGGCTAAATACAAGGCAAAACTGGATGATTGTTACATCAGAGAATTAACGTTTAAGGGCATACAATATATAAGATATATATATATATTTATTAAATCAATTTATTGAAATTGACAACTGTACAAATATACATGAAGTACATGTGTTAAATACGTTTACAAAAACATGCCAAAACTAAAAAGAACTACTCATCAGTAGCACTTCAATAAAATATCGACGCAAGAAGATCTGTAGGCCACATATGGAACATTAAGATCTTTATGAATAAGTTTATTGGTGACTAAGTAAGGAGCATTAAGGATTTTTTGAAGGATTTTGGATTGTAAGGATTGGATACGGGATGAATTGGATGGTTAAGTAGAGTTCCAAAGCTCAACTCAGTACGTCTGTATAGGTCTAATCACAGTAAATAAGTCTGTTGTAATTAATTGGGAGCTTTGAACGTTTGTCTAGTAAATGTTGAAGTAGTCTTTAACGACGAGCAGTTTCTCGTCGTTTTATTCTTGTAGGTGGATAACAAGTTAAACGTGTGCCCTGGTAGGGTCCTAGGTAGCGGATCTGTTTAACAGGGATTAGTGGAATATCATAAAAGGATACTGTAGGGCAGGGAGTCGTAGGTTTACGACGAAGGGTAAAGGTTGAGATTTGTTTGAATTTATTTTGATTCTCCATTTTTGTCACCATTCTTGAATGTTTAGGATATGGGATTGGAGTGTTTGAGAGGCAAGGAAGGGATCATTGTTTAATGATACATGTGTCATCAGTGTAAGTGGTGATGACAGTAGTAGGATGATTAGGGATGTCAGCTGTATAGATCGTAAGATATATATAAATGAGAACAATCAGATAAATATTTCCGATAGTATTATTTTATATTTGAATCTATTAGGAACAGAAAAATTTACCAGTCATAAGGTAATTCTGAAGGATTGCCTATCTATTAAAATATTTCTTTAGAACTGTATAACTTAGTTTTCTTAGATTACTATCACACATGCAGTTGATTTCTTATGTACAATTTTTAAATTAAAATATGCAATCTGTTTTGAATTTTTAAAAATCTAAACCAGTTTAAGAACAGCTTAAGAATAGAAATGGCACATAATTCATTAGTTCCTGATTGTGGTGATGTCTTTGATAAATTTAAAGATCTTCAATCGACGATTCTCTAACGTTGACGAAATAAAGAGAATTTGAAATAAAAATCCATCCAAGGGTTTATTTTTCTCAACAAGCTTTCAGCGAGAAGAGTTAATCAAAGCGACCAGAGAGCATATCTTAATTAATTAATGAAATTCACAATCAGAATTATGAATGAAACTACTCATTTATATTATATTAATTCTGTCTTTAATGGATTTTTAACTAATTATATTTTTGTATTCAATGTTGTACTTCTGATATCAAAAGCCTTTAGTGCATTACAGTTCTTGATAATTCTACATTCGACATAAGTGAAGAAATAAAAAGATAAGTTTAATTTAAAACAAAGAACTTCGTTTAATGGAATACATCGACTGCCTGGCATTGACAGTAGAAGAGCGCCCCAAAAATGTATCTGGACAATTCTTGTTCTACATTTCATAAATTTTATTGATTTTGACTTTTATTTTGAATATTTCCGATTATTTTTTCTCGTATTAATGTTATTTCTATCGATTATTTTTCACACTGTTCAATTTTTTCGACGGTAAAATATAATGCTTTTAGGTCTTAAAAAAATAGGTCTGAAAATTAAAAAAATATTTGACTCCACCAGGACAAACGTTTAAATTGTTATCCTCATACAAGACTAAATCGGCAAGAAACCACTCATCGTTTTCGACGTCTGCAACATTTTCTAGATAAACGCTCTAAGATGCCGATTGATTAGAAAAAACTAATTTATATTATGACATTATCAGAGTAAAGATCTGGGCCTCCACTTAACAATCCAATTTTTTTCTCACCCAATCCTTGAAATAAAAACTCCTTCGAAAAATCCTAAATGCTCCTTATTTTTTCAAAAGTAAACTTACACATAAAAATTTTAATGTTTCCATATGCTACAGATTAAGGCGAAAACCATAATATGAACTTTTTTATAAAATTTATTTTTGGGATTTCTTGACGTTCTTACATATCTCACAGGAATTCTGAACTTATGTGGCTTTACCCCAGTTTCCGACATCAATACTTCCTAGGTGCACCCATATTTCAAACCTTGAAAACCATAAAACCCACCTATATCCATGACCTCCTTACTCTGCGCTCCTCCATCCACCTTTTAAATACTAGAACCCAACCCATGAACCTGTACACTCCTGCGCATCGAACTGCATCCTTCGAAAAATCCTTTATTATCCGCACTTCCTCTTTATGGAATCCATTACCCATCTCAATTCAACCAAGCTCCATTATTACTTCCTTTAAATATCATCTATTTCTTTACCTCCTGGGTTTTCAATCTTCTGAGGAAATGTTATATACTTTATAATAGTATACATAAGATGTATACTTTTACAAAATTTCTCATCTATTCTGTAACTCATAATTTAATTATTAATCAATTTTTATTATTATTTATTTTAAATAATTCTTATAGCCAGACTATTGTTCAATGTATTGTGCTCATTTGTTATTCTTAGGAGACAAGTTGTCCCAGAATAAAATACATTTTCTTCTTCTTATTCTTAATATACTCCAAAAGCATTCTAATCCACTAGCCTCTCCACTTGCCATTCGTTTTATGTCGAACAACCTTACGAGACGTCCGAAAAGAAGGTGGCTTCGGGAACTTCTCATATAGAACTTTTAGTGAAGTTCTACCAATGGGTTGCTTGTTTAGAAAGTTGTTTCACATGTAACTGACATATTATTCTGAACGTTTACTAAATGTATTTTTTAAAGTAATATTTAATATTTTAATTTCACGATAAGAAGGAGTAGTTGCAGTTCACTAGGTAGGTTTCTGGACTAGCTCTCTGGGCCCGGTTATTATGTTATTGGTAAAATGAAATCGTTTTTTCTAATTAAACAGAAATTCATTTATTGGAGCTCGTCGAAGTGGAATTTCGTTGGCTATAAAAATATTGTCCATATTTAACTTGAAGTATAATAAATCATTACTGGTAAGGGGGGAGCCAAAAATTTTAGTTCAAGTTGTTTGTCCTTGCTGATGTTGATGTTGATGGATCATGATGTATTGTCTTACTTTTATAGAGCTAATATTTATAGATAATGGAAGCACTTCTCTATTATTCTTCCACCCTACATTTTATGACTTAAAAACTCTACCTTTTATGTCTTCTATTTTGTGATGTTACTGTTATTTATTCATAGGCTCAAATACATGGCTTAAATCTTCATGTCTAGAACTAATTTTACGTTACTCTAGTAATATTACTTTATTATTCCAATATTAAATATAAATAAATCTTTGAGACTGAATTTGTGCTTGGTGAGGCAAAGTGGTAGATGGTAGAAGGGAGCATTGAGAAAGGTTTTAAAATACTTTTTGTACGCTTTGTACATTTTTTAGCTTCAAATCCCGACTTTTCGTTTACTTGTTGATATTCAATTTAATAGTCATATCATTGAAGAAAATATTTTTTAAAATGAAATATGAATATTCAGAATATAATATTGATTTTGTACAGCATTATTTTAGTACTATTGCAATAAATTTGTATTATTGGTTCCGGCTTAATTATATTATTTTATCAGACAAGATATTTATATTTCTTGGCTTTGTTTACTATATTTTTTAATTGATTTTTTTATTTTTTTATGTTATTTTTCCTATTTTTGTTTTTGTAGCTTATTTTAAATTTCTAACCTTAATATGTAATTTGTTTTTCGTGTGTTATTTTAAAACATGTATTATTACTGTTATTACTTTATGTTGTAAATTAAATTTCTTTTTATTTCCTTAATTTAATTTTAATTGTATTTTTCTTGCTTTTATTATATTTCTAAATTATACCTACGGCAGCTAGGCCGCCATTAATTGTTTATTATAATTATTCTTAAGGGGCAATGGCCCCAGAATAAAAGTTATTTTCATTTCATTTTTAAACTAAACTTAAAAAAAAAAAAAAAAAAAAAAAAAAAAAAAAAAAAACGTACCACTTCAACCAATGAAGGGTCTAATATTACGTTTATGGTTACTAATTTAAAAAAAAAGAAGTAAATTTTTACTGGAAGAAAAGGGTCTCTATTTCACCATAGTGGCTAGCAGTAGATGCCCTTATCCGGCAGGATTGGTCTCTGTGTTTGGTGGATCCTAGGATGAGTGTATATTGTTAAGAATGTATGATTTTATTTTTAACTTTTAACTTAATTTAATTCAATTTTTATTTTTCTTATGATTTTATTATATATTTTTTAAAAATTGTTTATTTCACATTTTATATTCAAGGTCCTTTATATAATTTATGTCCTCTTCTCGATTTTGGCAGCCTAGAATCGCATGAAGTAACCATATCCGATCATTTCCATACTTCTTTCCTTGATTTCCGTTTCTTTCTTTCGTTCTTCATCCGTTCACTTTGCTGTTTCCTTCTCTCTTTTGTTCATATGCTAATTCTTCCTCTCTTTTCCTTCTTCTGGAAACCCTTATGTTATTTATGTATTGTATAGTTCTTTTTCTTTTTTTCTTACATATTCTTCATTTATTTCTCATTGCACATATTGAATGAATGGGAATCATAAAGCTATTCATTCTACATATTGCCCACGTTTGAGGCACACACTCAATAAAAGATACAAAAAAAAACTAATATATGAAATGCTTGATTAGACTTCCATATAATACTGAAATAGATTTTCAGATAGTATTTTGACAGTAGTGTATTGTATTATTCTAGACGTTCATGTCAATATGAAAAAAAAATATTTTGACGTGGGTTCGCTAATATAAGATTGCTAAAGTTTTTTCGTGAAATGTCCCCAGACTAGCGGTGCAGTTTATACTCAGCCATGACGAAAGTACTGCCACGATGGCGAAGGGACCGGGTATAAAAAAGGTAACAGACCTAATTTCGACTCTCGGAGGTTGTAAAATGTGAATGATCTTTTTCTTTTTATGGATTATTAAAGTTTTTAACAACTCAATAAAAGTTGCTCATGTTTTTCGTGTCGTGTAGGGAGGAAAAAAGATTGCGTATCACGCAAATAAGGTGTTAAGAAATTGTGTTGAATAAACAAGAACAATTCAAAAGATACAAGGAATACAGCTTCAATTTAGGTAAAATACTATAAAATTTATCTCATGCGGAGCAGGAGTTGTTTGTATACATATAATTATTCTAAAATAAAGTAAAACTTTTTCCATGTTAAAACAAAATTCTTTTTATGGGGAGTAAAAACATGTTTTACCCGTAGCCTTGTTGGTCAAAAGTGTCTTGGAGAACGTTAGGTGTTTGTTTATTTCGTTTAACGTTAATTTATGCTGCTATGGCTAATCGGACGATGCTACGGTGGGAGTCCTAAATTTTGCCTATCCGGGTATAATTAGGATAGGCATCTTTAACGAGTACCTGACTTCGGGACCCCCATTTTACGTCTCTTCCGAAGGACGGCATAGCTAAGGATTTTTTACTCCCTTTAAAAAATCCTAAGGTCATCTCCTGGGCTGCGAACCCGCGATCTTGGGTTTTGTAGGTTGCTATGCTAACCACTACACCATAGGTGACCCCTAATGCTAGGGTGTTACGCGTGTCTTGATAAACTCTAGCTCTGCTAGAGTTGCTTGAATCGAAAAATTGCCTATAGCTTCCTCATCAGAAAGTTAAGGGAAAATATTTTTTTGTTATAACATTTGTCGCTAGGACTTACCGTTTAGGAACTATATTAGTTTGAATTAAAAAAGTCACGTTTAAAATCTCTATTTTCAAATGTAGGGGCTTTTTGACACGTTCGAGCTGTGTTGGTGTTGCTCAGATCAAAAATAGTCTGTAAATTCCTTATCAGAAATTTAATGGAGAACATTTTTTCGTTATATAACATTTGTCGCTAGAATCTACCGTTTAGGAGCTATATTGCTTTGGTCATTTTTTTTTCACGCTTATGTGACCCAGTATTTTTTATGTAGTTCATTGGACAAGGGTGAGTTTTATATCCACGGATTTTCTAAAATATTTGCTTATTTAGTCTTTCCGGGACCATTCTTATCATATGTCCATAGAAATTCAGTCTTCTAACCCGGATTTCCGTTTCTATGTCCTTTGTATCTTTATAGATTTCCCGGTTGGGTCTAAGCCTGTATCCTTCTAGAGTCTTTTTGGGGCCATAGATCCTTCTCAGAATTCTCCGTTCAATCCTTAGTAATTCTTCCAGACAAACTCGATTATTAAGCTTCATTTAATTTTTTTTGAAAATTTTTAATATTTTAAAATTGATTTTTTCATTCTTGATATACCGCACCGCGTGCAAACACCGGCTTTCAGTAATTTTGTTTATTATGAACGACTTTCAGAAGTGAAACCGTGTCCGAAAATTTTGCATGCTTATGCGCCAATACTCCCTCGTCTGTAATGGACGTATTTTGAATTAGAAAACTTCTTCACAGCTCTGTGAAAAAATCCGGGAATACAAAACCTTTCTCGGAAAAACAGATATCAGTTAGTTCGTTTTCAAATGGTAGTTTTGTTGTACTAATCCTTAACTTTATAATATTCTGGGTAAAAGTTTAAGCAACAAAGGAAACGATAATTACCTTAACTGTCTTAAGTTAACTTCCAAGAAATCATCAGATCTCTCATTAAAATAAGTTTAGATTAAGTTTGGTTTTGTTACTACTTAAGTTACTAAACTTAAATGTTCTCATTGTAATTTTATAAGTCAACCTTTGTTTCAATATATATTTCTTTTAGATGACGTTCCCATATAATAACACAATTATCAAACACCACTTCAAACTTTTTAAGAATAAAAATATTAACCAACTAATTATTTTAAAATATTTATAATTTTTCAGACAACTAGATACTGAATGGCATTCCTTTAGGTTAATGTTGACCTTGTATTCGACATAGCAGCAGAGAAAAAATATTAGTATGTTCAAATTAACATAAATTACATTGAAACAAATTATAAATTTATTTATTAATTTACATTTATATTAATGGAGAGGAAGCATGATCAATTTTCTTGAGGAGAATATTGCCTAGGATTGAAAGGTGGTAAGGAAAAATTTATAATACGTATTTCTGCAGGAAGGTGGATGGTTACAATCGGAACGATCTTGTATATGTAACTTGTAATATGTACGGTAGTTTTTGGAGTATGTAGCCGATTTGAATCAAACGAATTCAAAGTCATAGACAGGATAACAAAGAAGAAGTCTGATAAAAGGACGAACTGAGAAAACGTCGATGGAGGGAAGGTCATATTATTTATTTAATTACAATTTTAGGTGCCGTGTACAGCAACTTAGGCTAGAGGCACTACTATAACATTATGTTACTTTTACATTATGTTATAGTATGTTGGTTGTTACTATTACATTATTACTACAACATTACATTACAGTTACATTATTACAAGATTACATTATATTATTTCTACTATTCTATATTACATTACATTAGATATTATAATTAAACATTACATTATATAAATTATTTCAATTCAAGATTATATTAGTTGAAACAAATGGTTATCTTTGAGGAGGTTTTTTCGAGTTAACGGGTTTCAAAGCCTCGCGGTATCCTTGAAGAGTCCTGGATGGTAAAATTCGGGTACAATCATTGATAAGGTGCTCCGTTGTCAGGAGGCAGTTGCAAGTGCTGTATTCTGGTGGAGGATTGACTTCAAGTAGGTGCCGGTGGGTCAACTTGTTGTGTCCAATTCTAAGTCGCTGTACTCTCCTGTTTATTGGGAGAGGTATTGCTGGAAGAAAGTTTTCGTATATTCTTTTCATTTTGTTTGTATTAGGTACTTTGGGAAGGTCATAGAGCTAGAGAGTTATTAAAGTAGTACAAAACCCCCCTACTTTCAAGTTGGTTGAGAACTGCTTAGCCAAGCACGTCATTGCCTGCTTTCTGCTTATCCATCACCAGTGTTTTATTAATTCTATCAGTCTATCTAACCTTGAAGGAAACTTTGCATTATTACAATGTTGAAGATCGAATACCGAGAAATCATTATATTCTTATATAAAGAGGGCCTTATTTCGGCACAAATTAAAGAATGTTTGGATGGTTTAAATGCACAGTTTCAGTTTTCTTTCGTATATTCCACTGTAAAAGAATGGAGAAGCACTTCCACTAAATGCCTAAGTCACGCTGTAGACAAAGAAGGTTATTGTCTAAATTACTAAATATTTCGATTGCCGACAAAAGGCGGAGAAATTTGAGCAGAGGTGTTCAGCTTCTTCATAGAAATTTTCTTGTCCACATCAGCACTGATTACAAAAACCGTTTTGAAGGAATATATATTACAAGAAATTAATCACAATCAGTTCCCAAAGAGTTGTATTAATTGTGTAGAGCTTGGAGGGGAATATATTGAAAGACAATAACAAGTTTTTTTCTTTCAACGCTACTTCTTCCTCTCACTGGAAACTTATGGTCCTTTCTAAGTAAATAAATAACACAATATAACATTATCTAACTATCGACATTAAAACACTCGAGATTCCCAACAGTTAATGTTGATCAATTGAAGAGATATAGAATAGGGTCCAGCTGTTGAAGCGTTCTTCACTTTATTGCGACCATGGCATCTTTTAGTTCTAGTTCTAAACTTTATGACTTCATAAAACGTGCCATATAAATAGAAGATGAAAAAAAAAAAAAAAAAAAAAAAAAAAAAAAGAAAATCTTTTATCTTGCCAATGTGGTAAACATAGATGAATAGACAGCAATACATACGTAACATATTTTCATCAAATTTATTTATCAATGACTTCACATATGTGTATATATGCACATACATACATACATATGTAATAAGGTTTTTGAAGTTCAGTAAGTAAAATAACACCTTATTTTGGCGACTTTTCGAGATTCTATTGTTCTCATGCCAATCATGCCAATCTTACTGGTCAATATGCTATCTAATACTGGAGTAGAATTGGATATATTTTTTAATGTGCAGCTGTTATAAGTTCTTAATGCCTGATTTAAATTTGTATAATTGGTCCTTAGAGGTCCGTAATTTTTTATTGATTTTCTTTTTTTTTTTTTATTTCTTTCATAAAAAAAAATTAATGTATTAAACAAATTGCACTGAAATAACCATACTTCCTTGAAGTTATACAATTCTTATTTCAATCAGACTGGAGGTTTAATTACAGATGAGCAAGCACGAAAACATTATTCTAGGCAAACCTTCATGCGGCATTGAGCAGCGTTGTATTGGATGGAAATTTTCTTGAGAAGGTAGGATATTTTCTTTCTATTTCTCTTTCATATTTCCCCGAGTCTCGCGTCTATAAGGTTCTCTTGAATGCATTCTAGATGGCCCTTCGAGAAAAAAAAAAAATACTTTGCGGTCGGAGATGTTTCCATGACAAAAATAGGTGCTGGAGGATTTGTGTTTGCTTAAACATTCATTTCTATTCTGCTTGCAGTTATTGTTTGCAAAATGTTTGTAAGACCAGCTTACTTTATCTTCTATTCATGTTCAGCTCTGAGGTAAAAATGTCGAAAAAAGACGCAGAATCCATTTGAAAATGAAAATAATCTTTATTGATTTAAATAAATCACAGCTGCAAGGTGTCTTCAAAGCATTTAGTGAATGAGTCATATTTAAATAATTTGTCAACAACAAACTGGAAATTAAACATAGATAACGATCAAATTTAATCTCAGAAAAGATCTCTTATTCAGCCACATGTAAAAACGTTTTAGAGTTGCTTGTAACAGGGATGAAGAAATCTTTTGTGCAATGGAGCAAAGAAATATGAATATTGTTATATTTTATGTTTATGCAATGTAGTTGGAATGATATGCGTAAATCATTATGTGTTCTATAATTTTAAATATACCAATACCTGTTGAACAGACCCGCTTCTCTAACTTAGCACTTAATCTGAATAAATATCTTACTTGGTATCCACATATGGGACTTAAAAAACAAGACAGCTCGACATTTTTGACTACCCCAGCATTTAAAGGACGAGCGTTCCAAGCTCCTAATC